>JANEHU010001116.1:0-17803 GCA_027563435.1 Nasonovia ribisnigri
TATACTCTATCTATATAATATGATGATACAGTCATCCTCCAGTAATTAGGTAGGTACACTAAATTTCCGCTTATGGGCTAATATGAGAGCTTTAAGTAGGTACAGTCTAAAAACGTTCCAAAATATATTTGATACAAAATAATATACAGTTATCAATTTTATGAAAGTTTTTTTATGTATTTAGATCATTAACATATTATGATATTGTTCATGGTTTTTCTTTCTGTTTATTATTTATATATTAAATTCAATATTCGTACAATATGAATTTACATTTTGAATCAAAACATACTTGTTAAATATAACAGTATTATGCATTAAAAATAAACATAATAAATTACCTATACAATATAAAAAACAATAAATCTTTCTGAAGTATTTCTGGATAATAGTCGTAAGTTGTTAGATACCTATTATAAAATGTCTATAATTAAATTAAATGGGTGCTCGACAAATTGTATCAACATGTGACTGGGATCTTGAAAACAAAGAAAAAAAGCATGTATATAATAATATTGTTTTACACTTTTTTTTTTTTTTTACATAAAAGTATACTATTTAATACATATTAAACCTTGTTTTGGGGGACGAAGTGGCCGAGCGGTCTAACGCGTCGGCTGCGGCGCTGCCGGTATCGGGTTCGATTCTCGACCACCGGGCGGCATTTTTCTCCGGGCAAGTCACGGTGTCCGGAGAATAAGTGACGCCATCCCCCACTCCGGGGCATGGCAGATACCTTCGGGTGCTCCTAAAAAAATTCTGCCAAAAACAAACACGCACGTGTTCCAAACCTTCAGTACCCTCCCCCACAGTTCCACAGGCTAATGACTTCAGTTGTCGAAGCCTCAACCCCCCCCAAAAAAAAAAAATAAATAAACCTTGTTTATTTTATTATAATTCAACTTATATTGTACAATTACCTTTTAATAACTGTAAAATGAATAGAAAAACAATTAATTTATTATGGTACAAAATATCTATGTACACTTGTTGTAACTACAAAAAGAAGAACCATGTAGGCTAACACATTTTAAAAATTAGGTAGCCTATTAATGGCTACTACTAGTACTCCCGCAAAATCCCGTGGTGCATTCATATTGATGCTCCTAGAATGGCCCAGGTATTGGTGATGGGACTGTACCTACACTTCTACAGAATCCAAATAATCATCTTCATATCTTTCACTGACAACATACAACAAACCCTCTAATACAACAACTCCTGTATTAAAATTTCAATTTTACTTCAGTGCATTTAAAAATGTCAATAAAATAATTTTAACTATTCTTCAAGTAATTTACCTGACCTTTCTCGAGGTGAATGCATGTCTGCAATACTAGCCCTATTTCCTGTACTTGGTCTGTATGACTGTATGCTTCAACCTTCAACGCTGTTTAGAGTACCTTTAATATTATTATATTTTCAACACACAATGACATATATTAAATGTATTATTTTTGCCAAAAATGAATTTAACCTGCTGTTGTAGCCTGTAGGTACCTACTAATCCCTAATGGACAATGGAAAAATAAATTAAGTACTTAAACCACAATAAAATCATCAAATACACCTACCTACTTAATAATATCATAGGCTGACAGATTAATTTTTCGCTCAGAATCGTTTTTCGTATTTAATGGTTTTATATATTTGAATTCAAATTGAACACCATCCATTACAGTGACCCAATTGTAACCTACTGTAGAGCAGAGCGACACCCACTTGCCCACCTTTTTAATAGTACACCTATTGACCTATTATACAATATAACATTATTGACTATTGTAAAGTTTTGATATAATTTATTATAATTATTATAAGAACAATTTTAATATTAACAATTTTTAAAAATTTCAAGTGGTTTATTAATTTTTGAATAACAACTAAATATCAAAAATGTAGGTGGGTAGACTAAAACATTTGCTCCTCGTGTTAAAATAGCTCGCCAAGTCACTGGTTTCAGTCATGTCCCGTATGTTTTCAGCTGCCTGTCTGTAAAATAATTTGATTATAGATCATTGCAACTTTCTATCCATGTTTTATACTATAATATTATAGTATTGTTGCATTAGTCTATAATTTCAAAAATTCAAATTTTAAACAATAAACAAATTATAATGGTACTTATTGAGGTAAAAAAAAACCCAATAAGTTATTGAATAATAATTATTAATATTACCTACTACAATTTCTTAGTATAATATAAGTCTTAAATTAATTTTATTTACTAAATGTATTATTGTATTTTTATGTATATATTTTATGAATAATTAGACATAACTCATACGTTTTATTTTTTGGTTTTGAGATCATATACAACTTTAACAGAAAATTTGGCACTGCAGGTCACTACTAATCATCGACAAATTGTATAAATTGGAGATGTCTTGTCTTGTCTTGTCTCCATTTGTTATGTACACTACCATACACTGCCTGTATAGAATGTTATTCACTTTTATTACCATATAGTGTAGGTGTACTGTAAATTGTACAAACTGCAAGTACATATTTCGAACCTACTTAATTGAATTGAATACTAAAATACTGTCAAATATAAATTCAAACTTCCTATATTTGTAATATAATATGTAAACCGAAGTAATTTAAGATTTTTCAAGTGTATGAGCGCCCAGCTCACCACAGACTTTATCCTTCTATCTGTTATGTAACTCGGATGAATAGATATTATTATAATGGTATTTGATTAAAGAATATTTTTGATTTCATCAACAAAAAAATGCCATTTTACATAATTGTAGGTATATAAATTATTATTATTAATTTTAGTTTAAAGTATAATTAATGGTCAATGGATATTGGATAATAAATAAATAAATTATAATATATTATAATGTAATTAATTTTAATCATGCTATTTATATCATTAACTGTTCCTATGTTGGTCAATTAGATCACTCATTTTGAGATCAACTAGATCTTTAGGGGAAAATATAAATTTGGTGATCTTAAAGACGTATATATGGATCTAGATGGCCTAAGGGGATTTAGTTGACAGGGGAACTAATTGACCCTCGAGGATCTAGTTGACCACTGGGGATCTAGTTGACCACAGGGGATCTAGATAACCATGGGGATCTAGTAGGACGGGGATCTAGGTGATACGTCACCGAATATTATACCACAGAATGTGATTATCTGTGATTATACGTCATTCCACGGATACTACAACTGTGATACTACTAATTTATTATCAAAAAAGATTATGGTCTTATCAGTTATTATCAACAACCCATCGGCTTACTTTTCTAGTTTTCTCAAAGACTCGATTACTCGAGCACTAAATTAAAATTGGGTTCATTCAGGTTAAATATTATATTCTTTTCTCAGTTCTCCGTAAAACAATTTAATTTTCATCAAAAACGATGTACAAATTACCTCGAATAAATACCGTAAGTGCAACTGTTAGATGTTTAAAAATATAATCTATATGTACTACAGTATAAGTAGGTAGTACAGACTTACAGTATCTAAAATACCGATACTTGTTTACAGGTCGGATCAATTTTGGCTAGGCAGAAGGCCATAAGTTTTAAAAATTTAGGCCATCGCCTACAAACTATTAACACATCAACCAATGAAGTCAAACCTAAGTAAGATTTGACTAGGACAAAAATATATAACCAATGTAAATAGTTTTGAGATGACTTTTGGTCGTTATGTGCATTTCAGATCTCGATTTTTTTTATATGTAATGGGCACTGTCCTCACCGGTGTGATGAGCACAGCAGGGATAGTTGTCTACTCAAAAAATGATCCTAAGTTTCGAGAGCTTTTAACCAATAATATACCAGGTGCTGACAAGCTTATAAAAGTCTGTTTATTTGAAGATACAGAATTTGTTGACCAAAGCAAAAGATTGGGAGGCCGTATTGTTTGTAAGGTAGCACAGCAAGTGAAATCAATTAAAGAGAGGTAAGTCATATTTTCAATTTAATGCTGAATCTTGAATGGTCATTATTCTTATATTTTTTATGAAAATGTTTGGCACCTAATATATTATTTTCATTTTGTACAGTATTGGTGTTGATGAAAAACATAGTTTTGTGGAAAAATCTGTAGACCAAAGTAAATACAATTTTTAATTAATAAATTACGTTAAAATTTATAAAAGTTTAAAAATTAATTAATTTAGTTATAATTGTTGTTGCAATAGTAAAGTTTTTTTTAATATAATACATTATTTATAGAAATGCTAATTTATCACTTTTTCATTTTTAAAAACTATCACTTATTATTAAAATATAATTTAATTTTTTTTTTTCAAGTTAAATCTATTACCAAAAGTTTTCCTTCATCTGTTCCTCTGGCTTCAAATAACGAACAAAGTATACCAAACAAAAAACAAGGTTATCATTTACAATATATAACAATTTACTATTAATTAGGATATGGGACTTATTGCAGTAAAAATTCTTAAAATTACTAAAATATGCAGCTAAAATATTTTTTATGAAAAAAAAATACCATAATATAAACAATGTATAAATTAATTGGAAAATTACTTTGCTAGGCTTACTAGACTTTTCAATAAATTTACATATTGTACAATAATGTTAAAACATCAAAAATATATGATAGATAATTTATGAATTAATAAAGATGTCTAATCGTACAATTCTCGATATCAATGTTTCTTATTAATCGACAAAAATACTACTTAAGTATAGATAACTTATTTTGGGAATAATTTTTCCCAAAATGTCATCCATACACGATATTGACATAAAATATTACGTTTATAAAAATAATTAATTACAAAATATTGTATGTTTATACATTTTCAAACATGGAGTTTTCCTAAAATATAAAGAAATATGAAAATTAAAACTTGGTATTTAATTTTACTATTTCATAAAATCAATTTATATTTTCCCTAGAATAATCTAAGAGTCTAATACCCCCCAATAAAACATGCAAATGCAAGAAGTCCCAAATCCTAAAATAATAACTATATTAAATATCAATAATTTAGTACATTTTTATTTGTAGAATCCCAACAATCTAAAATCAAACCACAGGATGAATCGGTCAAAACTAATTTTATACAGACTAAGCCTGATGGTATATTTATTTAATTTTAGTGTATTGCTGTAAATTATTACTTTCTTAGTGCCTTACACATATATTATGTAATATAGTATTTATTTTTTCATATAAAAGCCTAATGTTTTTTTAGAAAAACAAGAACTTCCACCTGCACCACTTAATTTACCATCTCACAAATATACATTAGAAGAACTAGAAACTGAAATTCTCAAAAAATCTTCGCTGGGTGTTGGTGCTTTAAAAACCGCAACTGCAGCAATAAAAGGTATAATATACAATTATTCAGTTTTCTTCTAACATTAATATTTTCATATGTAAACTAGAATATTCTGAAAACGTTTACAAACTCATTGATAGTACTACAGAAAACATAGATCCTAATTTAGGTGTTAAACTACAAATCCTTGAAGATAAGAAAAATATAGTTTATGACAATGCATATGAAGATGTAAAGAAATACAGGTAATATAAATTTCAATTTCACATCATTAAGGGTTTTGGTTACAAAATGATTATTAGATACTTATGTTTTAGAAAAGAAATATCTGAAAACCAAAAACTACTAAGCAATTCTACATTTGAGGTAACTCCTGATAAATTAGCCAAGACTATGTACAGAACTAATGAAGCATTGGAAGAATTGAATAATGCCCTTATTATATTAGAAAATGAAGAACATAAGATGGGTTACATAAAGAAATATAAGTCCAAGATCAATGAAGCACAAGCAAGCTTGAGAGTAATTTTTTTATAACACAATATAAAAACATAATAATAGTTAAATACTGAATAATATTTTTTTGCCTACAGGATGAATTTGAATCATTGTTTCCAGGTTCAGACATAACTCAACACAAAATTAATGTAAACAATAATGATTTTGATATTTTTCTTTTGTATGCATTGAAAAAATTAAACTATTATAAAGATAATCTTTCCAAACAAGAAGTGAATATATAAATTAAATTTTAAAATATTTAATTGTCAAAATATTTTTTTAACATCACATTTTTCATATAGGCATCTCTTGATCGTAAAATAAATAATGCAATGAATGCAGACTTTTTGAATGTTGAAACTATAAACGAGATGAACTCTCGTTTAAATTCAGAATTGTATAAACTAGATGAACAATTTAAACACCAGGTATAAATAATATAATTTTTTATCTTATTGCTAGAAAAATAATTATAGGTTGACAAACAAAACTGTATAACATGTAATTATTTAGTTAATTGTTATTGCTATTTAGGATTGTAAGACATTATGTTAAGAATTGTAAATTGCTTGTAATAAAAATTAAAAACATGATCTTATGATGATAACAAAGTTAATTTAGTCAACCTTTCACTGTACTCAATAATTCAATTTTAGGTTAGGTTAATGAACACTGTTTATGATGGTTATCTTACTATACAAATTTATATTCTAGTTAAGCCAATTTAACATCAGAGTTGATGAAGACTTAAGAGAACAATTAAAGGCACACAAGAAAGCACATGCAGACCTTGTAACTAGAGCAGTTGACTTCACCAAAGAAGAATTTGAAAACAGAGTACGCCAAGAACTATCGACTATAGAAAAACTAGAGCGTCAAAAGTACCAATCACAGTTGGATTCATTGAAATCTGATCTTCAAAACGTTGTTAATAATTTAAACAGTAATTAAATATAAAATATAACTTTTGACAAATAATGTTGAAAGAAATTAAATCAGCTTATATATTATAGGAGAAGTTGAAAAGGAAAAACAATTATTTGCCAATAAATCAATTTGGGAAGCAAGCAAATTTCTTAAAACTACTCTTGGTAGTTCAAATAATGAACAACCAATCAACATAAAAGATCAAATAAATGCCATTAAAAAATTAGGAGGTAACAATACGACAATATTTTAATTATTTTTATGTTAATCATAACTATGAGTTGAGTTTTTGATCATGTCTATGATGTATTTTTTAGCTTCAGATTCAATAGTGGAAGAAGTAATAAGTGCTGTTCCGACCAAAGCTCTTGAAAATGGTGTTTTTTCTAAAGGTCAATTAAAAGAAGATTTTAACCAAGTAGAAAAAAGAGTATATGAGACTGCTCTTATACCGAATGATAGTTTCAGTTTACCTTTAATGGCATTCAGTTATTTGGCTAGCCTTTTTGTTGTTCATCATTCACATATTTCACCTAATGAAGTGAACAATGAAGAATTTGATCCACTAGAATTAAACACTTATGAAATTGTTGAGAGAGCCAGGTACTTAAAAGCAATTTAATAATATATATTTATAAAACATTAGTGGGATATATAAATCCACTTTTTATTCTGCTGCAGGTACTGCGTTGACAGGGACAATATTTTACAAGCATTGCGATATTTGAACTTGCTGACAGGATGTTCAAGAGTCGTTGCTAAGGAATGGATAAAAGAAGCCACAGTTTTTTTGGAAACAAAGCAAGCTGTTGATCTATTGTTGTCTTACACTACAAGCATATCATATTCATCTGTACATGGCAATTGAAATGTATTTGTTGTTCTGATACAGCAAGTAGCCGAGTAATTAGAGAGCATAATAATTAATGTTTCTATTTGATAAGCTAACGTATTATGTATTTGTTATCAATTTTCTGTTAATTACTTTAATCAGCGCTCTATGTCATATTCCAATGTAAATAAATATTTTAATTATATTTCACTGGAAAATAGCTACAAATTATTAGTTACTTTAATAATGTTGTGAAAGTATAGACTAGACTATTAAAAGTTAATAGGTTTGAATAGATGATTGGGTCACCGAATAATTTATTATAGGATTAGGTTGCTAGTAGCCACTTGTTATCAGGCAGGATAATAAACATTAACCAAATATAATTATACAAATCTATTTGTGAAGGAACAATAAAATAAGCATGATCTGTAATTAGTAATCTATCTGGGTATTTAGTTTATACTTTCCCTTACCATTTTATAAATTAATTTTCTATTATTAAAAATCTGACTTATACAAATAAAAAGTTAATTAAGTTTAAGGTTTCCTGTGTAAAACAACTAACAAGGTCTAGACTTTTTGTATTATTTATTTATATCTAAATTTCTCATATTTTAATAAAGCACAAAATATTAAAATATTAATTTCCATTATCTAATTTTATTAACTAACAATGAATTTAAACACTTTTAACACCTTATAAATATTATGCCAACCTATTAATATACATAACTTTTTTGGTGACTAAAGCAATTGCATCTTTATACAAATTAACTTCCTAATATGAACAGTATTGAATAATTTGTGTTTTAATACATATAGTTTAGAATTGCTCATTTACATAATAAAGTGTTTTGGTAGTTTAAAACATATAATATGACATATTAAAAAAAGTGAGAGACCCTCTCTATCATACAAAAAAAAGACACGACCAATAACGGATTAACACGGAAACGTGCACAGGGTGAACAAAATGTATTAGTTCCTAAATCCCAATAAATATTCAATTTAATGGTGGCCAAATAAAATATTAATTATTGGTCCATTGTGACTACATAAATGGTTAGCAGAATGAATGGTATTTCTTCAATCTATTAATTTTTTCTTCATATTAAATGACAATATTTTTTAAAAAGGAATATTAGTATTCATCAATTTTTAAAAGGAAGATAAAAAGATAAAAAGAAGATTAGTTGATTACAACTTTATTCACAAATAATAATTTATCAACTACAAAAAAAAATGTTATCTTAAATACATGAAATTTTCAATGAATGTTCATATTGGCATTTTAGATTCCGAGCGGAGCGATGAATCTATTGATTTTACAATGATGTGTGTTTTTTTTTTATTTTTTTTTCTGTCATCACCTTCTAGGACTGTAAAAATGCTTCGATTTTCTTCAATAGTACCTTTTCTGATAGAAAAGTGAATCTAGTTGGTACTTTGGGGGGGGGGGGGGGAAAGTAACTGTAAATGCATGAAAATTTCACTGAATGTTTATATAACCATTTTCTATACACCATCTAATTTTTAATATATTTTGTCTGTTTTTCAGCATTTTACGGACGATTTCAATTTTCAAATTTTTAAGTTTTTTTTTTCTATTAATATCAATAAAATTTTATTTGTTGGGCCAAAAATAATGAAAATTTAATACAAGGCTCCTGATATATTGTTACAATAGCAGTTGAAAAATATTAAAAATACATAGGCACACATTTTTTTTATAAGCATTTAAAGTTCGAATTTTGACAAAATTCATCAAAATCTCGAAAATTATCTTTCATTGTACCTAATTAAACAATTATAAAATGGTCAGTTTTTATAACTAAGGATTGAAAATTTAAAATAAAGATTCTAATAAATAGTACATATTGTAAACAAAAAATCTAAAAAATATATAAACACAATTATTTTTTACAGACATTTTAAGTTCAAATTTGGACGAAATTACATATTAAAATCAATTTTAACGAGTAAAAGTATATATTATTAATATTTTTCTAGCATCACTGATAATTTAAGGTTAATAATTAAATAATATGAATAATATTAATTCAACTTAGCAGCTACCGTAAAATAACAATATCAATATAATTTAAAATATCCTAGACTGACATACCGTCTCCGCTCAGAATCGTTTTTCGTATACAATGATATTATATCATTGAATTCAAATTTAATACCATCCATTATACTATCCATTATTATATTGTTCTGTGATTATACAGTGAAATACTTGTAACCTACTGTACAACAGGGCGACATCCGCTTGACCCCCTTTTTTTTAT
Source organism: Nasonovia ribisnigri (assembly GCA_027563435.1). Classification (NCBI taxonomy): domain Eukaryota; kingdom Metazoa; phylum Arthropoda; class Insecta; order Hemiptera; family Aphididae; genus Nasonovia; species Nasonovia ribisnigri. The sequence goes on from JANEHU010001116.1 coordinate 9,842, forward strand.
GGGTGATTTTACTCTAAGATTACTCAAAAATATAAAAAAAATGATTCTGCGTAAGTTCGTTTTGCCTATGTAACGTGAAGGTCAAAAAAAGGAAAACAAATAGTGCGCTGACATCAGACATCCTCTTAAAATATCTATTGTGTTTATTTTTTTAGGTTTAAGAATCTGGAGATTATAGACTGCAGTTTTCAGCTTATGTGATATGAATAATATATATTGTGTCAAAAACAATATTATACTGTGCCTATGCCCTATAGATACTATATATCGACTCCTCCAATGAAAAGGGAAGTAACTCGAATTTTATCATTTTTCACTTTTTGATGAAATCTGATAACGGATTTTTTTCTCTATCTCCTACGAAAACGGCAGTAACTTTACTATTCCACAGAGGTTAGAATTCATAATATTAAAATATATTTATAATCTCACATGGTAACATTTCCGGTGAAAAAGGACGTATCTTAAGTTACTTCTATTTTTAAATCAACATTCCCCGAAATAATGGAAGTAACTCATTTTTGTATTTTAAATACAATAATTTATTGTTAATTATTTGAATGCATATATTTTTATTTATAGTTTTTAATGATAGCATTGATTATAGTATTGTTATCAGCTAAGTAATAACATAAAATATTAAATAATAATACGATTCATAATCGAATTAAACTCGTAAAATATTTACCCAAGATTAAAGAAGTAACTCGAGTTACTTCTTTATAATAAATGATTTTTCCCAGAAAAAAAGAAGTAACTCGAGTTACTCCCTGAAAAACTTTTTTCCCCCTGAAAAAAGAAGTAACTTACACTTATTCTCCATCAAGCATCTACTGTGGAGGTTAAAAAACAACAGAATTATGGTGATAATATTATATTCAAACATACAACAAGAGTACATAAATAAAAATTTAAAAAAAAATCGTTAAAAAATTATAATTAATAGTAATTTAAGTTAAACCTTAAAATAGCTCTACTGAAAAATGATAAAATTCGAGTTACTTCCCTTTTCATTGGAGGAGTCGATATTATAGTTATAATTATTGTATATTTATTATTTACAATATAATATTGACATATTATATCATAATTTTATTTTTTTGCTTCTTAAAATACGTTTCTTACCTTACCTAACCTAACCTTGCGGCCGCTAACGTTTCCCCTCTAATTTTTTTTTCAATAACTTAACTTAAGTTGATTTTTTTAAACTTTAAACAGCTATTTCAGCAAGTGAGTAACTGGAACAAATTTTGGGGAGGGGTTTAAAACCAAATCATATATTTTCATAATATAATTACAATTAGGTAACTTAAAAAAAATGAACCTATATACCCACCTAATTTTATAATAATACAACTAAATAAGGATTTTTATTCATTACACGTGTGATAGATTTATACAATTTTAAATTAAATATTTTTATTGTATAAATATTATATGTGCGAAACGATCGATCACGTTATCTGGATTGAAGATCTAGTAAGACACTAAGATCTGTAAGATGTACTAGGCCAGTTAGCCTAATAAGTTTATAGGAGATATGCCTGACCTAACCTCACCTGTATTATCAGGTAGGCAATCTGCGGTAGATTGCGGACCCAGTTCGTAAATAGTTTTTAATATTTTCATGGTAGAGAACTTGCTTGATAGTGTTGAAGTCGAAACTGGTAATTATGTAGGTATTAGCTAATAATTTCAAAAGAAAAGAAATGTTAAAAAAAATTCAGAATTACATATTTTGGAAAGCTTCGATGGCTGGTGATTTCGTGTAAAACCGGCAATATCAATTATACCTGTATAAAGGTATAGTCTTCAATGAGTTAACATCATCCGTCGATGAAATATCGTTAATTTATTTATTACACATAGCAAAATAAATTCGAACAATTATTTATTTATATAATTAAGTATAATATTATGTAATGCTATAGTTATCATATTATATTGTTGTGAGCAACGGCCTTTCAGATTCAAATTGTATTATACTGGCCGACCCTGTACGGCATTGCCCTTGACAAATTAAATACCCGTGGATTTACCTTTTCTTAAAACTTAAACTTTGTTAAACTTAGTACTATTTAGTAATTAGTATTTATAATCAATGCAAATACTATAGATTATTGTTTAAAATATAGGAAGCTCTGTTAAATTGAAGACGACTGGTTACTTGGCGCTAAATTTCACTGAATTTGCCTATCTAGCTCCTTACTGGTAACCTGCAGAAAACCATGAACTATGTAAGATGAGAAAACTAATAAAAATTGTCTGGCGCCAAAATATGAATTCAATTTCCATCATAGACATTCATAAAAATATGCGTAGAAGTATAAAACTACACAGAATATCTAAATGATTTCGTCTATAATATGTTAAGAATTATTCTGTATTTGATAATAACTTGATAAATTGTATTTGTTCATGATTTTCATAATAAATATATTACAAAACAATATTAACTTTCACGAGTGAAACATTTGATACACTTTTGTTAATTGTAATAAATTAAGTAACCAATAAAATATTAATATAAAATAATATGTCAATTATATCGACATTTTGAATTGATATTAAAATAGTAATTAGTTATTGTATATTATCTTTATTATCGACTTTTCAAATAAATAAATTATCTAATCTCAAAAATCAAAATAAATAAACAAAATGGGATTGAATTGGCAACCCATCATGAAATTGAGCACTATTGTGTCCCCAGAAATCCCATAAGCATGGTGGATATATCTATCTATATATTATATATATTCACCTTTCCCATAAGCTTCCCGCATTCTAATGTATAGTATTTGATGTAAGCTGCACATATTCTGTACTAAAATACATAGAAGTGTCATTGCGCCAACATATGCGTATCGTTTTGATAATAATAATTATTATTAAAACCAATAGCAACCATTTACAAACAACAACTAAATCTCAAAATCACTGGTTGAGTACCTCCTGGATTGGACCTCTAATTTACCCTTTTAATATTAGCATATATTACCACAGAACAATATAGTATTACTACTACAATATTACTCAGGGATAATGTAGCATTTTAATGGTGAAAGAATTTTTGAAAACGGTCCAGTAGTTTTTGGATTTATTCATTACAAACATCTTTCCTCTTTATAATATCACAGATTATATAATAATTAATAATTATTATAATCTGTGTTAATATTAAGTATAGATTATATAGATAGTTTATAAATTTAGATATAGATTATTGGTATTTCAAAACAAATTTGACTGAAACGAAAATTGGCTATTTATTTTATACTTATATATTATAGCTGTTGTCGTGCACTTCGTTGCCCGTCAAAAATGACAACTCTTATTAAGACAATTTTGATTGTTTAACTCATTTTGGGCGTAACTCGTTGCATTAAATGCAACTCAGCCACCCTGGTAGGCAATGTGCTGTAGTTAGCAGCTCCTCGGGTTTTAATTTATCCTTTTTAAATTAGCCTATATTACTCAGGGATAATGCAAAATTCTAATGGTAAAAGAATTTTTGTAATCGGTTCAGTATAAGTTTTGAGTTTATTCGTTACAAACATCCAAACCTTTCTTCTTTATAATATTATAGTATAGATATAGATTATATTATATTGAGCATTGAGGACAACGAGTTTCACTTATACGTATACATATTATATATTATGTGATTGGTATTCTAAATAACTATCTAAATAAACAAAACTAGGGAACAATAGATTTATAGGTAACATTCAACTGCCAGCGCACGTACCTTGAATCGCCATCTTTTTGATATTTTAGAATTTGGCAAACATAATTAATTAGCATTAGAAATTGGTAAGGCTATGTGGTTACAGTGTCACGAAAAAAATAACTTCCACGAGCCGATATCACGTCCACATCCATAACAAGGAGCCGACGGAGTACCTATATAGAGGGGCCAGGACTACAGGATATTCAGATGCAGTTGAGACCAGAGCAACTTCACAACACTCATCCCTTACACACAAATAAACGACAACTGTATAATTTATATTTACTAAAAATAAAATACTAATTCATTTACTGTTTAAATTGATGTCCTGATTGACTATCCACCCCCCCCTCAAACATTTGATGTTTCCACAGACCACGATCGATTAAAATAACTAAAAAAAAACAATATTTTGATAATTTATTAATTGTACAAGTCAATAAATTATTATTTATAAAATCAGAAGTCTTACGATCACCAATATTGTAAAAAACCTGTACAGAAAATGAAAATTTGGGAGTGCTAAAGTTGATATTGGGAGTGAAGCCCCCCCCCACCCCACCCCAAGTTGCGCCCATAGCACGAATTAAGATATCTAAATATATGTATATCTTAATTCGTGACCCATAGTAAAATAAATTATTTATTTTACTATGGTTGCCCCTATGCCCTTAAATATGGCATTGTATTTCAGGGAATCCTCTGAATAATCATTTTTTCACAAATGTAAATTGCAGAATAGGACCAAAGGTAAAATTTGGTAATTAATATTTAATAGGGTAACATTAGTCATTAGAAGTAAAATATTGGATTGGAAAAAAAATTGTGGACCAACAGGTGTAGTGAATTGTGAATTATAGTATGTTCATGAACCTTATCAAACTACCTTTACTACAAACAACCATGGTTGAACGTGGTGACGTGATAACACTGTTGGCCGACGGGCGACACTGCCAGCGACGGCGATAAGTTCGATTTCAATTTTCAACGAACAATACTTTACTGCTTTCGTAGTGTTCGTACTAATCGTACTTCGTGATGTAGTTCGTACACTGTACAGACGTACAGTACTGAATATTGAATACAATCATACATTCGTATTTCGTACTTCGACAGTTCGAAGGTCGTAGACCGTGCTTACGATTGTTGGTTGGACGGTTCCAACTGTAAACTCGCAGTTCGTACTTCGTAATCGTCATACGCGTTAGTAATTTAGCATGATAATCATAATTATTATTTATAAATAATAATGAAAGCGACAGAATTATTATAGGGTTTAGAGTTTTCAGTTACATTTTGGCGGGCTCCATTTGCGAAAAGCGCTTTCACTTAGGCTAATTCTCCTAACCGTGCCGTACTGATAGTTTTTTATTTATTAAATCATAATCATCATTCAAATATTATATTACCTATATTGCATAATATATGTCCAGCGAACCCTACGCGCCACCATGGTCGGAAACGGACTTGCCGCCGCTCCTATACTTGAGGAAACATTTTACGCACTCTCCAGAAAGCAGTACACGTACAAGGTGTCCCTGACAAATGAAGGTCTGCACTTGACCAAAAGTGGTGAAGACGGCACTGAGAAGACTGACCTGATTCACATTCGTGATATAATTGGCTGTAAGTGCATGCGAAATAGTGGCAAGACTGGCCACTGCGCCTGTCGTCCTGCTAAAGGAGGCACAGTGGATGCCGCTAGAGAGGCCATAGCAGAAAGCGACGAGTGCCGAGTGCGAGTGCCATTTGTGGAGGCTGGTGACTGCAGTGCGTACCTAAGTGTGTACGCATTTGTGCTGAAGAATGTTGGGTCTAAGAATGAGAAGCGCGACAAGATGACCGTCACACTGAGGTTCCGAAACTCCAGCAATTACGACGAGAACAGCCGGGTAGCAGCCAAGTGGAAATTAGCCATAAAATCATTGCTGCAGGCCAGATGCGAGGATGGAACTATTGTTGCACCATCAGATGACCATTATCTAGGTGAGCACTATTGAAAAAAAAAAAAAATTTTTAATCCAAAGTGAGTAATAATAGTGAGAATAATAGGTAGGTAGGTAGGTACTACTTAGAAATTTATCCCAAAATATGAATATTAAGTTAATAAAGTTACTATCAGAAAAATATGCTATTCTATATAATATTTTTCCAAAGTAATCTGGGTTAGATACCGTATTCATTTATCAACACAATATTGTTCTGTTTACTTTCCTATTTACCTACATGGATCACTTTCCTACCTATAATTGATTTTTTAATGCTTTATGTGAGTATAATCAAACTAATCATTTTTCTTTTAAGTTGCAATGGATTTGTGTTCTATTTTTATAATTATTATTAGTTTTTCATCATATAGATAACCTAGCTAATAATATTATTATTATGAACTTTCTTATGTATCTTTTCATATCTTTTTTTTAAACATTTTCGTACCTATCGAGGCATATTTTGCTGTTTTCGATTATTTTTAAGAAAATATAGGGAGAATATTTGTACCTAGGATTGTTTTAGAGTATATTAGCAACATAATATAGACTAGACATTTTAGACATATTTGAACAAGACAATTTGGATCCTACTTATAAAGTTATATTTTTCCAGTTATGCTGAATCAAACACTTAGGTATTCAGTATGTTAACACAAACTAAATATTTCAGTTGAATTATCTTGGATCGAAATTTTGTTTTCAGGAAGTTTAAAAGAATACCAGAGTACACATTTTGAGAAAATTCTACATTTTAGCTCCTTTTGGTATGAGTAGAGTGGTAGTAGAGCTAAGATTTTGATGCATTTGCATATTTTTTTCTAGAATGCTTGGCACAATGATTTCCTAGATACAAATATTATTCAAGTACATTCTATGCTAATAACTGTTTTGGGGCATTTTTTGCATTTTTTGAGGTTTTTGACTTTTAAGGTTTTTAGGTCATTATTTATTTTTTTGTGTAATTTCTTAACCTATATCTAGTAATATTACAAAAAAATATAATGTTAATAGACACATAGGTGTTGTTATAAAATAATATAAGGTAATCTGATTTTTAAATAGAACTAGGTATTCAAAAATGTATTTTTCTCTAATTTTTAGTTTTTAGTCATAAATTATTTTAGATTCTGAGCGGATGAATGTATTGGTTTTACAATGATGTGTGTTTTTTTATTTTTTTATTTTTTTATTTTTGTGTCTGTCATCACGTTTTGGGACAGTAAAAGTGCTTAGATTTTCTTCAATAGTACCTTTTCTGATAGGAAAGTGAATCTAGTTGGTACTTTGGGGGTCAAAAGTAAACATTTTCCAGTAGTTTTCAAAAGTACCGTGAAAAACAAATGGAAAATTAAAGAAAAAACGGGAATTTTTACGCAACATTGATTTTCGATAAAATCGATTTTGGTTTTTGGTGTAAGTCTAAAAAAAATGACGGTAAATACATGAAATTTTTACTGAATGTTTATATAAGCGGTTTCTATATATCATACAGTTTTCAAAATATTTTGACTTATTTTGAGCTATTTACAGACATTTTAAATTTCCAATCTTTTTGGTTTTTTTTTTTTAAAAAATCAATAACATTTTATTTATTCGTTAAAAATTCTTGAAAATTTAATAGAATACTCCTAATATATTATTTCAAAGGTAGATGAAAAATATTAAAAATATGTAGTCACAATTTTTTTTTTTTAAGCATTCAAAGTTGAAATTTTGACAAAATACGTAAAAATAACGAAAATTTGAAAATTATTTAGAGTTAAAAATTCATAAAAATTTTTTTTTTTTAAATCTAAGGTTTTAAATTTTAACACAAGATTTAACGTAAGTTTTTCTACTTTTATCAAAAATAAAATATCTAAAAACAATTAAAAATAAATTTTTATGAGTGTTTTAAGTTCATAATTTTACAACATAGGATATTCACTCGATTTCTCATGTAGCGTTTATCTTATTTGGTTGTAATTCAAAAACGAATAATTGCAGATGCATGAAAATTTCACTAAATGTTTATATTCTCATTTCCTATACACCATTCAATTTTGAAAATATTTTGATTTGTTTTGAGCTGTTTACAGACATTTTTAGTTTTCAATTTTTTTAGTTTTTTTTTTTATAATTGTCAATAAAATTAAATTTATTTGGTGGGCCAAAAAGTCTGAAAATTTAATACAAGCTTTCTTATATATTGTTACAACATCGGTTGAAAAATTTTAAAAATACATAGGCACGATTTTT
>JANEHU010001117.1:0-15208 GCA_027563435.1 Nasonovia ribisnigri
TTTATCTCATATTAATTTTGGAAAAGGGTTACATTTTATTTACATTTTATTTTTATTTATATTTGATTATTTTACTTTTTCTAATTTTTTGTTAATACTACTAAAGATTTTCGACGTAATAGACTAATAAGTTGAAACAATTTTCAGACTTTTACTCATAACCATACCGTTCGCATCGGGGACATTTCGATACACCGACGAACAATTAACACAACATTCTGGTCTTTACTACGAAAACAGGGGACCTTTGAAACTTATAACATCTCAATGGGATCTTACTGCATACATTAGTCTTACTAAATATAATGAAGAATTCGAATACATAAACACCGTAATAGACCAAACAAAAGTATTGTGTGCTGAACACATGCACGATCCGGTTACGAATTACTTTAACTGTAACAACCTACTTTTAACAGCAACCACTACAGTTGACAATTTATACAATAAAAAGACACAAGTCTTAGATTCGATTGGTCACATAATTACTAGACGTAGTGCTTTAACTAAACTCGTGACAAAAGCAGCTAAATTAATATACGGAATATGTAATTTAGAATGCATACAAAAATTTAATTTTAATATAGCCGTAGCCCAAAACACATCACAATCTAAACTAATAAAAGAACAAATTAAAGTAGTACAACTACAACATAATTTAGTGTCACATAACAATGTAACTATGTTACCATTTTCATTAACTATAAACGAATTAACAAACATTACCAAAGAACAACAAATAAAAAATTATTTGACAAAACATTTTATACACGTTAGCTTATTAATTACAAAACACATGGTAGAAACAAACACACTATTAGAAATAATACAACAAGCTAAAATGGGAATTATACACCCAAGCTTAATAACTCCCAAAGAGTTGTTAGAACATGTCAAAGACATTAAAGTATCATTACCTGGGGGCACTGATTTACCAACTGATTTCGACATACAAAACATTTATGAATTAGTAAGGCTCTCAGACATAGCTATATATTATTCAAATGACAACTTAGTGTTTATAATTTCGTTACCTTTAATTTATCAAAATAATTTTATTTTATATAACTTAATACCTGTGCCAGTATGCACTGGAACAGATTGTGTGTATGTAAAACCTAGTAATAAGTATTTAGCCATAAGTAAAACTAAAGAGCATTACGCCATGTACGACGAATTTTACTATACTCACTGTAAACACGGTAGAGATTTCCTTTTGTGTCCTGAAGGTAATCCTTTACATCCACGTTCGAGTAGACCAGCATGTGAAGTACAACTACTACAGGATCCAGTAAAAGTTCCACCGAGCTGCGAAATCAGGCACGTTCAAATTGGTACTTCCATATTCCATAAAAAACGTTTCAAAAACGAATGGATTTACGTTACTAACTACGACGTAATATTCGTTACGTGCGATGAAGATAAAGAATCAACCAGCCACACATTAAAAGGAGTAGGAATAATACGACTAAATGAAACTTGCAAAGGGTACGCTGCACGGGATGTACTCATACCAGGCAAAGTCGATTACAAAGCCGATTACAACGACTTTTACCCAAAATCAATAATAGAGCGAGTCAAAAATATGCCATACACTGATAACAACAATTTAATGGAGGACTATCACGTAAAAACAAATAACATGGATGACTTACACTCGGTCTCCAACTCGAAAAAACAGTTGGACAATCAAAATAAATTTATTTCCAAATTGAACAAAATTGAAGATGTACAAAATGTTTTTAACTATACAACATATGTAATCATGAGTATTATCTTTATGACAATAATAATAATAGTAATAGATAATGTCATCACAAGGAAAAAATCAAACAGCATAAACACAACAGAGTCTCAACCAGAAGCGGAAGAACTTAATCCAAACCAAGACGTACCACTAGAAAGTATTGACATAGTCGAGTTTCCGCTTACACCGAGGAACAGCCCAGCAGGCTCACATCCACAACTACGTACATACCTGGAGTAGAAAAGGAAGTCAGGGACTTCCAGCTTCGAGGGGAGGCATGTAGTAAACCGACGAGGTCTCTTTACTATATATATATATTATATAAGTATTCTAAGAATGACAATAACAAAACTATAAATTAGAATTGTCGTGTCTTGCTCTTAAGAACAACAAGACTATAAATCTTCAACCCTTTCGATAATTCGATAAACGTGCAAAGTACAAACCGGGTAATTACAGGGTAATTACACTTGGGTAACAACGTCAAACTCCGGTTCCTTTCCAAGTATCCACCTCCTAGACCCTACCGTGTACCTTTGTATCCATGTAGATTTAATATAAATATAGGACTAGATCTACAGCAGAATTAGAATTAGTACAGCGTCAGTACGACGTACATACTTTTAAGTACTAGTATTAATTTCTCGGGCAGTCGCTTAAACGCTCTGTCCACAAATTTCTATATGTAACTTTTCAAACATTATACTTAATAACTTTAATAAACTTATTATAACTACTACGGCGTAACTTGTTACTCTGTCAAACCTTCTCCTATGCAACACGTCAACGTCGTTGGATTCAAATATAAGCGTTAGTGAGGGATCACTACAGGTAGTGCACCATTAGAGGACCCCATCCCAGGGGACCCTCCCCTGACCAGAACCAAGATCAAAAAAGCCGAGAGAATAACAACAATCGTAGAATGGCAGAGGAGATGGTCATCATCGGACAAGGCGTCTTGGACACGACGGCTCATCCCAGACGTCCGGAGATGGGTTAACAGGACTACCCCCGCGATCCCATGGACATACCACATGACGCAGGCGCTAACTGGGCACGGATGCTTCCAGTCCTATCTGCATCGCTTCGGCAGAGCTACCAGCCCCCGCTGCATGCACTGCAACAACCGTTCAGACACAGTTGACCACACTATCTTCCACTGCCAAAACTGGGATGAGTTGAGAAACGACCTTAGAGATAGGCTGGGACACCCACCCTCAGCTGATGACGTCGAGGATATACAATGCGGTCCCGTCTTTGAGGACCTACCATTGGATCACCAGCAGAAGGCGATCGCTCTCAACGAAGCCGAAGAGACGTTTAGGATCCTCTATAAAATGGTGGAAGAGATCCTAACACTCAAAGAGGCGGAGGAAAGGGCTCGACAGGCTGCTGAGGCGGACGGATGAGTCTTCCAAGAACGGGAATCCAGAGCGGCGGGCCGAGGCCGGCTCGATAAGAGGAGCGCAGAACGAGAAGCCCAGGACGGCTGGTTTAACCGGTCCGTGAAGAGGAGTTTCAGAACGTGAAGTCTAGGGTGGCGGATTTCGATCGGCCCGAGAAGACATCGAAGATTGAAGACCACATATATATATATATTTGTAAACTATGTGATGTGATAGTAGGGGGCATGTCCCGGCTATCACAATGTGGCTATCGCCAATGTAAAGAAATTGTACGGCATCATGGCCTGTGTATTCATATACATACTAGCAATCGCTAAGGAAGGTATACACAGGTTGTGCGAGCCGAATCTTATTTTGTAAATTTGTATTTTAAATAAACGATGCTGCATGGGGGACAAGCAATGTGAAAACAGTTCGTCCCCTCTGCAGTGATGCCACATGGAAAAAAAAAAAAAAAAGGTAGTACACCATTACAAATCGCTAGTAGCGGTTCTCAAATCAGTCATTCAGGTGTTGAAAATAGTAAGTATATAGCGTATATAATACTATACAATTGTTACTTTTACTGGGATAAAAGAGTATTAATATATTATACAGTTAAAATAAGTACCTATATCATCATAAATGCTTTAGTTTAAGCAAAATATGTATAGGTACTCTGTTGTTAATGCTCTAAGTATCATATTATATAATAAACAGTTGTGCATATTACTATATATATTTAAATGTTATATGTATAATACTGTATAGTTATTTATAACCTACCCTCTATTATAATATTTTATGATTGATTATACTTATGACTTATCCAATTGATAATTTTTTATATAGGTACTCAAAAAATGTTAAAATCTTTATTGAGGAATATGGTATATCTTCAAACTGATATTAAACATATAAGTATGATACAAATTGAAATTCTCTCTAAACTAGAGTATACAACAAATAACATAAAAGACAGCATTAATAAGACATGTTCATCAAATGATGAATTCCTGGCAGATGATTTCAACTGGCCAATAAATGACATGCTATATCTTGAAGTTATTGAAGAAAAAATAAATGACAAAAATATACGTAACTATTTGGTAAGGAAAATAATTAATTTACATTTATTTTACATACTTAAATAATCTAAATACAATTATATATTTTAGGTAAATGATTTGTCAAATTTAGGAGGCAACAGTGTAAAATCAATTATTAAAAGGATATTATACAAACTGTTTACTGACAACTAATTATCTAATTTTTCAATGACTGGTAAAAAAGGAAAAAAAAAATTTTCCAAACTGAATTTATGTTCAGTTATTTTTGGTAAGAATAATAATTAGAATGTAGTTTTTAGTTCATAGGATCGCCTTTATTTATAACTCCAATTACATATTTTTATTTGTTTATAGATGCAGTAAAAAATCAAAAAAAGGGAAAGCATGTTGACCAAAATGAGATGGAAGAAAGGATTAAGTACCATTTGGCTCAAGCACCATTTAGTGTTAAAAGATTTAACAATAAAACTAGTGAAAATCAATAAAAAATTAATTTGTTTTTATAACTTTTAATATTGTCTTTAAACTTTTAAAGTATCCAGAGTCTGGACCATTATACAGTATACAATAATTAATGCATTTATTTATATGTTATTCCTAATTTATAATTATAATAAAAGGTTCATATAATAAATATATATAATTAACTATAATATTGTGTGTATTTCTATATTTAATTTTTCAGTAAAATGTAAGATATGTACCTACACAATGTATAGTATAGTGTATTGTTATATTGATAATACTATATATTCTATATTTTCAATATAATATTCAAATACATATATAGTAAAAAATACATTATCTGAGTTTTATACAAAATTAAAATATAATATTGTTTAGGTATTGAAAAGGAATTTTAAATAAAATTTAACTTTTATCATTAGTCAAACATTACAAAAGGGTTCAAACAATAGAATTTAAACTTTATTTAAATTTTAATAAATATTAATTCAATGAATTTCAAATGTCGATTAAATATTTCTGAATACAAATATTTATTATTTAATATTTAATAAGCTTTTATTAAATAAATCTATGCTGTGTGGGCATACTCCACCAAAAAAGGTAAAACGTCTTTGTACTTTTCGTGATGTGTGGTTAAATTCATATACTTGGCTTAAAAAATCAGAAAATAACAATTTGTTTGGTAATTGTAAGCTATGTAAGAAAGAGAATTACTCATGGTGGTAAATCTGATGTGCAACACCATGCAAATAGCGTTTCCCATAGACATAAAGAAAGTTCTAGTAAACAATTATGTACAATAAATTCATTTTTTGTTCCCAAAAATACATTGGAAAGTCAACAAGTTAATTTGGCAGAAGTTTCTACAATTTTTCATAATATAAAACATAACTTATCTTATAATTCTCTTGATTGTGATTTTAAGTTGCTTCCTAAAATCTTTTCCGAATCAAATATAGCCAGCAAAATATCTTGTGGTCGTACTAAAGCTGAAGCTATAGTACAAAATTTACTTGGGCTGAAAGCAGAAGAAATTATAGTTAACGCCTTAAAGAATATTTCTTACTTTTCAGTTGCTACAGATACATCTAATAAAGGAAATAGAAAAATGTATCCAATTGTAGTTCAATATTTTTGTCTGCAAACTGGATGTCAAATAAAATTATTAGATTTTTTTGAACAAGCCTGCGAAACTGCTGATGGTATAAGTAATTCGGTTCTATCAACTTTGGAAAAATATAATATTAATATGTCAAAAGTATCAGCATTTAGTGCCGATAACACAAATTCTAATTTCGGGTGTCGTAGATCAGCATTTACTCTTTTACAATCACATAATAAGAATATTTTTAAGTCTGGTTGCTTAGCACACGTAGTGCACAATACTTTTCGAAAAGCTTTAGATGGTCTCGATTTTGATTTAGAAACTTTGGTACTGAAAATATATGCACATTTTTCTGTATCCGCATCCAGACGCGAAGATTTAAAAGAATTTGTTTTGTATGCTGAGTTAGAATGGCAAGAATTAGTTAAACATTGTCCTACAAGGCGGTTGTCAATTGGCCCAGCGATCCAAAAAATTCTCAAGTTTTATCCTGCATTGATATCTTATTTTATTTCTCTTGGCGAAGACTGTCCAAAACAAATAAAAAAACTTTTATTTTTTGAAGAAGACGAGTCAGAAATTGAACATTTATTTAAAAAACCAAGTATTTACTTACATTTTTGTGCCAATGTTACTATTATGTTTGAAAAAGCAAGTAAATTACTTCAAAAGTCTGAGACGAGTTCCACCTAGATATTTTATATTATGAATGAGTTAAAAACTAATATTTCAACTCGCATAAATGAACAGTTGTATGGCTCAAATTTCATCACATGTAAGAATAAATTATCAGTATCTAACATAAATACTATAAAAAAAGACTTTGATATGTTCTACAACACTGCATTAACTTATTTATCTAATCATTTTGATTATGAATATTCGCCACTAAAATTTTTGGAACCACTTTGCTTAAAATCAAATTTGTTACTTTATCAAGATATTGCAAAAATAATTGAAGTATTTGGACTAGTTGATGTAATTTCTTTAGATGAAATATTTGAAGAATTTACAATTATCAAGCCTGCTATACCAACAGTTAGCTTCAAAAATAATTTAACTGTTTATGAAAAATGGTTAGAACTTTTATCAATTCAGAAATTAAAAAATTTTGAAATATTATTAGAATTTATTCTAAGTATTCCACCATCTAATTCTCATGTAGAGAGGGTTTTTTCGATGATGAAACTAAAATGGACAGATGTTAGAAATCATTGTTCAGTGGACTTAATAAAAAACGAATTAATGATAACACTGAATATATTGCCATCCACAAATAGTTCCTGTACTGATTTCGTGAACTTAGTGAAAGATGATACAGCTTTTTTGAATGCCGTGAAGAGCCAGAAAAAATACAATTGGAAAAATTAATAATTATTTACAATTTATAATTTATAATACTTTTTTTTTATTAAAAATTCCGTCTAAAATATTATATTTTTATTATTATTATTATTTTATTAAACATTACGTTTGTTATACAATTTATAATAATAAAGTATATACATATAGAGAGCAAATATATCTGTACTTATATAGTTATATCTTATATTATAATATGTTATGCCAGAAATGATTGCCTTTATAATATATTAAAACCTTAAAAAAATGTTCTCATATTGGAAAAAAGTCCTGATTTTTTTAACTGGATAGTTGGCAACCCTGGTCATCAAATAAGTGTTCCCCTTGTGTGATGGGTGGTCAGTAAGCCCCTAAAAAGGCCGAAAGCTCACAAATCATAAGCATTTTGAATATATTAGTTACAAATGTAATCAAAGTATTTTAGAAGGATTGTCACGATTATACAATCAACTTCGACAAATAAAAAATAATTAATTATAATTTCCTTTTTTTTTTCATTAATTTATTTGTTTCTCGTTTCTTTTCAACAAGCTTTTTTTTTTATTATAATATTAATACTTATTATTATATTTTACTTATATATTATTAAAAAATAAATGATAACCTATTTTAACATTATGTGTATTACATATCTCTTTTTTTAATTATTCTTTTCACAGCCAACATTATGAAAAGACAGACGGTAAGAAAATGTCAACGAACGATTCCAACTGATAAAGAGTTATTCGAAATTGAACGATTTAAGAAATGTTCGAAAACTTTCATTATAAGGAATACATTAGATTTCATAGATTATACGTCTTTTTTCAACTATATTTCGGATAAAATAATTTCAAAGTTAAAACAATCATGTATACAAACATCTATAAAATTTAATTTACATGTAGATAGTGTTTACGAAAGAATTATCACACAAGAAGTACAAGATATAGCGTTCAAAACTTCTAATATTCTTGTGTGTAGTTCATCTGATTTTAATAAATTATTAAATGGAATGTTTGATAAATTATTACGGGAAGAAACTGATTTTACGCAAAAAGGTTCTGGATGGACGCTTAAGAGAATTGAGACCTTACAATTAAGAATTAATATAGTGAATCCTCTTAACGGAGGAACGTATATAGATTTACCTATATATATCAAAGATAAAAGAGCGATTATAAATGTAAAAACTAGCAACAATAAATGTTTTAAATATTCAATACTATCTAAGTTCGATAATCGCTCAAACAAAACTTATTTTAATAAAAAATATTTTAAAATGTTAGAAATAAAAAGTGGTTTAGATTTCAAATGTATTGATTTTCCGACGCCAATCAATCAAATTAACAAATTTGAACGTGTAAACAATATCTCAATTAATATTTATAGTGTAAATGATAAAAAAACAGTTTTCCTCTTACGAATATGCAATATCGAAAGAAGTAATCATTTTTAACTATTTTTGTATAATAATGATGAAACATCACATTATTGTTAGATTAATAATTTTTCAAGATTAATTAGAAGTCAGAAAACTAAAAACTGTTCCAAGCTAATTATTTGTAAGAGATGTTTTACTACATTTAGTAATAAACCATGAGAAAGCAAACTTTGGGGCAAGAAAGGATTAATTGAGCATCAACGTTATTCAATCAAAAAGATTTATCGTCAGAAAAATTAAGAAAATTAAACACATAATTTAGATATAATTAACGTCTTTGTTTGTTTAATGATAATATTTAACTTTTGACCTATATTATTTAATGTCTCCAGAAAACCTAAAATAATTTAAACAATAGCATAATTATAAAAACTTATTTATTTGGAAAATGTTTAAATATTATTTTAAAACACCAGTTAATAATCAAACCATTCATATTTCCCAAAGTATTTGGTTAATTTTAAACTTAGAGAAGTAGATAAATGTCTGCGGTTCAACGCCAAACAAATGTGTATCACATATTGCAACAGTTAAGTATAAGTTATTATTAGTTAATTAAAAGATTAAGATAGACAATTTTAACATTTTTATGTCCAACACACATCATAAATTGCATATCAAAACATGTCATTATTAACTTTTCCATTTATAAAAATGGATTCATTATTAGTTTATATGTCTAGCATGTTATTAGTTATTGAATAAATCAACTATATTTAAATTAAATATGATAACTATTAAAGAAAAAAACTCATAATGTTTATGAAAAAAAAAAACTTATATTCTAGAAGAGTTAATAGTTGAAAACTGTGATTTATTTAATATAGATGTTTCTAAATGTACTTATTTTAAATATTATATTGTCCTGATAATAAAATAACAGAATGAAAATTAAACGATTAACTTGAAGAGTTAGTTTATAATAATAATCAAATTACAGAATTAAAATTGAATAATCTTGAGAAATTATATTGTTACTATAGTAAAAATACTGAATTAAAATTAAACAAAAACTTTCAGAGTTAGTTTGTAATAATAACCAAATTACAGAATTAAAATTGAATGATAATCTTGAGAAATTATATTGTTGCTATGATAAAATCACTGAATTAAAATTAAATCATAATCTTGTAAATTTAAATTGTTCTAATAATCAAATTATAGAATTTAAATTAAATGATATTTTCTAAGAAGACATAAGTATGTCAGAGGTATAATAATCTTACTGATTTATATTGTGATAATATTGAAATTACAGAATTAAAATTAAACCATAATCTTGAATAATTATCTTGCAATAACAATCAAATTACAAAATTAAAATTAAATGATGATCTTCTATATTTTTTTTGTTTTAGATCTAAACACTTAGGGGATATAGTGTTAAGATAAGTGTTATTTTTTGAAACACAACCTGATAGTGCTATATTGGAAATACCTTGCTAAAAAAAAGGACAATGTCTAGATATAGCAAAAGCGGATACCGGGCAGTGGTTATAAAGAAGCTGGGTTTTAATTCAAAATAGGGTATATCAATGGATGAATTACCACATACTGTTTCTTCGCCCCGAATAGAGAATTGTCAGCTGACAAATATTATGTTGAGGCAAAAGAGCTAGTAGGCCATTTTTTGAAAATATCTCCTTTCTTTGATGACAATGAAGAAACTTTGTTGTACTCAATAGTATCAGTTTATGTTCCAATTATCAACGTAGCTACTCAACGCAACCTAGAGGATGAGAACAGAAACGCTTTTATATTGAAGTATATTCGGCACTGATCAAAGGAATAAAAACAATTTCTATTATTCCATTGTTCCATAATCATATTGAATTTCTCGTCAAAATGAAGTTATTTGGTTTTTAATTTCATAAAATGTATTAAATTAAAACATGATGTCGCTCAGGACATGAAAATCCTCTTATGTAAAATAAATCAAAAACTTACAACGTAATGATAAATATTTCAATTTTAATGTTATCACAGAAACCTTAATCCTTCAAAACAATGAATCTCTTATGTGAACTGTATATAAATGTTTGTCTGATATACTTCATAGTATATGCATAGAGGAGATTTGTCACACTGTTGGTTTGTACAAATTGTATACATAGGAGATGATCAGCTCATGGCAAATATGATGAAAAATGATACATTTATATTTTTTAATAATCTTTCATATTATCATTATTCATAATGACATAATAAATATTTCATTTGGGTAACTGCGCGTCTGCAAAAGTCAAGACCTTTTATGACAATCTTCAACAATATCATAATAATTATTATGATATTAGTTGTTATTTTTGTATTTTATTTTAAAAACCGTTTACTATATATTAACATTAATAACGACAAATTGGTATAGATTTAGAACTCATCATAATCGATATTCACCAACTCATATGCCAGAAGGAGTAACCATAAGTACCCTAGACCAAAAAATAGCCTGATTAAAAGTCACATAATATCGATTAGTCGAGATACACTATTATAACTGTAATCGTACAGAAATAAACAATTTCATTTAATGTTAAAAAGTAAAATAATTTTCATTGAATAACGATAATACTCGTATAATATATTATAATGAAATTATTATATATGCATATATGTTTAAAAGTTAAAGATAAATTCTGGATCTAAATAGTTCACAGAATGGTTCTGCTTTATTCAGATTCCAAACTAACTAACTATATTAAATGAAAATGTAAAAAAAGACCATCGCATGTTTGGATTGTATTCAAACAATACAAAAATAACTTAATTGTAAATTATTTGAATTTGATAATTATGATGTATAATTTGATTTTTTATTTGGATTAATAAAAAAAATTTCATAAATATTGGATGATATTTTACTAACTGCTATACAAAAGATTAAAATGGTACAACCTTAGCACAAATAAATTGTAAAGATTCATAATTTTTTGTTCATAATAATACAAATTGAGAAAATAAAACAAAACACATAGTGAAGTTATTTTTTTAAAATTATTTTATGCTTGTAATGTTTTTATAAATTGTTCTCTTTAATTTATAATCATCAAAACTTTTTATTTACACAACATAAAAAAAGCATGTATGCTTATATAATATTTGAAGAACAAAATTTTTTTTTTTTTTTTATTCAATATTTTTCTGGCAGTGTAATTTATATTTATTGATGGCTATTTACATATTTACCACATCACAAATTAATAGCAATAATAACTTAAGTGACATAAAACTTGTTTGATCAGAAAATTATTTTAAAACCCAAAATAAAAATAAAATTAACTATATACACTATATAACAACTACTTTTTAAATATCCTTTACTACACATCGCATTATAAACTTGTTAACTGTTAATAATGTGTTTCATATAACTCTGTTGTATGTAGACATATAACATACCTGTTGTGGAATAACAAACATGTACCCACTACATATGCAAATTAGCCAATATGTACACCCAAACATTTATGTTTGAGATTTTGGTTTGTCATTTAACATGTTCATTCAAATATACGTATAAGAGCTTGCGGATTGTTAGAGCACGCCAGGGGCTCAATACATATACATTTATTGAATAATACATAAAATCACAGCTAACCAGACCGTAAATAAGTTAACACGTATAAAACATTTTTTTTTCATTTAAAACAAAATATGTATATCAATGTCAATGCACATGTGGTAGATAAGAAAAAATAGCTATTATAAAAGTATATATGATTAATAGTTTAGTTATAATGTCATAATAAAATGAAGATTCAAACATTTTGTTTTATTCAAAAATATTTTAATATTGTAGATAGTTTATGTAAAAAAACCAGATAAAAACAACTTTAATTCAGAACCAAATTATATCAAACATTCATTGTTTCCAAATAACTAATATATTGTATAGAAGTTACTATTAAACTGTAAACATATTTATGAAATCATCTACAAGCACAAAATTATTTTTACTTGAATAAAATGGAAATTTTCATAACTTAAAAGATACAAATTTGTAATAAAGAAATTAAATTATCACACCAATTGAATAAGTGTGAAGGTGACCAGTCATTACAACAACAAGTAACCATTTTAGTACATTACATCAAAAAAATATTATCTTATGAAACATATGACAAGGTGCTAGGTTGACCATCAGTAAAAATAATAAAGATGAATGTGGGGCGAAGGTTATTTGTGGACATTCCAGAAGAAGAGATTGGATATCTAAGTGCCTGAAATGTGAGCGATGTGCGGTTAGGTAAATGTGATAACTCAATTCTCTGCTAATTATGTTATTTTTCAAGTTTGAAAAAGGTAAACCGTCTAGGATAACTGAGTAGGATAAAAAGAAATGCAAGATGGTGAAGTTATAATTCAATAAAAACTCAGATTTTTATGTGCATTTCTATAATTTCCATTGGATACTGGTATAGAGGAGTTTACCTATTATTGTTCACAGCGGAATTTATTAGTTAGAAGGTGGTTTATAGTAGTAGACTTAATAGGGACTAGGGAATCATCATAAAAAGCAATACTTTAAATATGCATCTTGTATGATGAATATTGATGAAGTGGATGAAGAAAAATTTGAGAAAAACTTTTAAAAATAACAAAGGTTGTAATGAATTAACAGTGGTTAAGAATGATACTAAATAGTTGTATCTGTTCTTTCTGTTTTGGAATGAAGTACCAAGAACAGGAATGTTATGTGTAACAATTCACACGGTAAGCAAAAAAAAATTATATTCTGAATGGTATAATATAAATAGGTTTCTTATACAGTACTAATAGATATAATACTCCATACTTGTGATATAGAATTAAACCAATGAAAAAAAATTCCGATATTGATCCAGATTATTTACCAAACCAACAGCATGATGAAGAACAAAATGTAGGGAGAATTGTGACAATGATGATTTTGAAAATGATATCGACGAATGTGCTCAACTCACAGCCGATGAGTTCGAAGATGATGTTGATGTTTTTATACCAAGCAATGAAATTACATGGGGACCAGTAACTGGTAATTTAAATACAATAGTTTACAACCCACTAAATTTAGATATAATTAACGTCTTTGTTTGTTTAATGATAATATTTAACTTTTGACCTATATTATTTAATGTCTCCAGAAAACCTAAAATAATTTAAACAATAGCATAATTATAAAAACTTATTTATTTGGAAAATGTTTAAATATTATTTTAAAACACCAGTTAATAATCAAACCATTCATATTTCCCAAAGTATTTGGTTAATTTTAAACTTAGAGAAGTAGATAAATGTCTGCGGTTCAACGCCAAACAAATGTGTATCACATATTGCAACAGTTAAGTATAAGTTATTATTAGTTAATTAAAAGATTAAGATAGACAATTTTAACATTTTTATGTCCAACACACATCATAAATTGCATATCAAAACATGTCATTATTAACTTTTCCATTTATAAAAATGGATTCATTATTAGTTTATATGTCTAGCATGTTATTAGTTATTGAATAAATCAACTATATTTAAATTAAATATGATAACTATTAAAGAAAAAAACTCATAATGTTTATGAAAAAAAAAAACTTATATTCTAGAAGAGTTAATAGTTGAAAACTGTGATTTATTTAATATAGATGTTTCTAAATGTACTTATTTTAAATATTATATTGTCCTGATAATAAAATAACAGAATGAAAATTAAACGATTAACTTGAAGAGTTAGTTTATAATAATAATCAAATTACAGAATTAAAATTGAATAATCTTGAGAAATTATATTGTTACTATAGTAAAAATACTGAATTAAAATTAAACAAAAACTTTCAGAGTTAGTTTGTAATAATAACCAAATTACAGAATTAAAATTGAATGATAATCTTGAGAAATTATATTGTTGCTATGATAAAATCACTGAATTAAAATTAAATCATAATCTTGTAAATTTAAATTGTTCTAATAATCAAATTATAGAATTTAAATTAAATGATATTTTCTAAGAAGACATAAGTATGTCAGAGGTATAATAATCTTACTGATTTATATTGTGATAATATTGAAATTACAGAATTAAAATTAAACCATAATCTTGAATAATTATCTTGCAATAACAATCAAATTACAAAATTAAAATTAAATGATGATCTTCTATATTTTTTTTGTTTTAGATCTAAACACTTAGGGGATATAGTGTTAAGATAAGTGTTATTTTTTGAAACACAACCTGATAGTGCTATATTGGAAATACCTTGCTAAAAAAAAGGACAATGTCTAGATATAGCAAAAGCGGATACCGGGCAGTGGTTATAAAGAAGCTGGGTTTTAATTCAAAATAGGGTATATCAATGGATGAATTACCACATACTGTTTCTTCGCCCCGAATAGAGAATTGTCAGCTGACAAATATTATGTTGAGGCAAAAGAGCTAGTAGGCCATTTTTTGAAAATATCTCCTTTCTTTGATGACAATGAAGAAACTTTGTTGTACTCAATAGTATCAGTTTATGTTCCAATTATCAACGTAGCTACTCAACGCAACCTAGAGGATGAGAACAGAAACGCTTTTATATTGAAGTATATTCGGCACTGATCAAAGGAATAAAAACAATTTCTATTATTCCATTGTTCCATAATCATATTGAATTTCTCGTCAAAATGAAGTTATTT
>JANEHU010001118.1:0-427240 GCA_027563435.1 Nasonovia ribisnigri
CTCGATTTCTCGTAGCGTTTTTCTTATTTGGTTGTAATTCAAAAACGAATAATTGTAGATGCATGAAAATTTCACTAAATGTTTATATTCTCATTTTCTATACACCATTCAATTTTGAAAATATTTTGATTTGTTTTGAGCTGTTTACAGACATTTTAGTTTTCAATTTTTTTAGTTTTTTTTTTTATAATTGTCAATAAAATTTTATTTGGTGGGCCAAAAAGTCTGAAAATTTAATACAAGCTTTCTTATATATTGTTACAACATCAGTTGAAAATTTTTAAAAATACATAGGCACGATTTTTTTTTATAAGCATTTAAAGTTCGAATTTTGACAAAATTTGTCAAAATCTCGAAAATTATAAATCATTGTAATTAAAAAATTATAAAATGTTCAGTTTTTATAACTAAGTGTTGAAAATTTAAAACAAAAATTCTCATAAATAAATCATACTGTAACCAAAAAATCTAAAAAATATATCAACATATTTATTTTTTACAGACATTTTAATTTCAAATTTAGACAACATTTCATATTTAAACCAAGAATAATGATTTTAGTTATTTTGATATAATTTTAAAATATTATTTGTTGGTATATGAAACTTTTAGAATATATTGTTATATTTTATATACACGCAATGGCATTTTAAAATATAATTTTTTTGAGAAAAATGAATTTAACCAACTATAGTAAATACTAATGCCTATAATACTAAAATGAATTACTTTATTCACAATAATATCATCAAATACATTTAGACTTAGTAAGATATTATAGACTGACTGACCGTCTTCGCTCAGAATCGTTTTTCTTATTCAATGATATTATATCATTGGATAAAAATCTAACACAATCCATTACAGTGACTCACTTGTAACCTACTGTACAGCAGAGCGACATACACTTACCCGCCCTTTTTTTTTTTGAGGGTGGGGGGTGAATTCAGAACCCCAACCCCCTAAATACGGCCATGAATGAATTCAAATTTAATACCATCCATTATACAGTGACCCACTTGTAACCAACTGTTCAGCAGTGGCATCCACTTACCCGCCCTTTTTTTTATATAATTATATGTTTAAGTATAATATAGGTACACACAATCTTTATGTTATGCAAATATGCGATACTTTTTTTAGAACCATATATTTTTACAAAACCTTTAATTAATATTAATAATTAAAAAAAGAACACTAAGAGTGTAGTTATATTTTAATAACAATACACCGGTCACTGGGTCTTCACATTATATTTTTAGGCTTTTTAAAAAAAATCACCATCATTATTTATTTTTATATAGGTAACCTATAAAAAAATATTGTATACATAGACCTCAGGGCCTAGGGCAGTAGGGCCCCATACATTGGCTGTGTCTGGGGCTCCAAGAATCCTAATTGCGGCACTGGTGAGAATAGCTGATAATATAATAAGAATATAATAATTATATAGGTACACACGCTATCACTGTGATTATTATTTGTTTTTTGATATATCGGTGCGTATAATTTATTGGTGTCCGGGCAGTGTACCGCTATATGCTATATGCACTAAAACCTAGGTGGATCAAACTATTAAAGTTAAAAAATAATTAAGTGAAGGAATTTATTTAAAAAAATGTAATAGCCAATAGGAGTAGGTTAGGTAGTAACGTAACATAGTTATGTTGAGCAAATATGTAAAATATAGTAATTTATTATTATGGATTATATTGAACGCTGCAGTAATGTACCTATTTTGCCTATACTATACGCCAGGCAACAACCTAACCTAACCGGGTTTGCGCTAAGTTGATATTACAATAGTATTTACTATTTACCTACATTTTATATATACAGTGTATATTATACACCTCAGTTTTATCAGAATTCACACTGATTTTTAGCGTAATTTATATCCTAGATCGAAGTATTAAATATTTTACAATCATAAAGTGTGTCATGTTTTTGTTCATAATATAATAATAATAAGCTCACCTCAATTTTTAAGGTATACTTAAGATCATATTTTTAAAGTCTTAAGATTTTTTGTATTACGTAAAGAGACTTCTGTGTTAATTCAAACTCCCAAAAATTAGAATTTGAATAAATTAATTATTAAATGAAAAAGCAGAATTAATCATGTTTGGTGAATCACACTATATGTATATACTTTATAAAAATTGTACTATTGAAAATATGTAATTAAATTAAACAATCCGTTATCACTGCAGGTATCAACTAATAACTATGTCTAGAAGCACCGGTGAAAGAATGCATTTCAAAAATAGTTAAAAAAATGTAATTAAATATAATAGGTAGTTTGATAGACTGCCTTAGCGCAGAACTGTTTAACGTTACCACGCAACAATTTATCATTGAATCCAAATTTAACACATTATTATGCATTACTGCAGTGTCATACCTAGTCAATGATGAGGTAAACGCAACCAGTGGCGTTCTCAGGAATTTTTTATGGGGGGGGGGGGGTCTTAAAATTTACTTGAATTTCAAAACACAATACTTAAAATACTTTCAACTTTCAACTCTCAGTCCAAGATCTCTATCCATTCTCTTTACCGTTTTACACAACTAACTACTTCTTTAACTGGTCAATTTATAGAATATTTATAGGATATTTTATTTTACTTTTTATTTAATTCAAATTAAAATATTGATTTTTTCGATTTTTCGGACATAATGTCAAGAACTTTTTCTGAATCAACAGGCACATCTTTATGAATGGCCAACAATGTTAGTCCATTAAGACGGTCCTAGAAAATAGTAGAAGTAGAATCGACACCTTTTTTTTCGAGAAAAAATTTATAATACTACTATTATTTCTTTTCATTTTAATAAATCAAATAAGATTCGTACAATCGATTGAATAGAACAGAACGTCAGAACACAATTGTGAATTGTCACTTTTTAATTGAAAAAATACGAAAACGTTTATGATAACAAATTGTAAATAACCATAATGGATATAGTCGATATAGATTAAGTCTGTGTAAATAACACGGCTATAGATATAATATATACTATAATATATCAATAATCACGATAAAGAAAAAATATCAAAAAAAATAATAAAAAAATAATAACTAGTCACAATTCACAAACATATAATATCAAATAAAGTAGACAAAACGTCAACGTATTTGTATTACTAAAATGTAAGAAAATAAAGATCCTTGGGGGATCTATCCTCCATATCCCCCTCCCTGTGAGAACGCCCATGAACGCAACATCTGCTGCACATCAGAATGATCACCTAGTTTCCACTTTTTTTAAAAATTGTTTTCTTCCTAATTACAATTTTAAACAGGTAGTATGTTTTCTCACATTTTTATAGGTAGCAATGAATAACATACATTTCAAAAAATCTGATTTCTGGTATTTGTATATATTTTTATTCTTCTTCAAAACAAACCAGATATTTTCAAAAGATTGTATCTAAACACTTTTACCGTTCAACTTATAAACATAATACAAGAAATTATTGATATTTTAAATATATTGTATATCATATTTATAGAATTGCCGAGTAGTATCTTAACCACATAAGTATATAACACAGAATTAAAAAAAAAAAGACATACTCCATAAACTATCATGTTCTATTAGATATTTCAACTGCATTAAATTAAGTGACCCTATAACCTTTGAAGGATGTAATTTTCTGTTCCTTACAATTATTTTCAAGATATCATTTAGACCAGAAGTGACATGATGATGATTACCTAAGATTTATATTATTTTATTCTAAATGTAAAACGTTTAATTTTGGTTTTCTATGTATAATTATTATTACATTTGTTGTCTTGATATAAGTGATGTATTTATAATAATATAATATATTATAAGTAATAAAACATTAAAATATAATTTTATTTCTACTTTTTTTACTAATTTGAGAGCAACGAAATGTTAACCGGCGGAGCAGTGGAATGAAAAAGTATGTATACATCTGGTTTAGACAATAGACAAAATATCAGTAAATAAACTATCAAGTGTATCCATCATATATATATATATCTTAATATAGATACAATTTTTAAGATGATTATAATAAACTACAATTTTAACTACAGGTGGAGTAAATAAACATTGTTTTGATATTTCTGTTTATTTTATTTCAAATAAGTAATCTAACAGAAAATATTGTATTATTTTTGTTTTGTACAAAAATATGAAGGCTATTAGTTACTATTAAAGTAATACATTGTTTGATCAATTAATAATAATACAAATAATTTTAAAAACTTACAGTAAAAAAAATTGTTAATATAAAACTATTTTATGTTTTATTGCTTTAACCTGTTAAGGTTTATAAACATTAAGTAAAAACAAAATTATTTATAAAAATAATGAGATATGTTAATTGTCACTTAATTAAAGTCATTAGGTTGCATCATTTAACATAACTCATATTATATTCCAGGAGACATAGGTTGAACCCATCTCCATACTTGAAAGTCTTCACCATCAATTTCTTGGACTTCAGATCTTACGCTAGATTCTGATTCAGTAAAGTATTGAACTACTTCAGCCCACATTTTAGATTTTGCTAAAAAATAAAATATTAAATTTGAAAAATGTATTAATGTTAAAAAAAATGGTTTATGTTACCTTGTCTCTCATTGAATGGAATTAAATGATCACGTATATGAATAATGGGTAGATAACTTTCATTTGGTTTATTTTGTGCTTGTTCTTTTAGTAAATCAATTGTATTTTCAACTAATTGATTCACTTCCTGCTTATAGTTTTCACTTTTTGTTGAGACGTAGCATATAACAAAATAAAGACCTACAATTGACAGGGCCACTGAAAAGAATAAGTAATATATATTTAAACAGTATTTAATTTGTTCACATAAAATATATAATATGAATTTTCATGTTTAAAAGAAGTGATTTTCAAACCAGGGCTTGAGATCTTCTGGGTGGTTGTCAACAAATAATGCAACCTATACATAAGAAAAATTGTTTTTTTTTGGTCAAGAAAAAAATTAATTTTTTAATTTAGTAGTCTCATTATTTTAAAAAGGTTGAGAATCAATAAACATAGTATAAACTAAACTATTTAATTATTATAAAGAAAAATCCAAATTTTCAGTTTCATTTAAAAAAATAATGTATTGCACAATATTTAAATTATTTCATGGTAGGAGAATATTACTTTTTGGTGTAATAGATTACAATTTAATAGGCACATATTTTGTTTACTCTAATAATAACATTTAGCTGTCAAATAAAGGACATTTTCATCAAAAATAACCAAGTTCATATTTAAGAATGTTATCCATCATTTAAAAATTCCAATGCTAATAAAATATTAAATTTCAGATTACAAAATTATTTTTAAGAATGTGTGTTAACTTGAATATAACAATACAAATATAATTTAAAAAAAGATAATAGAAATTTTTATGTTTGTGGTTAGGTTAGTATAACTATAAAATGACAGTGGCATATACAGAATACAAAATCTTGTAAAACTTTCAAAAATATACATTGAGAATACATACCTATTCCAAGCCATGTAATTAGATAGAACATATTGGAAAAAATATGTTTAACTGCACAGAGAATTGGTAAATTTGGTTGTACATTGACTTTAAATGAAGTGTCAAATCCAATTGGTGAATCAGAATAGGTTTTTGCAATGCTTTTAAAAAGTTCAACTAATTCTTCGATTTCCCTGGATGGTAAATTTTCATGGGTTGAAATATATTCAAATACAGTTTGTGGATTAACAATTGGCTCAATATCTGATTTGTCACATTGGTTCTTTATGTACTTATCTTGTACCTGTGATACTAATAAATTGTACAAACGTTGTACTTTTTCTTGTTCTGTATCACAATTATCTCCTTGGAGACCTTTTTTTGCACACAACGAGCTTAATATACCTAAAAATGATTAATAATAGTAGTAATTAAAAAAAAATTATATTTTTAAGTCAATAATTCTTATCTATACAATTTATAATTAAATCAAATTTGATAATAAGTGGCTATAAAGATGTCTCTTTATTTGTCATGGGGATGTTTGCCTATTTATAGTTTAGCAACAACTACCTTTCCTTTAGATATAACTTAAGCGTTTTTGGTAGGGTTGTCATATTTTATTTTACTTAAGCTGCAACAATTTTGGGTTCTTCCGTGTTTTCTCGACTACCCAAATATTTCCAAGACTACCTGTTAGAATCATCCGTGTTATCTCGACTACCTCCGTATAGGAATCTATTTATAAATGTACATTCCCGCGTTGTAATCTGTATTGTCGTAATATACAATTTAATTTGGTTTTCAATGTACAGTTTACTATCCACATATCTATTGGCTATCTTTCCATTAAACCATTAACCACTTTGTGACATTTTATGTCGGTATTTATTTTGTCAGTCAGTTGACAGTCGTCCTATTGTCCTATTGTATATTAGTCGTCGATTATTATATATTATACAGGTACCTATGCGCTTTGTCTAACCAACATGGATTTTTTTAATTTGCCATCGTCAGAGAAAGAAGCTGTCCAACTTCTTCAACAACACGGAGTAACTCAATATTTTTTTTTAGTATTTACTAATTATTTAATTCTATTTTATAAGTATTAATTTTTTTTTACCAGATTTTTATGCTACACTAATTATTTAATTTTTGATGGACATTTTAAAATGTTATATAAATTTGAATTAAAATACGAATAAATAATTTATTAATAGTAGTAGTCGAGATAATACGGATGATCGTAAAAAGTAGTCTTGGAAATATTTTGGTCGTCGAGATAACATGGTTGTGTACCCAAGGTAGTCGAGAGAACATGGAAGTACCCAATTTTGGATACTTTTAAGTAAAAATCTGATCACTCCTCTACAGTCAATCGTTAGTTTTAATGTCATATTTTTCTGTAACTGGAATATCTCACACAATGATCAGAATTCTACAATATATGTTTAAAAGGAAAAAATTAACTCAAAGTTATAAATCAGAATGAGTAATCAACAAAATTATCAATTAGTGGTAAGTGATGACAACAATATTTGTTGTGAAAGAACAGGAAAACAATGAACGTATTCGTCAATATTGAATATCACTAAGCTAGGAAAATAGTTATAAAATAAATTTGATTAGTTAATTAAGAACTCGATTATTTTATCATTTATTAAAATAACAATATTGATTTTCTACTAGAAATGTTTAGTAAAAAACAAAATGTTAACATAAATTATTGAAGTTTAATTCAGAGACAATTTATTGTTCATCTCGAAACAATCAGGATATATTGAAAACCTGGGTGTATGGCAACCTTATATAGTATATAATAAATATATTATACCGTGTATAATAAATGAATATTATGCATCATAATATATGATTGACTTTTTGAAGCCTGGAGTATAAGATTATTTTGAGCAGCTTACTTCGAATAAGTGCTATAGTTAAATTAAACATATTCAGATTTCGATCTGTTTAATAATAAGTTAAAAGCTGGACATGAAACTGATCTTAATAATGAACATTTCTAAAGCAAATTAAAATACAAAGTTTTAAGATTTACAAGATGTTTCATTACTTGGTGGTAGTACAGTTGTAGTTGGTTGTATTGAAATGAAATATAATCCAAAAATGACTACAAAAAATCCAACAAAAAGAAGAATGATATTTTGAGTGTTTTTTGCATAATGTATCAGACTATTTTGCTGTGCAGATTGATAGTTTTTCCTAGATAAAAATAATATTTATACATTTTACATAAGATATATTAATATTTTGTAGTCATAGAAAATTGCTTAGCAAACCTTAAGCTTCTTGAAGTTATTTTTGAAATAGGAGATGGTGAATTAAATAGCAAAGGCTTTGATACAGTAGCTTTATCTGAAAATTAATTTACCAAAACTATTAATTAAACATAATATCCTTGATTATAAATACTAGTGTATATAATATTTTTTATCTAATGTTTTATTATAATATGTGTATATATCAACACTAAAATAAAGAGATAAGTTTATGCTAGGAACAAAAATTAGGTATGTAGGTAGGTACTTACTCTGTGATTGGTTCATCATTTTTTCTTTCCACCTTTGTATTGCTTGATCAGCATGTGATGGAGCTTTCGAAACAGAACTCGAGCGTAGTTGTTGACTAACTCCTTCTGATGATGGTTTAATTACTTTAGAGTCAAAAAGTCTAGATGTTGGTTTCTCTGATGGAGTTTCTCGTTTTTTGTCCGGATAGTTTTTTGTTTCTGTTGGGTTATTAAATTGAGTTAAAATGGATAGGTAGCAATTTAATCATATAGTTATCAGAATATTAAAATTTACAAACATTTTAAAATAAAGCTTATAATATACCTGGCGACACATATGAGTTTTGATGGTCATCTGAATTTTTCCAGTTGGAAACATTCATTAAAGATGTTTCATTTGATTTAGGAGATGAACTAGCTATGTATGGATTGGCAGGTAGTATGGACCGTCCTAATGAGCCAGTATCAACTTCAGAATCTGAGTTATCAAATAGATCTGGAGCTTTATAAATTCGCTGTTGACGAGCGCTTTTCCTGGGACTATTCATACTGTCAAATGTCTTATGTTGCGAGTGTTTCCCATCCACAGAAGATGATATCATAATTGACTCATTGGTACCATTAGTTGAACTCCTTAACTTCGGTGGTGGCATACTACTAGTAGCATCTGTTTTGGCTGATTGTCCACCTTCGAGACTTGCGAGCTTTTTCAACAACAAATTCCTGGTAGTACTGGTAACTGGAGGGACCACTGCATTGAATGCCGACAAACGGCGACGTAGCTCTTGGTCTGATATTATTTCACCCATTGTGTTTGTTATTCAAATAAACTAAAAAACGACAAAAGGTTAACAATAACAAAAAAAAAAAATGTCTGTATAGACGTATGTAGGTAACGTATGCAATTATTGTAATCAGTTGAACATTATGAGATGGACTGTGTGGTATTTACTATTTGTGTCAACAGTGAATAAACGTACTTACCGAACAAATGGTGTGGTTAGATCAAATATCTTTAGTCAGTATCTATTAAACTATTGAATATTAATCACAAGTAAAATTTTAACGTATTCTTTACAATCATTGGAATTATCATAATTTATGAAAGTGTAGTGTTGAGTCTGCAATCACAATTCACAACTATAAGTCTATAGTTACTATTGAGTATTGGCAAAATAAGTAACAAAAACAATAAACATAAACTCATAAACATAAAACATTCATGTTAATCAGTCAACCCGGTCAACACTTAAGAATTTTGAACACGAGATCATAACATCATAACAATATCATATTTTAGTATTTAGAAGATTATTTGGAAGGAGTCCGGAGTAATTTGTAAGGTAACCAGTATATAGTTGTAACCACGGCTATAGATACTATGGTTGCACGACGATGAAAATTTTTTGACCGTGCAATGTTCTTATCAAAAACCTCGTGACTGCTAGCGCTTTCAGCGGAACTTGTAGTCTACCTAATCAATCAACTCGGTTCACCTTCACTTCACTTGAATGAGTTGAATTACTAATCTCAATTCTCAATTCTTTTAACGATTCTCAATTACCTATATGGCTATATAGTATATAGTTCCACCGAGGTACTAAATCATATTAACTCATAGCTCTCGCAAAGTTTCATATGAATATCATTATACTATAAGATACAATATGCATAGGTCATTTTTCGTAGAATTGTAAATTAATTTGTGTCAATTCTGAATTTTTTGAAATTAACTGTGGAACACTAGTCAAAGTCATGTGAGTTGCCGATTTGGCTCACTCTGATTTAACTCATTCAGCTCATCTTTGATATTCAACTCTTTGAATCAAATAGTTCATGAACTACACACCTCTATGCAAATTGCAACGTACTCTGGAATTGTGCACTGGAACTGTGCAGTGTGCTGGGTGCGGGTGACCACACATACTACATTGTACATAGTACATAATATGACTTATAGCAGGACACAGAGATTATAAAGTTATTGATTTTGTGATTAGTAATAACAGTTAATAGGTAGGTAATTATTAATATTTTGTATTTAATAAAACAACTATTATTATACACCTATATAATATTTAATAGTAATTAGACTGCATTAAATATTAATATTCACACAAAATAGGTTAAATGTAATCAAATAAATGTATATTATAATAGGTACATAATATATAAATATATTTGGTATATTATATTTATGTATGAACCAACTTTGAAACTTTTTTTTTACTTTTGTTCACTTTTTTAACATCTTGATTTTTTAAATAACTAAACTGTCTCATTCTCATAGTGATGTATGAAACAAAAATATCAGTCAACATATTATCTGTTTTATGTACTTTTTCTTCATATCCTCATTTTGAGGTACTTTAAAAATTGTTTTGGATATGGTATGAATTTCTCGTACACAACAATAGTTTGGCATATTTATGTTTGAAAAAAAAATTTATGTTTTATTAAAATAAGAAATACACAATTAAAATATGTACTACTCTATTACTATTAAATAGTAAGTAATGACTATTAATGATTATAAATAGTCCACTAAATCATAAATACCACTATAGCAGATATCTATAGCCGTGGCCGTGATAAATACTCATTTATTTGCGGTAAACAATACCAATTACCAGTTATGTGATTATTACTATACATCAATTTTATTTGAACAAAACCCGGGATTTGAAAAATAATATGACAACTTAATGGTACACCACAAATTCCGCTAAAAGCGCTAGTAATCTAGAGGTTTTTGATAAGAACATATAACGCCGTTTTCTTCTGCAACACGCTATATGCCGTCGCGCAACCATTCATATCTATAGCCGTGGTTGTAACCGCGGCTAACGTGATGCCGTTATTCAAATCAGCATCATTGTTGATCAGTGTTGCCAATATCATATAATTTTTTAGTGGCAATCACGATTTAAGATAGTACTATTTTAGGTCTATGTGTGGCAATCGGTCTTCGTCACACTAGACTTATAATTACCAAGATATCTAGTTCGTGGTCTTTAAGATATTTTAAAAAATTATTCTAGTCTTTATGGATAGGTATATTATTATTATAAATTTATATGCTATTTTCATAATATACGGAAGCGTAGAAGCGCCAACTGATTACCACGAAGAAAAAAATTACATTTCGTTCCCACGACAAAACATGTTGTTTAAAGGATAAAGGTACCGAGTAACGAATCGTTACCTATTATACATTTGAATATTAAATTGCCCTCATTTGCGTCAAATAGAACATAATAAATGCTTTTAGGTTTAAAAAATTATGTATGTGAAATTATCCATCAGTTACCTAGGTTATAAATTATAATTAATAATCCGCGGCAAATGACAATCGTCGGAGACGAACAAAAGAACAACGACTCCAATATGTACTCTCCGTCTCTCCATAGACATATTAACTAGTTAATACTTAATATGTCTATGGTCTATACTCCCATAGTCCCATATTTCGTTCCATTCTAGTTATTTTTACAAATGTCATTAATCTCAATACTTTCAGATTGAAATCTTGGATCGGAGATGAAGACGCACACTGCATTTCCCTTGACGGAGATGCACCGCTCTGACACTAGGTAATATTCTAGGTATACTCGTAGGAGACGTGTTTCGCCGGGAAAATAAATATTTACGTAAGTTTTTTCCTTCTGTTCTATTGATGCTGTAGACCTTAAATAAATATTTATTGTCAGGCAAATTGGTATCCGTTGGTATTTTACGTAAAGTAAAAACTTTAAAAAAATACAGTTGTTTTAGGTGTACAAAAATTGTGATATTAATGATAGTATGCAAAATACCTTGATCTATACTACTATATGCCTACAATTGTTCACTATTATAGCAGAGTAATTTAAAAAATGTAAAATCAATGATTAGGCAATACCAGTAGCGAGGCGCGAGGTTTATTATCGGGGAGACAACGCCAAAAAAATGGCACTCATCATACGCCTAAACACCCCCTCCCTTTTTATTTTATCCATACGGTAAGAAATAGAAAACTAAAAACAAAATGAAATATTATATTTAAAAATTAAAAACCATAAATGGCATTAATTAAGTCATCAGCCACGAGGACGAATTACAATTTACAACGTAAAACGATAGATATTGAGAAACAAGTACGACGGACCTACGCGATCGCGTGACGATGCGACGGCGACGTCGATTATAATCAATATTGAGTACTGACTACTGAGGTAATCACGTACGGCGAGACGCGTCTCTTAGCGTAGATGGTAAACACCCCTCACATTAGCAATCCCCCCCCCCATACCCGCGAGCACATAATTGCGAGACGTTGAGTCGCCAAGTCTTTTAGATAATATAATACCATATTTGGAATGATCCGTAACGCCGCCAGCTCGTAAGCACGGCCGTATCGCGAGCGTGTAATCTATTTTAAGAATTCTTAAACCGTACAACGAAAAACCGATTTTAGCAAATATTAAATTTTAAAATGAAATTCACATTTGTAAATATTTTATAAATCAAATTTGTCCCGTGTTCTAATTTCTATAAGTGGGAAGACGTTGTCTCTTTGTCTCCTGTAACGCCTCGCCACTGGGTAATACTCATATTATATCTAAGTATAATTTATAAAGTAAAGGTACCTACGACCTACCTATAATAAAATACATAGC
Organism: Nasonovia ribisnigri; assembly: GCA_027563435.1. NCBI lineage: Eukaryota > Metazoa > Arthropoda > Insecta > Hemiptera > Aphididae > Nasonovia > Nasonovia ribisnigri. Next base: position 12,677 of record JANEHU010001118.1, read on the forward strand.
CACATAGGTAATAATTAATGTTATTTAATATGATTTGTAGGTACATTAAGTTACCACTTAAATCATTTTGAGCTCAAATAATGTTTAACATTTGAGTTTTAAAATAACACCAAAAACACACGATTTGTTTAGGGCTTTTCGAGATTTTCTTCAAATGTTCACATTTCATTATTTTATATAATATTATTGGTAGGTTAAACTTATATTTAAGAATAGATCAATATAGGTTAGTAGGATATATCACATTTAAGATTCTCAGCGGAGCGATTAATGTATAGACTTTACAACAATGTGTATTTCAGTATTTGTTTTTATTTTTGTGTCCGTCATCACCTTTTAGGATAGTAAAAATGCTTCAATTTTCTTCAACAGCATCTTTTCTGATAGGAAGGTGAATCTACATGGTACTTCAAGGGGTCAAAAGTAAAAAATGTCCAAAAGTTTTCAAACGTGTCAGGAAATCAAAAGAAAAAATTAAAGAAAACCTGAGATTCTTACTCAAAACCAGTTTTTTAAAAAGTCGATTTGGTTTCTAAGTGTACCTAACTCTTAAAAATATAATTGAATATAGATGAAATTTTCACTGAATGTTTATATTAGCAATTTCCATGCACTATTCCATTTTCAAAATATTGCGACTTTTTTTGGGCTATTAATAGGCATAAGAAAATTTCGAGTTTTGTTAGGTTTTTTTGACTTTGTCAATACAAAATTTTACGGTCTGTCAAAAAACTTGAAAATATAATACAACATTCCTCATAAGTTGATTTAGTGGAAATTAAAAAAAAAGTTGATCGTAAATGTACAATAATTTTTAATGGGCGTCTGAATTTAAATATTTGACAAAATTCATTAAAACCGTCAAATAATTTTGAATTTGAAATTTGTAAACAAATTTCTATTTAAGGTTTAAAAATGCAATAAAACATTTCCCTTAAATATTGCTACATTTAACAAAAAATACATTTTAAGAATTTTCTATCATAAAAAATTTTCAAAATACTTCGACTGCTTCTTAAGGACATTTTCAATTTTCAATTTTTTTTTAGTTTCTTATTCTATAAATGTAAATAAAATTGTACTAGTTTGGCCAAAAAGCTTGGAAATTTAATACTAGGTTCCTCATAAATAGTTATAATATAGCAGTTAAGAAATATTTAACATTTTTTTATAAGTATTTAAAGTTCAGATTTTGACAAAATTTAGCAAAACCCCGAAAATTTTCAATTATTGTAGTAATAAATTATAATATGTTCAATTTTTATAGTTGAGGTTTGAAAATTTAAAACAAGGATACTCATAAATAGTTCATACTGTAACTAAACAATCTAAAAAATATATAAATACAGTTATTTTGTATAGACAATCTAAGTTTAAATTTGGACAAAATTACATATTAAAACCAAAAATAACAATTTTACCTATATTTTGTTGTAATTAAAATTGTATTCGTTAGTATATCTATGTCATTTTTAGAGTATATTATTATTTTTTTTATATCGCCAGCACCGAAAGTTATGTTTTCAATGACTGAGTATAGGTTAAATTAATTGTTGTCAAAAAAATTAAATTTGACAATGTCGTTGCGTGTATAATAAAGTATATTGTGGGGGACGGAGTGGCTGATTGGTCTACGGCGTGTGTTCTAATCCCTGTTTGAATCCCGGCCACAGGCGGCACCTCTCTCTGGGCAGGCAACTGTCTAGAGAGAAGCACCGCCATCCCACAACCGGGCATGGCAGAAACCTACGGGTGCCCAATTAGAAATTCTGCCAAATAGGCGTCCAAACTAGGCTTTTGGGCCTACTCCCAGACTCTACGCAATGGTAAAAAGTATATTGTATGTCAAGTGTGGGAACTGAGCTATTTTAGTCGCGGGCGTTGTATCAATTTTTTTTTTACTCAAACTTTTTTTGGGAGGTATAGGTTTTTGTTAATATCTAACCTGATTTATGGGTAACAGTCTCCAGAAAATTGGAAACCACTGATCTATATTCTATGGATCAACCTTAAGTTTCTTGAGTTGATCCATTGCATTTGTTTTTATGGTTTCGATGTCATATTTGTTTTTTGAGGTAAATTTGAGCTCTAAAAATAAAAAAAATTACATGGAGTGAGGTTAAGAGAGTAGTCTTTCCCATAACCTAACCACAGATTAAGTAAAACTGTGACCTAACCTTGGAACAATCCATGTTATCATTTCAAATTGTGACGTCACACTATTTAGTCCACAGATATATAAAGTAACTTATTATGTTATTATGTTTTTAGTCTTATTAATATGATCACTGAATAATATTATAATTTTGTGATATGATCATTGATACCAGATAGTCCTTAATTGATAGCATATCAATAATTTCGCGATCCCGTAGTATCACCACAGAATAAATTATTATTATTATTATTATTAATAATTATTCTGTGGTATCACATTTCATGAGTGATAATAATTATCATCTATTATCGTCGTTATCATTATTTTACAAATATTTAAAAAATTGGCAAAAATATACATTTTAAATATAGAAAATTTAGGGGGTGCAAGTGCACTCCTTTGCACCCCCGAAATTACGCTATGGTCTTTCCATTCACACTTCAAACAGAAAACCATCATAAATAGACTTAAAATGACCTATTCTACCAGACTCACTCACGTTTACTTGATGTTTCGTGCGGATCTCCTTCCCCATAGATAATAAAGATAATTAATAATTAATTATAATCTTATAGGATCCTAACCTAACCTAGGATTATAATTTTTACCATCCGTGTCCTCCCCTCATACACGTCATGTGGTGTCAAACTTTCTGTCAAACGTATTTTAACCATATGTGACTCATACCGTGAACTGTGAAGCAATAGAAACTAAAACAAACTATCTGATACAATATTATTCGAAAGCTTAGGACTAGAACTCCCAATACTTAACATGGTATTTTTCCTCCAGCAAACCGGAACGGATAAATAAATATAAAAATAAATATATTTATAGTCAGTACTCAGTGCTCGACTTTGCAAATTTAAAGTAGTGGGACTCTGTTTACTTTTAAAAAAGAGCATCCCCATCACTTGTTAGGTTGAGCCTTGAGGGCTATGGCTTCTAATACCCCTATTTAAATCATATCCATCTTTTTTATAAATAATCAATTTAAAAAATAAAATACAAGTTAATACAAAACATAGGTAATTATTGTATAGGTACCTACCTATTATATTACATATTATAGATATAAATAATAATAAACTCAAAAGGATAATACAAGTAAATAAATTAATAGTTAAGTAATATTTAGTTAAAATTTATAAATTAATATTGACTAATTTATAGATTCGTGTTTATGAAATAATTCATAAGACAATAATTATGGTGGTATCTCGTGCATTTTTTACATATGGTTGAAATATACAAGGTTATTGCATATCGGCTCGGATTGTTATCATCAGAAACAAAATTATTATTATTCGCTATAGTTTTGCTTATTACCAAGGTTGATTTGATGTTTTTTGGATACTTTTAACAGTAAATAATACAATTGTCTTCAAAACATAGTTTACGTATAAAATAATAATTTTGACAAATTTGAAATTCCCGCGCATATATACTTGATTATTATTGGCTCCCTTTACGCTGCCATTTTTATTTTTATTGTAAAATATTTGATTGAGAGTGGGTATATATGCAATAACTTTGTATATTTCAACCATGATTTTTTATAAAAATGCAGAATGATGTAGGGTTCCATACGTCCCCCTTACAAATAATAGTACGCTAAAATTTCTTAAAAATGAGTTGGGGTACTCCTTCCCCTTGCGCTTCCCCAAAGTTGAGCATTTAATATAGTGTATAAACTATGTACACACGTCATTATCATTACTGTTGTTATTATTTTTATTATATTTTTTAAATTAATGTTATATTACCCATACCCTAACCGCGGAGAGTGACGTAGGAGATAGCACATGCAGGGCCTGGCTAGCCAAATATTGTCAGCAGAGTACAAGCTCAGGAGAAACTCGCAATCCGACGCCAGGTTTTTTCCGGATAGGTTTGTCAATTGTTTCCTCTGCAAACACACGTACGTGGAGTTGTCAAAACGGCTCGCAGATGCAGCTGCAAGACCACGGACCCGCCCAGTTTCTATAATGGCCCAGAGGTTGGAGTATACTGCTCAACGAATCTTCTTGGGAGAGTGAAATCATAGCGCAATGACTAAACAGAATATGGAAAATAATCGATCCGTTGAAGACAGATTTCATTTTTGACGTTGATTTGTTTGTAAGTCTGAGCTTAATAATTATGATTATTATATTGAATATCTCATGTATCCATTTAATATATCCTCATATGAATTTGGTAAAGCAAAATATATATTTATAAAATATTTTTATAAATGCATAAATTTATAGGTATACCATTTGAACGTACCTATATCTAACCTTCCCGATTTTAAAGACTTGTTCTAACTGTAGTCTGTAGGTAAATAATAAATATACTAAATAATATTATTTGAAGGATTTTTATCCACGATAAAAAAAAAATATAAGGATAGTATGTACTAAGCCCGGTAAAAATATGCAATTAAAATATTTTTGTTTATAATAGGTAACACCGTTTATAAGACAACAATTTCCATAAACTTTTTGTTTCTTTATATTTTTTTTATTAAATCAAAATTTTAAAATGTCATTATTTTCTTTCCTGACATATTATGTTTATTAGCAGTATCTTTATTATTTGACATTTAAAATGTTGCATCTTTTGTTTTTGGCATAGTGTATTATAAGTAATTTTCTGTATAGTATTACAATACTTACAGTCTACATTTACAAATTTTTGTATGACTTCTATTTTTAAAATATAATATGCGCATTGATTGATAATGGATACATAGGCTCTATTAAGTATTTTCTATTTTCCTTAATTCAATTGTACTTACATGGATAAACTTCAGTCACTATTTGCTAACATGTTTGTTAAAGGTCTAGTTCATTTTTGTTCTATACTACCAAATACCCTTGCCTATTATTGTATTATTGTATTTACAAATTTATAAATGTTAGAACATGTGAATATTGAAATGGATTTTTTAACTTGACACTTTCTAATTTTTTTAGTTATATTATCATCTTATTATTTTAAATAGCATATTTCCCATTTCAAAATGTTTGCATTTTTTCATTTAGGTACCTACTAGTAAAAAATACTAAATGGTTAATTTAAACGATAAACAATAACCCCATAATTACCGTATCTACTATCTACGTAATTAAAAAATTATAGAAGGCTGAATTATTTTATTATTATATATTATTATACATGACTTTACTAATAAAAAATATAATATATGAAACTATTGCAAAAGAAATCTATACAAAGAGCAAAACAAATAATAATGACATTCAGGCTTCCGTGATTACAATAATTTGTAATAACTAATAAGTACTAACATATAGACTTGTTAAATAGCGCTGCAAGTTGCAACATTATAGTATTTATTATACCATAATCGTAAACTTAAGAGTAAAAAATATGTCAACGCCATCACGACACTAATATAGCAGTAATAGTCAATAGGGTACCTACCTACCTTTTTTTTAGACAAGTGACCTATGGTTGAAGCACTTAGGCCCTGAGACACGCAGAAGGATGAAAGTCGACGTCTTTCACGATATTCTGGTTGCAGTCAAACGCGACGAAAAAGAATAACAGAACCTTATTGCTGCGAATTGAGGGCCCTGTTGAGCATCCGTTGTTGTTATCGTTGCAGACTCTGCTTATCAGTGCTTACTGTGTACAATACCAAAATAGTAAATGCAAAATTGGTTCCCGGGTCAAAATATAGTGTACGAATTTGTTCCCGACAAAAATTAGCTATCATTCATATAACTGTTCGACTTGGTTTTTAAATAATATTATGTATAAATTGTTAATTTTATAGTACCTTTATATTGGATAATATTTTATTAGGTTTATTACATTGGCTGGAAAAGTTCTTGTATCATAACAATTGTATATCTTATCTTTGTATTCAGTCTTTTGAAAACTAACTAAACTGCTAATCACACGGATATTAATAATAAATTGTAATATACGTGTGTTTTAATTATGGAAGTAATTTTTAGCAAAACAAATAAAAACTAAGTGATTAATGGTTTTACACACGAATTCTAAAAAAAACTATCGAGAAACCTCAAACGGTGGAGTTATATAAAAATAAATGATTTAACTAATAATACTGAGGAAAGTTACATTGAACACAGTTACGAAAAATATATTGAAAAGATATAGAACAGGAATCTATTAAGCAATATAGTATAAAAAGAAAAGCTGAAGGAAGTTTTGAACGTCTCAAAAAAATATTTTGCCAAAATTAATGGTTATAATGAACAGCCAACGATTTATGATGTCTTAGAGTAAGATAAAATATTCACGATAATAAGTAATTAAGTTATAACTTACTATATTTCACACATTATTATAATATGATAACATTTTTATTACAATACAAAAAGTCCATGAGCATGGATAACTTAATATTACTTTTTGATAAAAAAAAAAGTTTTATTTGTAATCGTTGACCGCTGTGCTGGTATAATATCTTCAAGAACTACTTTTTACATTTCCAAAGTCAATATATAAGTATACAGTATAACTGGCGTAAAATCAATACCTGTATATAATCTTCGAAAGAATAAAATATATTGATACCAATTCATATACATGATTGAAAAAGGATAATCAATCAATAGACAGAAAACCCAATCAAAATATTCTAGATATAGGTACCTACTTACATTAATCAACACTTTAATAGCTTAAGTAAAAATACAGGTCATTTTTCATAAACTTATAAACTTAGTGTTGCCAATTCTGAAGTGGTGTTAATAATACCAAATAGTGAAATTATTTGAAATTGTAGGTATATAAGTAGATTTAAGTATTTTTAAGATTTAAGTCTATGCTCAAATGACTACTCGAATGATACATCTGAATATGCTGTATTTCGGATTCTCTGATATTTGACGCCTTGTCCCCGGTATCCCCAGTACCCCGTTTCTTAAGACGGTGGTCTTACAATATGGAATATGCCAACGCCCTTTTTGTTGTTTTTCGCATGTGATTGTTATTTTCGTGTATGTGGTTCCCAAAACCATAAATCGCAATATTGCATACACACTATATTATTTAGTACAATATTTATAATAATTTTATTAAAATGTATTTGTAATTTATAATACTGGTTAAATTTTAATGAGAAGTATTCCTCCTCTCACTATTACTTCTCAAAGTAAATAAACTCTTAGATCATATCTATAGCTTTTAGTCTTACTTCGATAGTATTTTATATTTATATTATATATGAAAGATGAAACACCTTCATTTTTGGACATGAGTATTTGTCAAACATATTAATTGTTTATTCGCTTTCATGACATTATTATTATTTACTGGTTTTCATAATTTTATATTTCAAATTAAAAAACATACTTTAAAAATAATTGTTATGATACTTTTTGTGATGAAAATTCATTAAAAATAATCTTTTTTTAAATGATTTAGAATTAGCAATTTACATACCGACATATTATTATTACTAATCTTCAATTATTCATAACTTTATAATATTAAAACTATCTGTAGATGCTTACAAAGTACAAAGAAAAATTAGAGTTTGTTAAAATAAAAATTATAACTATACGCACGTAATACATATATTACTATTTATTTATATAGAGTACATATATATTATATTAGGTATTCTAAAGTTAAGTATATTTTATTGATTTTGAGTCAGAGTGTAGATGTTATATATTGGTTTCGTAATGATGTATTTTTTTCGAAAAATACTTTTCGGGGCTGTAAAAGTGCTCCAAAAGTTTAATATAGCAGCTCTATTGATTGAAAATTGGACACAGATGGTACTTGGAGCATGTTAGGACTGTAAAATGTTATTTCTTATAGTTTTTATGAAAATAGTAAAATTGAGCAAAAAATTATGTTTCTGGTATTTTTCAATATTTATTCGTCATAAAACTGTTACCTATATAATATAATGTTCAAGTCAAGTCAAAAAAAATGAAGGTAGAATAAAAATAATTATGTCTTAATATAAACACAAAAATGTGTGAAATTGTGTGTGTTTAAAAATAGATTTTGTAGAGAAGTTAAACAAAAATGGTAATTATAAATAATTATAGTTATGCCTATTGATATATTATATAATATATATATATTATTCTGTGTTGATATTATGTATTTTGTTGTCCTTCTGTTAATATTATACAATCATTTATACGCCTACATGGCTACATATCATATTATATTATGTGCGATAACAATAACAATATGAGGTATAATAAAATCAACCTTTTTTAATATAAATTATAATTATTGTGCTTGTACTCGAAATATAGTAGAACTGCATGTCTAATTCGGCCACCTTCTAAACTTTATTTACAACGGCTGTCATATGGTTAAAAAATCAAGAGCCAGATAGGGGATATGTCACTAAAAAAGTCATGAATCATAGTTACTTTAGACATTTCCATCGATGAATAATTTTCCAAAGTTTAACACATTATATATATATGTGTGGATGGTTATTAATATCTTATTATATAACTATTGTACATTAATTATACATACATATTGTCATATTGAACAGTGTTCTCGTATTTGTTTGTAGCTATATATTTTATGGTTTAATAATAACCGACAACCGTATTGGTACTTTTTTTTTGTCGACAGTCAAATTGAAGTGATTACGCCATAACTCGCAAATAACACGTAACGGTTGTGAGCACAAAGGATAATTATATCGTTTTAGCTGTGGTACCAAACGCAAACGCTAAACATATTTTGTGACTTTTAAACGAACACATTGGGTCGACCCTTATTTCCGTTACACGTCCATTGGAACTTTGCCTTCAAAATATAATATAATATTGTCTATATAGACGCATAATATTATGGAATATCATACAAGTCTTTCGATATATTGATAGGTAATAAAAATAAAATAAAATATAATATAAATTGATGTACCTATATGTTATATACATAGAATTAGGAATATAATTTTTTCAGTACAACTTGAGACTTAACTACTGTGTGCTATGTTTGTAATAAAGGATATAATAGATATAATGAAGGTGTATTTTGGTATATTTTGCTGGCTCCATGCAGACGGAATAACAATATAGGATTGTAAAATATATATACCAACAATATGGTTGCATCCGTGTTCGTCGCCAATTTGAGTTGAATGAGTTTTAAAAAATACCTAACCGTAGTTTATAATAATTTCATATGTGTACTATCGAGGTATCCTCCTAAGATAATATTATAATTTATTCTTAATCAGTACCTATCAACCGTTATATATGTACTAACATAAACTATATGAGTTTTTATACAAAGAATTAAAAAAATGTGTGATATCGATATAATATTATAAACTTTATTATAACTATATTATTATATCTTAACAAATATTAAAAAAATAAATAATAGGTAATTATTTGTATTGGCTTCTTTGCGTATATTATGAATATGATCGAAATATGCTATGGTCGCGCATGCATTAAGATCAAAACTGTATAAATTGTATTACATTTACTTTATGTTATTTATTTTTTAGCAAAACATATTTTATATTAGTTTTGTGTTGATATTTTATAACATATTCACTCGTATCGTATGTCTCATTTCAATTAAAAACCTAGGTACCTAGGTAACCTACCTACTTTATCCAGATTCCAGAGTGTTTCCACAATCCACACGTTCGATCGATTTTCTTATTACGACTATTATTTAGTAAAAACACATTTTCCGCTATCGTTTTAATAACAATAATGTGATATCGTGTAAGCGGCTTACAAATATATTAAATTAATAAACTCGTATACCGCGCCGTAGGGTTCATGCTACAGAGTTTGGTTGCATCCAAATTCTATATTCATACAATCATACAATAATAGTAATAATTATAATAAGCATAATTGAGTGTGTAGAAAAAAAACCATCTATATAGTCAAAAAAACGATATTTGCAATGATTATCGACTACTGCAGTTATTGATCAACAAAATGTAAAATAAAAATATATGTCCTGTATAGTAATGACCGAATAAACTTTTATATTTTTCAATACTTGATAACCAGTTCTACTATTCAATGGGCGTATTATTGAATGTGAGAAAGCAATCGTCTATCGTATGAATAATAAATAATAATGTAGTTTCAGTTTCTCCTTCGAAAAAATTCCACCGACCAAATTCGTGAGGCTTCAATGAATAAAGAATATGCCACGTTCCGTATTTATTGTGTATTTGTGTATATTCGGTAGTTTAAACGTAAAAAGTCTTATAATGCCAACTCTTAATTCTTATCTCCCCGGGTAGATACGACACTTGACGTGTCATGAAGAGTCTAGCCACTATAGCTTTTTTAGTTAGTTAAATTTTTTAGTACTATTCCTAAAATATTAATAACGCAAAATGTATCTAGGTTGGTCGTAGCCCGTAGGTAATTAATTTTTTTTTTAAAAATCGAACTGCTGAAAAATATTTTATAGTTTTGCCCGCAAATACGGTATTTGTGACGTACATTGCACCTGATGTCGGCTTCTTATATTAATATTACGGCCAAAATCATACAATTCATGCCGCCGATATGATATAATAATATTATCATGTCGGGACCAGACGATGATGACGACGACGACACCGATATTAATTTCCAGTTATCTTTGTTTTTTTTATTTTTTTATGTCATTTCTTTTTGTCGCGTCTCTCACCGTGGCGCCTCCGCCACCGCCGCCGCCGCCGCTGGCTGCAAGAACCGCGGCGGCCGGGTTTTCCGACATTTTCCGCTAGGCGGAGACGGCAGGCCACTACGGATACAACTACTACTACTACTACTACCTATCAAGTATATACTATATTATTATACATCTATCTAAAATCTATATTATATATATATATACATTTATGCATATAAACACTGCTACCGTCATACTACAATACGTACCTATATACATATATTAAAACGATGGTTAGGTTAGGTACGCATGGCGGCGGCGGTGTAAGTACACACTATACGTATATATCTATATACACGCACGGACGGAGCTTTTGGGGCGTCAGTGCGTCGGTGTCTGTCGATCGGCCAACACGCCCGTCGCGCCGTGATCGTCGTCGCCGCCGCCGCCGTTATCGTCGTCGTCGTCGTCGCCGACGGCACACATACAAACACGCACATACTAACACACACAGACACACCTACACACACACACACACACACACACAAATACACACACACACAAACTCGCGCGCATAAACGTACACATTCACACTCACACGCGCACGCGCGCGCGAACGCTCAGACACGAAATTCTATAATATATATCGCCGCCGTCGCGACCGCGCCGTAGCATCTGCCGCCGACAGTCGCGCGCGCCACCACGCCGGTGCGTTGTAATAGTAGCGTATTGTACGCTTGCGCACGGCGCTCGTTTCGGCGTGTCCCATTCAGAGTGAGAGAACGGCGCCGATACCGCCGCCGCCGACAGCGATCGATACTCCGGGGGGCCCTATGACGTAAGTGAGCAACACGGTCGTATGTGAATGACAGGGAAAACTCTGTCGCCGTCGTCGTGTATCCGAGTGATAGAACAACCTAACACCGCATTACGCGCCATCACTACCGCCACCGCCGTCATTGTCGCCGTCACTACATAGGTGCACCTAAAGACTGCGAAAACAGCTCGCCGACAGCCACGGTCACCGCCACCGCCGTTGTTATTGCCACGCCGAACGACGAACCGCGTCGCCTTTAAGAAAACAACCGTCACCGTAGTGCTATCCTCTGTCCGTCCGCGCGGCGGTCCGGCGCGGCCGCGGCACACCGGCACGCCGACCGTGTTATCCCGCACCGGGACGTACGCGCACCGTTGACCCGCAGACGCCCGCGACGCGATCCGCAGCACCGCCGCGGTGGACGTCATGTCGGCGTCGTCGTGGGCGCCACGCAGTCGTCCCCAGCACGATGACCGCGGTATGGCCGAGCGCGACGCGTCCATGGGCTGACCATGACCGCCTTACCGGCGCACGGGACGACGCACATAGCACCGTCGTTGTGCCGGGTGGTGGCGCTTCTTAGTGCCGTGTGCTGGTGTTGGGTACTGAGAATGGCTGCCGAGATGCCGGACCTGTCGCACCTGACGCCCGAGGAACGGGAGATCATCGAGTCCGTAGTGCACAGGCAAAAACAGGAGGAACAGAAGGAACAGGAAATCATGAGGTCGGTATAGTAGAAGATTGCTGGTTTTCATGTGGTTGCGGTGGGAGGGTGGAATTGGGGTGGGTGTCGTGTGGGATCGTACCACGTAATATATTAAAATAATAACACCACGGCGGCACTACCATCGCTGCCGTCACCGCCGCCGTCACCACCGCTGCCACGCAACGATAGCTGCGGCGGAGGCGGTGGCGGTGGCGGTAGCGGTGGGGTTGAACTTTTGAACTTTACCGCGCGCGTGAACCGACAGCGCAACATAATATTATACGTGAAATACGCGCGCGTCTGACTATTATTGTCGTCATAGCCTTTTTTTTTGTAGTGGTGGGGGGGGGGGTGATGGCGGTTGAGTATAATAATGTTCTATGAGGTCGCGTCGGAACCACTGGATTTTTTGGTGTTTTCGGAGCGACGACGACGACGCGCTTAGGCCGTGACTACCCCTCACCAAGATCGCGAGATTGTGACCACGGGGGCTCGGATGGGTCTGGTTCTCGTGAAAAAGTTTCACCCTCAAACGTTATACTTATATGGCGAAAATATTTTTTGTCTTGTTTGGTAAATCATAATGATAATAATAACCTCTCGAATGACTTGCTCCCATCTTTCCTCCCCATCAACACCATTTATCATTTTTTTTTCTTTACCCAGGTTGAGATTTCATGCCAATCGATAAACAGCACGACGAACCAATAATTTATTTATTTAAGAAAACTATAGGCATCTATTAACGTTTCAACACCGAAAATCTGTGAATGATTTTGTTCAGTATATGCTTTAAATTTTTAATACATATCTGTCCAACGCTAATTTTGCCCTGACTTGATTACCACAACACCATTGTAATTTTGTAATTTTTTCATCTTCGGTTTTTTTTGCATTGTTTGAATCACAGAAAATTACGCTAAAATAACTAATACCCTTATACCACTCAAACTAGTAGTAGGTACATGTGTAAGTATTTTTTCTTATTATTGTTTTGATCGTAGAACTGTTATAAACCAAGTTGACATTTGAAATTTGAATTTGTGTGTTTTCAGATTTGAAAATCGCGTGTGTCTGATAACTGGTAGTTCTATTTATTTTTTCATGGAATTTAAAATCCACTATCATTTATACCATGACTAACACATAAATAGTTTTTAAAATTATATTCCACGATGAAGTAGGCCACAATCCTAAATTAATGATTTAACGCGGTGAGCAAAACATTTTAATTTGTATATCCCTATTACAACCATGAGAAAGTATTTCATACAGTATCTATGTTACTATCAATAAGTATATAAAAATGATGCTGTAAAATTGTACAATATTACAATTTAAAATTTCAATGGAATTAATATCTTGCAGTTTTTGGATTTGAATGTCCTCGCGGAATAAAAGGTTATGAATTTATAAATAACGAGTTCATAGCAATATGTATGCTGGACTGGTTTTGCTTTAAATATTTATATTAAAATAAAAAAAAAGTGTTGGATGGAATGGTTGTCTTTTAGTTGAAAAGCAGTGATAAGTCGTTGAAATTCAGAAGATATGTCCCTCTTAGTATAAAATCTGTTAAAAACAGCAGACGTTTGATTTTTAGTTATTTTTCACAATTATTTTAGTATTTTTACTATAGATATATTTAATAATCCTTTTAAAAATACTAATTGTGTTGGTACAAAAATCGATGTGCCTATTGGAAACTAATACTATAATATAATAGGTTATGAATGAAATTGTTAAGCTATCTAACTAGGTGCCACAAACATTTTTAATCTAATGAAAATTACGAGTATACGTCACTTTATAACTAACAACATGCAATCTTTCGCAGGAGATTCTAAAACGATATCGATGATAATAATTTTTCATATTTTATGCAGGCGAAAGCAAGAAGAAGTAATTTTATTGGAAGAGAAAATCCGGCAACGCAGTGAACAGCAAAAAAAGGCAGGCGTCGAGTTGGACGCAACTTGTCATATATGCCTGAAGACCAAATTTGCCGACGGTGTCGGACACCTGTGTAACTATTGCGGTATCAGATGTTGTGCCAGGTGTGGTGGCAAGGTTACCCTGCGTTCGAGCAAAGTTAGTATTTCATTAGTTACTATACATAATATGAATAAATAAAATAAAATATTTTAATACCAGTTAGTCTAATTTGTATAATGGATTTGGTGATGAGGTGTATAGGAAAATTATATACGGCCATTAGCCGCACTGATGGAATGGGCGAATACAATGAAAATATTTTCCTACATAGTAAAAAAAATTTATAAAAAAAAAAACCCAAAATCCCGTTATATCTTTGATTTGAAATTATTAATGGATTGAATTCTAATACGCAATCATACTTTTTTACTACAAAAAGCCATTTAAAAGTTTTTCTGGGTACTTCTTTGGTGTATAACATACAATTAAGTGTTTAAACACATAATATGACTAATTGTGTAGCTAAAAAATGTCATGTCTGGTTTTTTTTGTTATTCTTTGCGAATAATTCGAAAAGGAGAATCTTTTGTATCCCTATACCTATAATATTTTATGTACTGAGAATTTCAAACTACACAGGGTTAATTATTAAAATTAATTCTTACAAATGTATGATAGACAATAATATTATATCCAGTGTACATCTGATTTAATTTTTTATGCAATACTTCTCAAGTTCTAAATATTTCAATAAAAATAGTTCTAGTTATTTATCAATGTTATACATAGATCCTTAGTAATTACTAATTAGGTATTTATATATTAGTATTTATGCCGTTATTTGATGGAAAATCACATATTTTGACAGTACCGATATTAAAATAAATCAACTTTCACGTCAATGTTGTGTTGAAAATATTATTTGAATACAATTTAGTTTATACCTACTATTTAGAAACATTTTTATAAGTGGATTTAGAGCAGATATTATAACCTAACCTAAACTTTTTTTACACAAAAAGATCTAGTTCAAGATGGTGTGTCTGTTTCGAAATTCATACCTTACCAATCTATAAAAGAATAAGAGTTATAATTGGCAACTTATGACAAAAACTGATTTTAGCGGGACTCGTCAAAAATGGCTTGGCATTCTGTAGAGTAATTTTTTAGATTTTTCTTTAAATTTCCAATTATAATCAATAAGATGGAATTATTGTTACCTATTGAAACTTAAGCATACCTATACAGTAGTAAGTTACGATAGTCAATCGATGCCAGGTAATTTGGAGCTGGGCAGGTTATTATTACACAACATTGAAAATACAAATTTAAGTTATTGATTTATTTGAAAAAATAACTTTTAAAATAACTAAGCCATCAATGCTATCCAAAAACTAACCTACTCCATACACGATTAAGCTTGAGAAGTTAAGACAAATCATTCAACAATGCACTAAATGCATAGACTTACTTACAAAATTCAAACCTTACATGTAAATAAGGAATACTATCTCGGAGTTTACCTAGACGTGACAATAAAGTGTATTATTTCCAGCACCTTACTGTCTAATAATCTGCTCAATATAACATTTGAAGTTTGACAAGGCAAATCAATATCTTCCTACTTCCCAATATTTTTCTGCGTTCCTCAAGAAAGTGACTTGTCACGTGATTAATTTAATGTATAATACTGCACTTTAAATATTCCTATAACAGCAAACCTATGCTGACAATACAGCTATAATGGCATCCACCTTAGGCCTCGTTCAAGCATCACTAGATCTCCAAAATCACCCTGATTCAATAAACAACTAGGTAGAAAATTCTAATAAACCCCAAAAAATCTTTCTAAGTACCATTTACACTAAAACTTTCCTTCACTTTCACTTTAAAGAGTTGAGAAACCTACTACGTTTCAGGTTAAATATCTGGGAAATATATTATATACTAGATAAACGAGTAACAACTAATTTGGGGTAATCATCTAAAGTCTAACTGAAAAATAATTAACCTAATACACCTTCACGTGGTCTGTCCTATATTTGGATCCAAACTATCAACAACACAGTACAAATCTTTACTGAGGCCTAATTAGACTCAGTGGCGGCTCGTGGTGTTCAAAGTAGGTGGTGTGCAATTATTGCAAAAGTTCGTTTTAAATATAAATTAGTCTGTTTTAAGTATAAATGTAATAAATATTTATTAGCATTAATAATAATAATAATAATAATTAGTATATTTTATAATTTATTTATTGTCAGAACTAATAATATTAAAATAACAAAAAAACAAAAAAACTAAAAATTTTTAAATGTGAAGTCCAGCCTTCTCTCCTTGGAAGACGCAAACAGTTCTATTACTTTATTGTTAAAATCAGCTATATGCATGACAAAGTTTTTTTCAATAGATAGCATCGCTAATGCGGATAATCTTTCCTGGTGCATTGTATTACGTAAAAATGTTTTGATTCTTTTTAATGTAGAAAAACACCTTTCCGATTCTGCTGTGGACATAGGTATTGTAATTATAATTTTTAATAGTTTCATGCTCTCACCGAATGTACTAGTAAGGTTTTCAGATTGTATAAATGATAATAATGAAACAGCTCCACTCATGGTTCTAAACTCAGTTCTACTGTAGATTATTTGTAATTCTGTTTTTAATTTTTTACTGTCAAAATATGGGTATACATTTATTGTTTCATTGAAATAACCTTCTGGAAAATTATCATTATATTTCTCAAAATTATCGGCTAAAAATAAATTAGAAGCAACTAGATGACCAGTAAAATCAAACCTTTGTTTTATTTGAGATATAATATTATCACATACTTCTATTGCTTCTCGTTTCAATTCATCGCCCCTGTGTTTTCTTTTATTATTACTTTGTACAATATTACCTTCACATAATGTTCCCATTTGGTTTCTAATTTTGGAAATCTCTTTGATAAAACTATTAATATTATTTTTCACAGTTGTTGAATCAGTTTCTCTTTTTTGTAGTTGATTATATAAGATATCTACATGAGGCATGATACTGTGAAAAACTGTAAGCCAAGAAATAAATACGTCATCAAGCAAAGTTCTTTTTAATCCCGATGCCTGTTCAATAGTCTGTGTATATTTAATAGATTCATCACTAATTATTTTATCCATACAAATAATTAATTCTTCTCTATATTCGAATACAGTATTAACTGTTCTAGAATGAAAATTCCATCTCGTAGGAGCTGCTCTAGGTAAACGCTTTTGAACAACTTCATCCAGTATAGCAGTTCTTTGAGAAGACGTTGAAAAAAATGAACAAAAACCTCCAAGGCTTGCAAAAAAGATTCGAACATTCCTATTTATTGAAGCAGCATTAGCCATAACTAAATTAAGTTGATGTGCGTAACAGTGTACATAATTAGCATTTGGATAATGAAGTTTAATTTTAGCCTGAACTCCGTTAATATTTCCACTCATGACTGAAGCGCCGTCATATGTCTGAGCAATTAATTTATCCGTTGCATTGCCTATATGTTGGTCAAGTTGTTCTTTAATGCATTCGGCTAATTCTTCAGAATTGTGTGCTTTGGGTTTTAAAAATCCCCAAAACCTCTCTACAATTTTATCCTTAACAATGTACCGATAAACAATAACCATTTGAAAAATGGCACTAACATCAGTAGTCTCATCGGCCGTTATTGACAAATAATCAGCCTTTTTTATTTCTAGAGATATTTCTTGCTGACAAATATTTAACATGCACTTTAATAACTCATTCTGTATAGTTTTTGACGTACCTTTGAATACAGTTGCTTTTTCTAAATGAACTTTTAATGCACTATCTAATTCCGCACTAAAGCTTATTAAACCACGAAAAATTCCTGGATTCAAAGATGTATCCTTTTCATCGTGTCCTCTCAATGCTAATTCGAAAGCACCACAAAATCGAATGCAATTAATAATGAGGTTCAGAATATATCGATTGTTGGAAACCTTTTCGTTATGTAACTCAATGCCTAAGTAAGAAAAACAAAATTAATGACGATAGTTTTAAATTATATAAAATCGTCGCTGCATTACAATCTCAAAATGCTTTTTTGCTTTTTTAATTTTTTAACAAATTTAGGTTAAAAAAGGTTTAGAGATTAATAAAATCACTAAAATACATATAGAGTAGGTATTTTTAATGGGCAACGAGGTGCACGGGGTCAGCTAGTAATAAAATAAATACCTCTTCTGTAACCGCTATCCAACATTGAAAGAATATTTGTTTTACCCAATGTAGCCAAATTTAAGGTGTTATTCATATGTTTAACTGTTAAATCATGTTTTTTCATTCGATCAATTAAATGATTTAAGTCTCTCATTCCTGTTTTGGTCCATACCAATTCTCCGCCAAATAATAAACACGGAAAACAAAAAACTGCATTTCTTTTATCACAACCACATAGCCAATTATTATGTTTTGTGTAAATATCATTTGTAAATGTACGAGTAAATTGTCGTGTTTTTTTTTTAATAACTTGTGTTAATTTTAAATCAGGCATAGGTCTTCCTAAGGTTTTTATTTTATTTTTTTCATCTAGAGTATGTAAGGAAAACTTTTTTTCCAAAAGATATTCAACCGAATTCATGTTTAAAATATAATAAAAATAAAATAATGGCCTGGGTAAAGCAAAAGAAAACTGCGGTACACAATATAATCACTGTCACTGGTGAACAACAACTGACAACTAACATAATTTAATTGTGTAAAATGAAATAATATTAATAATACATTAATCGGGATAATTTTAACGATAAAAATAGAAAAACGGTGAAGTTCACAAATTAAAGCCAGTACAGAGTTGATATCTTTCTCCGTGTGTGTGTTTATCGCGTGCGACCGCCTGGTGAGTGTGCAGTGGTAGCTGCACACCAAGGTCACATATAATTGCCGATTCCCCCACTCGACAACCAAACGTATTTTACACGGACAGACGGTGTTCAAACTGAGCTGCACACCAGTCGATGAGTATTTGTTACATAACTCGATTACATTTTAGGAGTATCATAATAAAATATATTGTCGTTTGTTTGTTTTTAAAATTTAATTTTTTTATATAATAAATACAGTTTAACAGAATATATTGTATTAAAATTAATTTATTATTAGGTATACATTATTATTATACATTTTCACTATTATATCTAATTAATCTATGTGGTGTGCGCACACCTGCACACCTAGGCACGAGCCGCCACTGATTAGACTTATGGTATGCAAATCTGGGGCTCTAGCTTCTAATCCATCACTCTTCGTCTAATAACCTTGCCCCCTTAGTACGCATCCAACAAAACTCTACACAAAGACTTAAAAATGGAAATCGTTGATCAACCGAAAAACCATTTCAATAGGTTTCACTTAAAACTTAAAAAACATCCTAACCCTTTAGTCTTTCACCTGTCACCATGCACTCTTTTTGGCAACCTACCACGCTACCTCAAAAGGCGCTGGTGCAGTGACCTATTAAATTAGTTGATTAAATAAACGAATTCACTTCTGAAGGGTTTCATCACTGCAGGATGGCTTCCATCATCTTCTATTTCTATGATTTATTATTATTATGAGTATGTTAGTCAATATATTTTATGATTATGTTAAACACATAAGTTTACATAAGTTTTTCTTCCATTAAAAAGTTATTGATTTTAAAACTGTATTTATATAATATACAAAGTGTAAATAAGTGCACGTAACTACTATACGAGTAATTACAAAAATAATTATTTTTGAAATTTGATGATACACGTTGAGTTAAATTTATAATTTTATACCTACGGGTAAAAAATGAACGACTGTTTCATGTAATCCATTAGAAATTAAAAACTCAATTTGATACCTTATTATAGAATATAGGCAATAGAATTAAAAATAAAGTTACTTTGCTATTTTTAATAAATATAATAAACTATTTATATTTCAACCATTAAAAAAAAAAACATAGATGAATTATGTAAATTAAAGTTAATTAAAGAATATCTACTAAGAAACTAAAATAAAGCTTTTGTACATTGTACTAAAAATATTTGCAAGTTTAAATATTAAATGATTAATTACCAATTGAGTGTCTATAAAACTATAGTTAAAACATTTTAATGTTTTTATTTTATGGTTAACTTAAATTACTTAATATTAAATAATTATATTCCAAATAATACAAAGACAAAAAAATCAACTACCAATATTATACATTTTATTTTTAAACAAAGTACAGCAAAATATTATAACCAAAAAAACAAAAATAATATTAAAGTAAAATACGTATATTATTTTTGTATGAGAATAATTGATTTCTGAATTTAAGAAACTATAGTCTCAGAGCTGAGGAATGTAGGTATAATGTATTTGTTTTACAATTATGTGTTTTATTTTTGAGTGTCTGGAGTCATCTTTGAGAATTTAAAAGTAAAAATATTTCAATACTCAAATTTGAGGGTGATTTCTGGTAGAAAATTTGATCTAGTTAGTACTTTTTAGAGATAAAATGTGAGCAATTCTTAGTACTTTTTAAAATAACCGTGAGTGATTAGAGAAAAACAGAAATTTTCACCAAATATTTACACTAGCTCTTTTTGAGTTATGTTTGTAGATATTTGAAATAAATTATTATTACTATTAGTTTTTTCAATTTATATATCATAAAATGTTTGATGAATATTGAGTAAAAATCTTGAAAAAGTAATACAAGATCCCGCATAAGTTGTTTATATTACAATTTAAAAATACAAAAAATGCATTCGCTTAATTTTTATTTTATAAGCGTTTTGAGTTCAAATTTTAACAAATATTGTTAAATTATTAATTAGTTTTGTTTGAAAAATATATAAAATTTTCAAATTTAATTGATAAGGTTTGATGAGGTTCATTTTAAGCTATTTACTCCACAATATTTTCACACCATCCTACGGTATATGGGTATTCGGCATTAACTTATAAATGAATATAGATAGACAATAATATTGCATGAAATAAGATTATAAAAACTATTATAAAATATATGCTATTTGTTTTTACTGAAAATTGGTTACATCTACAATACTTATTTTAAATAATACTTAATACTATAATAGAAAAGTAAATTACTAATATTTATATAAATAAATAATAATATAGTCATCGTTCAGAATCATTTTTCGTTTACAATGATTTATTATTGAATTCAAATTTAACACATCAATTATGTATATCTATACTCAATAAAAAATTGAATAGTTCATTCAACGCTAACTATACAGTAATGATTTCTCCGTTTTTTTTTTTTTTTTTGTTAGTTTTTGTAATTTATAAAAACTGTAACTTAACATTATATTATTAGTTTTAGTTTAATATTTTTAATTAATTTTCCTAGACTTATATTTAAGTCTTGAACATTTTTACAATTATTTTTTATCTCAATGAAATATTTTATATGCTTGTCTGTCGTAACTTATACGTTGTCCGGGTTGTCATGACGATCCAATAATAAAATTATTTCTACCGTTAGATTAAAAAAAATATTATTATTTTAAGATGTGTTTTGGACTTTATCTATAATCACATTTGCAAAGAATATAGGTTTTAGATGAAATATTGTATTTAGCATATTTTTTTTATTGACATAAAATATATTAATTTCACTTTCTTTTTCAATTGTGTACCAACGCGGTACGTTTTTATGGGAAAATCTGAAATTGGATAGAGTGATCTATAGCAGTTGTTGACGTTGTACAGTCTTACATTAAAACTTTTAATTTTTTAGATCGTTTTACTGTAAGTTTATTGTTTTAAGGTAAAAGTTTAAGTGTTATTCGATCACATTGATGATAAGATACCACTGATAATATTGGTTATCTGACTGGTTACGTAACTTGGTTACTGATCTGTACTCGTATTATACATTACATATAAGAATTGTAAGAATTTTTGTTCAGTGATTTTTTATGCTAAAATAGTAAAATTATTAAATTTAATTATAGTACTGGGAAGTGTAAGAGCACGTTTTATGCTTTTAAGGGTTCTAGATAAAAAATTATGGTCAAATAAACAACGGAATAATACGGAATTATATTGGAAATGTTCTTTTAAACCTTAAAATTTTTTTTTATACTTTGGATCTGCCAAACTTGTTTTATTATGAATATATCATCAGATGGTGGTGGAGAACGTAAATTGTATTTATGATTTATTATTTTAAGCTGTGACACGAAATTTTTTCACTTATAAAAATGTATGTTTGCAATTCAATTTTCTACTTAATATTAATGAATTATCCATACATTTTTTATCTCTAATATTTTTGTGGATAATAAAAGCAATAACCATCTGATTGAATCCCTGGCTAAATTAACTTGTTTAGTTACACACACTATAGTCTGTAAAAAAAAAACAAAATTACATACCTACATTAACTTATTTTTAGCGTGGTAAGACGTTTTAGCCTGTAACAAGAAACTACTTCGTACCATTACTGTGCGTGTGTGTATACTAGTGATAAAGTCCGATCAAGGCTTACAAGTTTACAGAATCAGTTATCCTTTTGACCTAGTTATTTGCACGTTCCAATCTGACAATATAATGTATTATACTCTCACGAATGTTATATGCAAATGAACACTGAACGGCGGAAAACGTATTTCAGATAAACGTCGGCGTTCCGCTTCTTTAAATTTATCTATTAAAATAATTGACGTGGACGTGTCAAAATGCCATTTTAATCGATTATTCATGTGTAGGGTACAGAAAAAAACCAAACTTTTTTTTTCTATTATTTATGTATTCATCGTTTATTATTTATAGTCTTTAGAAGATTTTTAATATTTTTTAAACTACAAAATTAAAACTCATCAAGGAAATGTGTAAAAAAAATAGGCTAATGTAAGGTTACTGATTTTAATTGAACTGACGCGTTCTTCACTTATAAGCTTCATTCGGGCTTATGTCACTAACACTGCACGTGAAATATCAGCATGTGTGGTAAGGTATGTGTAGATATTTGTGAGGGCGCCGTGTTTGGAAGACGAGGGGGTACTTATATAGAGAACAACGCTGCGTCCAATTCGTTTATTTTAGCGTGCAAAGTTATATATATTTTTTCAAAAGAGAAGAAAAAAACTCGTTGTTTTCTATTAATTTAAAGTTTTTTGATATCATCACGAGTATTGCTTTTAATATAAAAACATCGCCACCACAGGCGCCGCTGCAGACGGTCCCAGCGAAACGGGCGCTCGTAATATAATAATATTATATTTTATAATATATATACGTGGACAACGGTTTACGGGGTGCATTCAACTCGGTATCATCCGCCCCTTTTCGGGTGGGAGGAATGACGTCACGGATTTGCGGGACATGACGTATGTTATATTGATCGCAGCAGCAGCGGCGTAGTCTAATATATAACATGTACGTTTGTGTGTGTGTGTGGGGGTGTATAGGTATATTCGCAGAGAGGGCCGCTGCCGCCGCCGTAGTTTACTAACTTTGCACGGATATTTGTTTTTCAATTTTCCAGACATAGGCATTATTTTAACGGTTCAATTTACTCGACAGTGGATAACGCGACTCCACCGCCGGGATGAAACCAAAAAAAAAAAAAAATCATTTCTCTACGCAAAAACATATTTTTGTTATTTCGGGGCCGGTTTACACTGCGTAGCACTGAGAAGCAGCACCTATCTTAACGAATTATAATACTATTATTATTATGTACACATCATAAAGATATCGCGAGCGAGCTCGTGTGCCACATATACTATCGTGGTAGAAAATACAAAAAAAAAAACACTCTCCTTGCGTCTTGTACAAATATCGTATATTATAATATGAAATTGTATTCTAACGAGCTCGTAAACTCGCGTATAAACACATAGACACCGAATTTACTACGTTCGGCAAATCCGCCGCCACCCGAATTACACAATATACGTATGTTTATCTTGTTGTATATTATATTTCTTATAGTTATTACGATTTATATTTACTCGCATTTTTATATCGTCGTACCTATACACAATACATACATAACACTATTATATACATAAAATGCGTATGTAGGTAGGTTACCTTCCTTCATATCGTATACATATATACTACCTATACAGACGGGAACAAACGACGTGTTTACTCAACGCCAATATTTTCGGTCACGTGAAAACCTAGATGTGTGTGTGTGTGTGTGTGCACGCGCTCGCTCGCACAATGCCGTCGTGTGTGTACGGAAATATTTCATTCCGATCCGAACCACTGACAAGGAAAAATATTTATCCCGCCGACATGAACGATATTATTGTGCGCACTATTATATTATGGCGGTCGTTGTGTGCTCGCGGAGACTATTAGTATCGCATTTATTCGAGTGAAAATGAGGCGCATTTAACGAATAGCACTTAGCGGGACAGAAAAAAAAAAGACTCGGTCGTAAAAATTGTTACGACCTAATAACCCCTTTGGTATTATATCGGCTATAAAATATATATTTTACGATTTAAACATTACATACTTATACATGGATATTATATGCTTGACGTTATTTTTTCGCTCGACACCACGTTTCCGGTCCGAACGGAACAATGTGTCATGTGATAACTATTAGCAGATAAACTATTAGTATTTATATATTTTTATCAACGAGATTGCAGCGATATAATAATAAATAATAAATAATAATATAATATTATATTACTAAACATTGCGCACATCACGCCGTAATTGCTGTTTGACGGGTACTATATTATTATTACACAGACATATCGTACTATAATGTTTCTTTTTACAACAAAAATATTAATATATTATGTACAATATGGGCCCATAGTTTGTAAATTGTAAATAATAACGCGATTTAATATCGAATTCGATGTTCATAATATTGGAACATCAATCAAGGCCAACGGGTAATATTGTACGCGTAGGTATGCCTTAAATTTGTTTCGAATACGTTTACATAGTAGGTATTGGTACGCAGTGACGTTTTAAGGATTTTCCGTTGGGGGGTGATGTACAAATTAATTGCAAAGTGGCAATGTTGATACGGTAAATGCTGAAATAGTGAAATATAATATTATAATATAGTATGCGCCTTTGGTCTGTTAACAAATATATAATATTATAATATGTGACTTTTCCATGCATCAGGCGCCTTTTGGTGGAAGTTTATTTTTTATTTTACATAATATGGGGCTTATCTGGGACAGATGCAGAATATAAATATGGTTATGCGCGGACGGCGGCCGGCGGTAAGGGGTTAACTGCAACGGAGCGCAAAAAGCGCCACATACTCTATACTGGCGCTTTTATAAATAAAACAATAATCTTAAATATGACTTTATCCGTAGACTATCTCTAATGTATTCCAATAAAAAAATATATTTTTTATTTATTCCACCTATACATAAATAGATCTCGAAGTTAAATTATTAGAGCTTACAGAATTTAAATATTTAATAAATATTTATAACGTGTTGTACCTACCCAGGTAGCAAATTTTTGTTTAAAAATAGTATTATAACATTATATTAATATAACGTTATAACGTTATTATAATATTATCATTACAAAATGCTACCTGGGTACTTACTATAAGTACCTATATAATATTATGTACAATGAATTTTCTATTAATGAACAGGTATGATTTTGAATCTAGTTAAACTATAATGTCTATTGAGTAATTATTATTTTGCATACACTTATATAAACATTATAAGTACAATGCTGAAAGATTTTTTAATTTTTGTTAATGGTAAAATACTAAAAAAATCAACCCTGATGATAAAACAGATGTTTTTACTCGCTTCAACTTCAAATATATCAATTTATTCATTAGTTTTTTTTTGTCATAGGTAGGATTTCAAATATTAAAACAGGTTTTTATTTACCCAGTATCAAATACATTATATTAAACAGTTTAGATTTCGTTACTGCCTATTAATGATAGTCTTTATGATCTATTTTTTTAACAATGATTTTATAGGTATATCTGATATCATAATTATAGAACATTTTGGTCAAGTAATATACTAATATAAGGTAATTACTTATTAGGTATTGTACCATATCATAATTATACAACTATAATACAATATAACACATAAGGTTTGAGAGATTTTCCTGTGAAGTCATTTTTGTTGATGTTATACACCGTATCAACCCCTCCCTCCTAAAAATGTGCCGGGCAGTAGATTGCTGTAAAAAAATTATGATTAAGCTACTAAAATATAAAATATAATTTAAAAGTTGTATTGAGAAAAATTTGAAAAATCGGCACCGGGCCTTTAAAGTTATTATTAATAAAAAAAAAAAAAAAAAAAAAAAAGTAAAAACGTGTTATTGCAGGTGATATGGGTGTGCATATTGTGCCGGAAAAAACAAGAGCTTCTCAGCAAGTCTGGGGAATGGATCAACCACGGTATGGCGGCCGCGGGCGGCGACCCGTCCAGGCGATCCGAGGTGTCGTCGCCCTGTATGATGTCGGACAAGAGGCCCAAGCTCGAGAGGGCACACAGTGCAGTGGAGAAGGAGAACGTGCCACTGTTGCAGCGGTCCAATAGCCTCCTACGGCGCCAATACTCCCAACAGGAGCCGTCCAGCCGGAAGGAACAGGAGCACGGACTGTCCGACGAATACTATCACACAGTGCGTCTTACCAGTCATTGTTATTTAATATTATGTTAATTATATTACCTGTATGTTATCGTTTACCGTAACTGGCTGAGTGATTGGTTTTTTTTGTAGAGTGGAGAGGGAAATTGGAACTCAGGGTAGGTTGGACTGTTGGAGGGTTAAATTTAGTCGAAGGACTAAGCAAATACGACCTTATGACATACATCGTTATGAAAAATTACAAATACATAGACATTAACATATTGTACCTACAATATGGTGTGGCCCGGATTTCAACGTATAATTTGCATCTTTCTTTCATAATGCTTGACATGATTATTTCAAACCTATAGAATCACGTTTTAAAGTACCTAGATACAATTCTATCAACGAATCTGATTTTCATTAGAGTTTAAAACATTTTTCGTGGTTTTAGAAAACTAAAGGGTAGCTAACCCTTTTGCCAGATCTATGACTATCTCACACAAAGAAAAGAAATTGTGTGTAGTTGCAAACTGCTAGGAGACGTATGAAAAGATAACGATTTTCAAAATGTGTCTTAAATAAATTGAAATAATTAAAGGTCATCATCATTTTTATCATATTAAAATATGAGGCAATAAATGTTAATTCATGCATACTATAGAAAACTATATTATGTTATACACCTATTTATTCATTATTGCAGTAAAATAAATCTAATAACTAGATAAAAAAGTCGTTTGCTGTAAAACAATACGTGTAGTGTTCTGAATAGCGGGACGGTACACAGCTGCACTGTAGAGTGCTGCAAATGCAATTCTCGAGACGGATAAAAAATAAATAAAAAAAATCTGCATTCAACTATATCGACGATTATGCCACAGGCTTAAGTCAGTATCGGAATAGTGAAATGCACGTTAACAGTTAAGTGCACAAGCGACAAACCGCTATCGGTGTCGACCGTGTCCTGTGCTGCTACAGAGTAATCAATATTACATAATAATATACGCTGTATTGGTGTATATATATAAGTATATATCAATCTTATATGTCAATCTTCTTAAAAAATTTAATTTTTGGATTGAAATGCATTTGCATTCGGTTCAAGCAGAATCCGAAATTGTTCGAATTATATCCATTATTAAGTAGCACTTATGTTCTATAAATTTGTTAAAATATTAACCGTATTGATTTCATAACCACTCTAATAGGTAGGAACTATAATAATGTCTGACGTTACACTTTTAGATTGAACATTCGCTTGACTATGTAGTTATATACTATATTAATGTACACGCCGTTAAGTGTTTAACTGCCTAAATTTATTCTCTAAGCCAACTTTTATAATAGTGAAAAAAATGTCATAAATAGTTTGACAAGCGCTTTTATATTGTTAGTATTTTACTATTTTTATAGGTTTATAATTTTTTAACAACCTATATTCTTAATTTTTCACTCTAAACAGTCTAAGCTCATACATCTCTCTCCCCATCCTTTCGCCTGTACAATACCTTAAACGTTGACCATTTCAGGGCCACGACGATTACTATCGTGGCGGTCAGCTGGAAGTGGTATCGCACAGGACCGGAACCGGCAACCAGTCGTCCAGGTCTTCGCACCACCAGCCCCCGTTGCACCAGTTCGGTCCTGCGGTGGACTGTAAACAATCGATGATGGGGGGTCGTGGAGGTCCCGGTCCTGTGCCGGTGCGCAAGCACAAAAGGCCCGGGAACACGATGCCCCCCGAACGGCTACACCAACAGCATCAACAGCACCAGCACCAGCACCAGCACCAACGCATCAGTTTTTCCAGCTCTGAGGAGGAGGAGCTGCGGTCCACGTCTGAGTGCACCAGCTGTGACGAGCACGAAAGTGAAAAAGGTAAGCCGTCCGTCGATTGCGCCAACTCACGTGTAGCAATAATCATAATGTTATACTATAGTCACACGTGTATTATGTATATATAATTATATTATACAGAATGTTCTATTTAACCAGTCACACTATAAAAACCCCTTTTTTCAGTAAAAAATATTTGTGATTTTTATAAAAAAAATACTGTCTTATATATTTTGAACTAGGTATTTAAAGTATCTGTAACATTAAAAATCAATTTTTCCATATTTTTTCTAAAAGGACAATCAATATATTTTTAATCCAAAAGAGGAAACTTACTGTTCTAAAATCATAGATAAATATCGAAAGAAGTTTTCTTTTAATAAGTGTTTACAGTTAAATAGTTTGAATATTAATTTAGTCAGATTTTAATCAATGCAATATTACCACCAATTATAACGTTTAAAATGTATAGGTTATTGTTAAAAAATGTTTAGACGTAAAGTAGTAGAAATTATAATATTACTTCTGAAAAAAATGTTTCATCATAAAATTTAAAAAAAACTGTTTATTTCTTTATTAAATAATGATTATTGAATTGAATAATATTAGAGTGACTAGTTAAATGGAACACTGTCATATAATATCATTATTATACACACGGTTTATACCATGCATACTGACTTCCGAGTACAAAGTCGTCAGTAAGCGCATACGTATAACTGCGGGCACTTCTTCGGCGCGTAAATTCGCAAACGTCACAGGTACAACAATATATTTAACATAATAATATTTTAATATACATATTATTATGGTACGAATAATTAGGTAAAGATATATTTCGATGTTCGGTTTAAGTCATTTCTAGATTTTGGATTTTTTTTTAGAAATACGCCCGTACCCATTTTTGGAAGATTAACTTTTTATATTTCTTACAATTATCATTATTCGTTTGTTCTTCAATAACCCCCACCTTCCTCTTCATCATCACATCAATACTCTAAATTTCTTCAACGCGAACAAGTTTGGAGTAGGCGGGTACGCGGTGCGAATGTAATTCGTCGCAAACACTATAGTAATGTTATTGATTGAACTGACGTACAGGTGACGCAGAGAGTAATGCGGGAGAAGACCAGACTTATAAACATTCAATGACATTATTATCGGTAGGTTTTGGCATTTGTAAAGACCGATTTTTGTTTTTCATTTTTTTTTGTATTCAATAACGATTTTTCTACATCGTTGTGTTCAATATTTTGTTTTTGTGATTTTATTATCTACTTTTATTTTTGGTTTTGGTGTTGGATGAAATTGTTTTGTTTAATTTTGTGTTTTTTTAAATTTTGATTTTTTTTCTTTATGGCGTTACCCAGCAAACATGCATGCGTCGTGACACTCTTTGACCCTCTTAACTTTAAACATATTTGTGTTTTATTTATTGCGCTCTATTATTATGGTTGGGGCTCTTGAGTCTGGGCGGTTTGAGGTTAGGGGTGACATTGTGTTGTCATTTAGCAATTTACCGCAAGATGGGTACCATTAATGGACCGAGGCGAAAGAAAACTGTGCGGTTCGACCACCGACACCATCAAACAACACAACAAACGTCCAAAGACTCCGGATTTGACACCGGCAGTTCGATATTCACGTCCAATGACGACCCAATATACCTCGGCGACATTAAGGTACTAAAATGCATTAAGCATCGAATTAAAACATAAAAAACAAAATAACACAATAAAGTAGAACTTTTTTTAAAGGCCAAATTGTAAAGCCTTTATTTCATAAGTACAATGTACATGTATGATATATATTATATATATTATTATAGTATAGTAATGCCGGGCTGCATAAACAATTACTAAACATTTATTTAATTAATAGTGAAATATAATTAACATTAATAGCGGCTCATAGTTGGCCCATCATTACATTTTAGTGAACGTAAATGTTTAATATATTACATTTTTATGCAATTTGGCATAAGTCCACTTGTCGATTACTAGTTTGCTAACATTCTTAAAATGTTAAAAATCATAATTTCACTATGTCGAAATAGTTGTATACGATTGATTTGTAACACCAATATGAACGCGCTCATGAATCATGGCACACAATGAAAGTTCATATCCGATGTTCGGGAAAATCGTTTGAAATTTTAATATAGTTAAAATTATGTTTCCCGATCATTCTACCAGTAGGTTAAACTAAATTAATAGTGTACAAACTAATATAAAAATATTAGTGTAATTCGTTTCTACTGAGTGAAATTCAACTGAATTTTTTGATCATGAGATGATATTGTTTCTATCTATTATTACGTTTATAACTAATTGAATACAATTCTTCTTCAAAATATTAAGTTGTAATAAACTATAGATTTTTAATGTATAATAAATTGAATTAGTAAATATTATAGATTAGTATTTAATATATTTTATAAACAATTTTAGTTATTATTATACAATTTAGTTTTATTGTGATATATTTTGTATATAATATATAATATTATCATATAATATAATCGGCATATGACGTGATACAAGTAAAACTTACATTTAAATTATTAAAAAATGTTATAATAGTCCCCCAGATAGATATTATCTATACATGTTTAAGTTATTTGTATCAGGAGAATTAATTCTTATCTCATAAATGTCACATAATTTCAAACGCAAATTGAAAGTTTTATTATAATAATACAATTTACTTATCTTTTATAAAACCAATTGTGAAAAGAAGGTAAGACAGAAATGTATAACAGGAATTTATTTCATAAAATTCAGTATACAATTTTATCTATTTTTATTATAATATTACCTATATCAACTGATAATTAGTTAGTGTTAAAAACATTATAATATACATCAAGAAAAATGTTATGAAATATTGATTGCATTTTATTCAAATATACATAGGTGCCAGATACAATTTTAACACACTGCTAACTGCTTTTTGGAATGTACATTATTATTATTTATTATTTTTTGCATGTGTATTGTGTATGTATTATTCTTTCTTTAGTTGAGCATGTTTTGTTTTTTAAAATATTATTGGTAGTTCAATGATTTAAATGATAATTATATATTATAGAACTTGATGAAACATAATATCTAATTGTAACAAAACATTACTGAAGTATACTTTATATCATGATATTAATGCTAAAGGTTTTATGTACCTACTATAATAATATTATGTATTTATGAAGTTAAAAAACTATTATATTTTAATATTTTCCAAAATATTAAGATCTATATTTTTAACGAATGGAATAAATATCTAAAAAAAAAAAGAAATGAATACAATATCTATTGATGTATACTTTTGTTGAACCGTGATTATTTTTTCTTGTCATTTTTGCACATAGGTTACTTGTTAATGATTTGCCTTTCTGATCAGCCCATTAATTCTCTAAAATTTCGTTTAATTTCTTTGTTCACAATATTGATACTCAATACTTTTAAAATACGTATTAATATAATATACAATGAGCAATATAAGATAAATTGTTTTTGAAATTTTTCCAATTTATTATAAAAGGTATACAGTTTCTCCCACTCACTATTCAGCTATTAACAGTGGAAGGGTAATAACACTAACGATTGATGAATCACACTCCCCTCATATACGGTTAACTGTTTATAAAATAATTGCACGTACAAATATTGATGGATTTACCTGTTTCTTTGACCCTCAATTGTGGATCTTCATTTTGGTTAAAACAACAGATTTTTATTTCACAGACTCGAAAAAAATTGAGGCAATTAATACTTGTCAGTTGAAGTTTGTATTATCTTAACATAATATACACAAATACACGCACACACAAAACACTTAATTCACTCTATCAATTCTTTTAAAAAATAAAAAATTATACATATAAAAACAAAAAATCAGTGCTATGTTAAGTTACGATTAGATAGGGTCTGACGCATGCAGCCGACACCCCGGGGCTAATGCTGATTCTGTTTGCAGCAACCGATGTCGTGGCAACGGAGCCCCGATAACAAGTTCTTGATAGGTCACATGGTGCTTAACAAGTCTGTTTGGGAGACCCCGATCAGCCCGTCTTCCAGCGCGGCCGCCATGTTGGGCCTGAAAATCACCGGCGGCAAATTCCTGTCGGCCACCGGAAGGAGATGCGCGATTATCGATCGCGTCCGGAAAGGCAGTACAGCTGACATGGAGGGAAATTTGAAACCGGGTTAGTGGGACACACGGCGTCTGCTGTTTCTCTTCTCCGTCCACTGTCGCTCCTTCTCCCGTCCCCTGTCGGCTAAAGAATTAAACGTATAATACAAATTCCATTTGCAAAAAATTAAGGCAGTTTTCAGACTTCACACGACTCATGTCAACTTTAGCCAACACATTTATTATATATTTTACACCTTCAATTATTGAACATGATATGATCGAAATTATATTAAAACCCCATTTCTTTTCTCTGTAGATTAAACCTATATGGTGAAATTAAGTTAAATTAACCTTGCCCTGTTTTTACTAATTATAATATACTATAGATACATTATTATAATATGATCAGGACAGTTCAACTTGAGATATGAAATATTAATTTTTGAAATAAAATTAATAATCGTACATTCATTTTAGCATTAATAAGAATAATTTTAATACCTAAGTATTTTTACATTTATCAAATCAAATATTTTCGTACCTAGAAAATTATGCTTTTAAATTGTTTTATAAAAATGTAGACTGTATTAACTTATTGGATATGCAAATTAATTTTAGTTTATTCAATTTAATTTGAATACTAATAATTTATTTTCGAAATAGCTATTTTTTTAAACAGTTAAGTTTATAAGAAATGATTTTTATAACACGGATATACTGATTATTGATTCATAAAGACTGGTCTTAAATACTGCAGATAATATTAATGATTATATGTTAGAAAAACACTTATTAAAATAACAATTTTCTAAAATTATTTTTGTGATATAAAATATTCAAACTTGTATATATAATTTAATTATATTAGTTAGCAGTATATTTTAGTTTAGATTGAATAAAATACGGTGAATTGAATTTATCAAATTCATTAAATTTTACATAATGGTTTTAAATCAAATGTTATGTTTAATAATATGGGTAATACTTAAAATGTTATCATATATTCATCTGTCATAATCAGTTGATAAAATAACGAAAAATAAAATTGATATTTTTATTAAATATATATAGTGTTATTTATTACAGATTTAGTATTGTGTGATTTATTTTAAGAAAATCACGTTATAGTTAATCGTAGCCTACAGTTATTTATATTAGAAAAAATATAAATTAAATAACAATCATAATTTAAATTATTAAAATTTTTGTTAATTTAATACAATTTTAATATTTTATCTGTCCATAATAACAGGAGACGAGGTGTTGGAATGGAATGGCTGTCTATTGCAAGGAAAAACACAAAAAGAAGTCTCAGACATAATTTCAGAATCAAAACATTTGCCACAAATAGAGCTCAAAGTATCCAGGTCAATACTTCCGAGAAGAGCAAGTTATGGCACTCCAACTAAAGGTATACATTTTAAGAAGGTACTATTATAGTCCCTATTATAATACCTATATTGATTAATGATGCCTGTTTCATTTGCTTTCAGCTAAAACGAGTTCAATGGGTTAGCGCGATTTCAAACCGCCCTACTGATGCCCCTGACCCCCATTAGATTTATAAAAATTGAATTAAAACGAATTATAAAATTACAATAGCAATAAATATTAATATTTTTTGCAGGCTTATATGATTTGCGTAAAGATAAACCTTATGTAATGGTTACTTCGCCGGGTAGTCCTGAACATTTGGCTTCAAATCCAGCCCGGGTCTTAAGGGCTTCCAAAAGTGTTAGTGGACCTAATAGTTTACACGTCGGAGGGAAGATACAGGTAACTATAATAAATCAAATATATTGTTCAAGTACTGACCTTGTTATTATTTTGTATGGGTGCTTTAGGTCAAATTAGGTTTTGACCCTCAATCACTGAAGTTGGTCGTAACTATAATGGCTGCTTCAAATCTGTTACCACGGTCTGATGGTTCACCAAGATCAGCATACGCCAAAGTATGCCTTTTACCAGATACAAGTGAAAAATCCAAACGAAGGACTAAAACGATAATGAATTCTACTGATCCTAAATGGAATCAAAATTTTTCATTTACAACTATGAGAAGGTCGGATTTAAAGTTTAAAGTTCTTCAAATTTCGTTATGGGATTATGATAACAATCCTACAAATCAATTTCTTGGAGAGGTACTGATCGAATTGGGACTTAAAAAATTAGAAAACTTGGCTGAATGGTATCCATTGACTGCACATCAAGAAATAACTGTATGTTTTTTATACATTTATTTTATTTGCAATCTATTATTGTTTAATCGTTTTAAAATAATACTTATAGGGAGAAGGAGGTATAACAATAGGTGATTATGATATGGAATACTCAGGAGAACACCTGTCTCCACCATCTACATTATCTCGACAATCAGATTCAGATGCTTCAGATGTTGATGATTGCTGTAGTGGACGACGAGTTGGAGCTGATGGCGCGTCTATAAGTAGCCTCGGTAGTTCTATAAGGTATAGTCTGATGTATAATTAAACTTTATATCATTAAATAACAAATAAAAACGAATTTTTAGCCCACCGCCCGATTATGATCATTTGGATCGGAGAAAAAGTCGTAGGGATATGTCACCATTACAAAAGTCATACGTGTATGGCACTACAATTGAAAAAAAATATGGATACGAAGTCAGTTTAAAAGTAAATACGGAAGATAAAATATGGATGTTTATAAATATTAATAATATTAAATGTGTAGCAGCAGTCCGTACCAATTCGATCTACAACAAGTGTTAGTCATAGATCGAGATCTGCTGCACCGACTGATTCTCCTAGCCAACATTCCAGATCACGATCAAAAAGTCCAACCATGCTCTCAGACAGGAGAAGTTTATCTCCTCCTGACTATAGGTATCCTGGAGGTATTCAGAGCTATAGACAAGGTCCATCAAGGTTTTTTGCTAGGTCAGCAACAGCTACTCCTACATCCACTCCAAAAAAACGTCAACTTCCCCAAATTCCAGGAACTATGCCTTCTTCTTTAGATGAACGAATTCCATATGTAAGTTTTGTAATAGGCACTGTATATATTATTTAAATGTATCAAATGTCAATTTTTCAGTATTTTGATGACCAAACGTCATCCGTCCGAAGAAGAACGAGACAAATGCAACCTCGAAGAATTCAGAGTAGAACTGGAGGCCTTGGTAGATTATACCATTATGGTGGACTAAGTGATAGTGATATACCCATGCAACAACTTCGATCTCTGACACCACCACACGTGAGAGGATCAATCATGTCTAGAGGAGAAACTGGAGATACTTGTGATATTGATGATAGCGATAGTGTTATCAGCAGTGCTTTATCTACACAATCTGAACAGCCCAGATCTACGAGATTTTGGTAAAGAAAACAAGATTGTCTAATCAGGATGTTAAGTTTACATTCTTTGTAAATAACAAAATTAAGTTAGAATGTATGTATTGTGTTAGAATCATTACTCATCTATTTTTTTATACATTTAGATTTCTGATATTTCAAAGTGGCATATTGTGCGTGTAAACGTTCCTTAAATAGAGTAAATTTGTTACATCGGCTCGAAAATTTATTAGTATTTTTCACATACATATTGATGAATGAGATGATATCTGAAAATCTCACACCAATGTGTTTTGTCTTTTGCAGCTGCTGCAACGCCACCGATTACCGCTACCCATCAACGTCACATTCACCCAGCTGTAGTTTTAGTAAAAGTAGTAGCAAGCGTGATAGTATACATTTGTACCGTTATAATTCATTTCCTGCTGATTATTTTTTACTCCATCCGATAGATAATAGACCGGTTTTAACGGAAAATTCTCCGACTGAAAACCTAAAACCGTTAAAAAAAACACGATTTAATTTGAATCATCTTGATAACCATGATCCTCTTTATGATTCCGATTCCGGTTTGGATATGTTAGGTTTTCAATCACCGACAGAGAGACAAAGATCCCGTAGGAAAAGAAACCTGACTCTAGATTTAGGCGAATCAGTGTTAGACGTAGTGGGTAGCTATAGTGGCGCTGCTGTAGCGTTTAGTTATGCTTTAACCGACCCTTTAAATGCTATTGTCCATGGCAGTGATTATGGAGCGTCTCACAGTAGATCTGGATCACAACAATCTCCTGTCATGGCGCCAACAACTGATAGTAAGAGGGCTCAATTTTCACGGAGCCTGTCTAATGCTGATGTACAAACAGATAACATAACCGGTACGGTTACAGTAAAGTTAGAGTTTTCTTTTATTGTTAAATCGTTGATGTTTGTTTTTAGATTCTGGTAGTTCAGGAAAACGAAGAGGCGATTCGTCTTCTTTAACAGAAAGTGCCGGTAAAAGCTCAGCTTCTGGGACCAACTCTTCCACTTCCGGTATGGGGAAAAAAAGTGCTTCAGCTTCTCAATTATCAGCAACCGGTGAGTGCTACTTTCAAAAAATAATCTTATACCACTCCATGACTAAATATGTTTGAGACAATTCTAGTTTTCCTTGAAAAAAAGTGAACTAACAGGATTGTGAATTCCTCAATAAACCAATGAAATCATAAAGGACTATATTTTGTAAAAATAGTTTTACCGGGCAATTTGCTGATCTCGGGTTATACCTTTTGATTAATTATCATTTATTATTTCAAGTTTTCGTTACAATTTATATTGACAAAATTTAGAAAACTATTTTGACAATACTTATATTTTAGAACTATTTATTAGGTAGCTTGAATAAATATATTTTTTGAAACTTACGAGTTAATTTGTACAATAGCCAATCCAACGATTAATTATATCATTAGTTATAAATACAATGATTTGATACTTTTTTTATTACAATTTTTATTTTTCTTAAAGTTAATTTAAATTACCAGAATAGTAGTATTTTATACAATTTGTGTTTTATTAGTTATGATCATTGCCCAATTTCATTTTTTCGTAGTAAAATTACTAATTTTGGGCTGGATTTAAAGGGCGCAAGCGTAGGTTAGGTTTTGGTTCGAAAGGAAAATCTTCGTTTACGGTGCACAGAAGTGAAGAAGTTCTGCCTGGGGCAAGTCGCCCCCTCGTCAAACAGCCGTCCAGCGTTTCTAGTGACGGTGAAGCATCCCAAGACGGCGAAAGGTTAATAATGTATGATATTTGTAATTTTTTATGACAAAAAAAACTTAAAAAAATTATTACTATAAAACCACGGAGATATTGATGGTATCCTGGATGAAGACCAAACATGGTAAAAGTCAAAGAAGCCTGTGTATATTGTCGTTTTGGTTTGATGATTTTCAAAAAAAAAGAAGTTTGCCTTTGCATGGGGATTGGATCATCACTCGTGTACATATAATTTTTGTTGTAGAATGTTTGTGCAAACTCTGAACATATTTATGAAAAGATAACATCGTCGCTAGAAATATTCAATACAGTTATTTTCATGGAAAATAATAAACAGACGCTTGTAAATATTGCGAATTACAAACACCCCGGCTACGTCTATTGGTATTGGAACATTTTCAGTCATTGTAGACAACCAATAGTCGTATTCCGGTTAGATGATCTTTCGTATTTTTCACTTAGTCATATATCAATACTTTAGGAGTTCGTGCATAGTTGTAGAATGCTTTATTACGGTACATAATGAAGTATGGTTTTTCCACACGTACAAATTTTATTGTAAACTGTATAAACGGTGTGTATAAAAATATATGGAAAAAAATATGCGCCGGTATCACCTAATCCTATAGAATATCATTGTGATAAATCCTAATTACTAGTTAACTCCAATCTCAATTTAATTGTTTCGGATATTGTTTTATTTGATTGATTGTTGGATAGAAGGAAGGAGCTCGAAAGGGAAACGCGGTTCAGGTGGCGGAGGCGGTGGCGCCCAACCCAATTTTAAGCGGTCCCAAGAGGTGGCCCCGGGCAGACAAGCAAGCCTCACCAGTCTTTCTAGCGATTGTCCAAGCTCGTAAGTAATCCTAATTCTCTCCCAAGTCATCCAAATACATCAATTTATCTCTATTTGGCCTGTGTGTTTATTTTTAGCTTAAAATTCTTCTCTTATTGCACGTTAATACTTTCTGTACGCAATTAATACTATAAAAACGGGTCGAATATAAAATAATAGAAAAAAAAAATGTAATAATAAGAAATCCTTCACAGTATTAGTTAAATTTCAAATAAATTATATCGGATTTTCAAATAATATAATATATTATTATACCATTTTGTGTCAAATATTAACGAAGTCCCGTTTTGTTATTTAAATTATAGGACAGTTATTTTGTGTTGAAACCAATATAGTAACATTAAGAAATATTATTATTTTATATGATATTCAATTTTGTTTCTCAGTATACTTACGAGTACCTATATTTAAATATGCTAGAAGTTTATGCTGAAATCTCATTGGGTACTTAGCAGAAAACTATTTTAGTAAAAATATATTTATCTCATTAGTGGGTTTATATTTATTTATTTAAGTATAAAAAAAATTTAGTAATAATTTATATTTTTAATATATTTCAAATTGAGTAGATGTTAAATTATTGCACCACTATTTCACTTAAATTCATAATAGTTACCAAGCTTAAGATAAATGCTTTGAAATTCTTCATTGTTTATTATCAATTAATGTATGTGTTTTGTGTTACATTAATACTTGTACATATTGTGTACAACACATTAACATATTTTGGTTCAATTTTATATACTTGTTTGAAGAAAAATCTTCAATACTTATAATATATTAAATTAGAATACCTACGTAATTTACAAAGTGTTGAACAATAATTTGTAGGTTCTTATTAAATGTATTTATTGAATAATATAGTTTATACAATGCATTACACATATCATTTGATATTTCATTAAGTAGGTTAGACTGGTTAGAGTAAAAATTATATGTTATACGATATTGTCACCAAAATATAATACAAAGGAGACTAAATAATTGCATTATTTATGAACATGTATAACATATATTATGTACTTACACTATTATTGATCAATTATACCATAATATAATACCTATCCGGCTATCCAATCAGAAAAATAAGCATATATTTTTATTTTGCATAATTTTCTTATTAAACACTTAAGCTTACTTTTACTAGTATAATTGATAAACTGATGTATTTCGATGTTTATAAATATAAAACGGATCCTATTTGTATTTAAAACGCCATAGTTGGAAAACTTAAGTGTTCAATTAAATGCTAATTGTTATCAACAAATTTTATATTCCAATATTAATTACATTAAATTTGGTATGCAGGTTACATACTAATTTAATTGTTTGTGTTATAATTTATAATATATCAAGAAAAACTTGTTTATGTTCTTGTGTAAATAAAATAATGTTACGGTGTGTGTTTATTTTAAAATGTTTTCAAAGTACATGATGTAATACTTTTTAACGAGACATAAAGTGAACTTTTATGTTATACTATTGACTATTGTTATATTGTCTTAACGTGTACATCATTTGATTCTTAATTTGTGTTAAAAAGATTTAAATTCGGAAAATGATTTCCAATTTGAACGTTTCTTTTCAACCATGTAAATAAACAGTTCAATAAAATATGGTGAGTAGTACATTCGTAGGAATCAATGTTTCATCATTAGTAGTACGTTTTATCATTATTTAAAGCTTTGCATTGTTAGTCATTGATTTTCATAGAAAATTTATATTTGCACGTGCATGAACTGTAAATAAATGTTTTTATAATTACTTTTAGCAACATAATTTAATATTATATAGAAAAAGACATACAATGCTGTTCAGACAAATGAAACAAGTTTCAAGTGATAATATTAACGGGTAACAAAACTATAGCTATAGGTACGTACTTCATAATGTACAGTTTTCCAAATCGTCACACAATCACTAAAAATTAATGTTTCAACCGTGGTATCTTTAGAGATATTTCACATGTAAATATTGATCGGATTACTTTTATGATACGAAAGAGTACCTACATTTTAAATCCATAACATGATTTCATATTTGGCTATAAAAAAAATATAATAAATGTTTTAATGATGCATAGTACGCAGGAGAATGTATTAGATTTATTGAATATTATGTACGGTTAATAGGAACAATAATTGTTTCATGCTATCCAGAGAAAAGAAATGATTCAGCCGCCAATATTGGTTTCTTGAATGCAGATGATTTCTGATGTCAATAGAGTTATATTTAAAGTAGTAAATTTAAATTTAATACATTTCACACTCCTTGCGTACAATGTATCGGTTTTCAAATATTTTTTAAATAAAATGCAAGAATTATAATAGGCAAGGTAAGGTAAGGTAAGTTATATTCTAGGGTACAAAATGCTTTATCGGTTATTACAATAATTATATAATATTATATACTATTCTCATGTTTGGTCTTCACGTGACTATCAATTTCTTCAAGCACTATGGCGATCTATGCCAATAATCTATTTTTCTTTCAATGGTTATGAATAATGTGTAGTGTTATTTTTTCTAAGGTAGTTCGATTAGATCGATATCGTTTATACTAACTAATTCCGTTGTAAAATTTAAATTTTTTTCATTCATCATTTTAGCGCCGGTCAGTCTACCGAGGGCGAAGTGACCACGTTCATTGGTAAACTTGGACCAGGGCAAAAAGTTAGTCGACAAATATTGGGGACTCCATATCGAGGTGATGTTAAAATCGGATTCAATTTTTTCGTTAACTTTATGGAAGTCACTGT
This sequence comes from Nasonovia ribisnigri, assembly GCA_027563435.1. Lineage (NCBI taxonomy): Eukaryota > Metazoa > Arthropoda > Insecta > Hemiptera > Aphididae > Nasonovia > Nasonovia ribisnigri. Next base: position 54,171 of record JANEHU010001118.1, read on the forward strand.
TTTTGAAGCCAAGGATCTAATTAATGTTAAAGAAACGAAAACAAAGCTTCCAGGTATATAAATATAAAGTATATAATTATTTATTTTAGATTCTAAATCATTAAAAATGGATTTTATATAGTTGCTTACTGATTTAATTTAAACGCCAATGTATTTGAATCTTTTTTAATGTAGATATTGTTGTATTATGTGTAAAATTACAAAACTATATTACATTGTTACAGATACATACGTCAAAGTATACCTTGTGAAAGGCAAAAAGTGTGTGGAAAAACATCGTACAAAAACAATTAAAGAGAGCTTGCAACCTAAGTACATGGAAATGCTCAAATTTAAAAGTTCCCCTGCGGGTTGTTTAATCCAGGTATGCATGAAATGTTTTTTTAAAATTAAATTGCTATTATTTTACTGCTTTGATAGCCATAGAATCGATCGATATTTCGTGGATAAATTATATAATAAAACTGTACACTATGAAGACTGATCTACAAATAGTATCTATAAAACAAATATATAATTCATTTTTTTAGGTAAATTATAATAACACTTTTTTGTTGAATTGCTCTCCTTTAAAAATAACCTAGATTATTTGTTAAGTATGTTAAGGAGTTCATTTTTTTTCCATCGGTTATATTTTCTTTAACAGGTCGGCTATAGCACTAAATTAATTAAAACTTTAATAATTTATAAATTTGAATGTGGTATGTGTGTATGAAATAGAAATATTAATATTATAGGTAAACAAAAAAAAAAAAAAAAGAAATTGGATATGATTATTTAAAAATGTATCAAATAATTAAGTAGGTACCTATGCTTATAGCCTATAAGTAATAACGATAGGTAAGTACCACTATAAGGGTGTTGTTCCTTAAATAAATATAAATATATAATAGTTATTTTAAAACATACTGAATTAAAAAGACATTGAATCTTTACCAACTAAAAGTCGGTTAATCGAAAAGACATTTTTAATCTTAGCGGAATTCGACCGTTTTGCTATTTACGTAAAAGTGTCAACTATGACTGTCTCCATCAGTTACAAATACAAAACATATTTTCTGTTTACACTATATGTACATACATATAATTTATTTTTGTATGATGTATGAATATAAAAACGATATTTAATTGTTTCGCAGGTATCGGTGTGGGGAGATTACGGACGCGAAAAAGGAAGAAAAGTGTTTATGGGAGTTGCCGTGATTTATATGGACAGCATAACTACGAGTCCCGGATCGTCATTGACGGAGTGGTACAGGCTGTTCGGATCGTCGTCGTTGGTTAGTGTTAATGAAAGATTTCGGAATTCGTTTCCGTCATTGTATCCATGGTAGACCGTAATATCAACTTAATAGCGCAGTTAATCACCGTAGTCGTGTAATACCTAGTTTTTAAGTAAAAATTTAAAAAAAAAAACTGTAGTCTGTATTTTTAGTGTTGTATAAAAACAATTATTTATTACACGCATTATAAGCATAGTAGTCCGCGAGACAAAAATATTATAATAACCATTCACAAACTTCGTATTATATTATAGATAATATATCATATTTATATATAAGTTATAGTTTTTGGTAGGCAGTGTTTTTTTTTTCAACCAATCGATATCCAGGGGGCATCGATTGATTTTATCGTGCCTGTCGATTATATTGTTGTGTCGTAGTAATGTTTTGCATGCGTACGCTACTATATTAATTAATCATCATAATATTACAATAATATATATATATGTATATTCAGGGCCGTCTTAAGGTTTTACGGGGCCCCGGGCCCAACATATTTCGGGGGCCTTACAATACCTACTAAATTATGGTATATAAATTTTTTAACACATAATGCATATTATTTATTAAATATTACACTTAAAAAAAGTAAAAAGTGAATTTTTGTTTAAATCTCTGTTACTTTATTCTTTATTTTACTTTCAAAATAAACGGTCAAAAAATACTTTTCTATTAATTATAACGTCAAGATATTAATTATTCATACATCAATATGTTTTATAGTTAAAAAATAAATGTAATTCATTAAACAAAAACTAATATAATTTAAAAAAAAACATGATATAAATTTGTCAATTATTAAATACTCTTTAATGGTTTCTTCCTAGCTTTTTCATTCGCAAAGTCTTCAATAACATTTTCATAATCTAAACTTGATAGTAGTTCATGTTCAATACTCATTAAAGATAGGGAGTTTAACCGTTTCTGGCTCATTGTACTTCTAAGCTCTTCTTTAATTAAATTTAACTTAGAAAATGAACGTTCCCCACTGCAGTTGGTAATCATCATTGATAAAAAAATTCGGAAAGATATTATTATGTTTGGAAATGTTTCTTCTAGTCTATTTGATTTTAAACATTTGTATGTACTAGAAATACTGAATTCAGAAATATCAAGTTCCGATAGATACGCTTTTAAGTGTATACATTCTAAAATTAATTCATTTTCATTAATATCTACGTGATAAAATTCCGCAAATGTTTTGCAATGGACTTGTACTTCTTTTGTCTCTAAATTTTTTAAATTAGAGAAAAATCCAAACAGTTTATTTATTGTATTGTATGATTTAGCACGAATTTTTAACTGAGTTATTAATGTATCTATTATTGGGAAGTAAGTTTCTATTTTGAATTTTTCACTACCTGAAAACGATGTACTTTTGTTTGTCAGTTCACCGGGTAATGTTAAATGAATACTCCTCTTCTTAGTTCGTTGGTGTAAATCTTTATAGTCAGAATCTGGAAATTTTTCTCCAGCGGAACTTTCATAACTATAAAAGTTATCTCTAATCTCACTTAGAAAACCAGCAAGAGAATCAAATAATTTTGAACCGTGTAATGTGGACCAGAAATAACAATAAAATTTAGAAATTAATCAAATTGTATTATTTTGATACAAAGCTAATTTAAATATTTTTTCGTTCGAGATTTATATTAAAAACATTCAAAAAAATGTAAAATTATGATATTCGGTAAATAATGTAATCTATGTGAATTTGGGGCCCTTAAAATTTCGGGGCCCCGGGCCCGGGCCCTACGGGCCCATGCCTTAAGACGGCACTGTGTATATTAAAGTGGTAGTCCTCGATGGTACTACACTTCAAGACAACTATATCAGTCCCTTGTGGGTGTAAATGTTTGGCGCGCATGGTATTTAATTTACCATTTTAATGGCACGTATTTTATATTAATTATTTGTTGGCATTAACTATTGTTGTGAGCTGTTCATAAATCAAAAGATACATTTTATACATTTTTCTTATTTTCAAAAAATTTGAATTTGAATTTTTTGATTGCTTCAAAATTTAAATCATATTATTACGGCTAACAGAGACGCTGTTCAATTTAAATTTTTTGTTTGATATTCCGCTTCACAGGGTACCTAAGTCGGACTGGTTTCTATATACATACCTATAATTTTGTTCATCATTTACTGCTCATATGTAATGCTGTTTTTTTTTTAATCGAAAATAATTGCACTATTTATCTCATAATTACATTATATTCTAGCTTTCAAACCATAAATATATACCTATTATATAACGCTTGAATTAGTTTTACGTTAAGGACACAATTACATTACCTAATGTGTATGTATGGTGTGATTGTACATATTAATATTTTATTATAAATTATAAAGTACCTATATAAAACCTACAATTTATTGAAATTCATTTATTGATAATTAAAATTAACTATTATAATTTGTAGTTAAATGGCTTTCAAAAATGTATAATCTTAGGTTCACATCGTGAACAATAGAGTTATTAATCGTTTACAATGATTAGTTATTTATTTAAAAAAAAAAAAAAACATTTTCGAGCTTTAAAAATTTCAAACTGTTATTCTATAATATAAAAATTTAACTCGTATATCAATTTGTGATTTTCAAAAATGCAATGAACTGCCAAAGAAACAGGTTTGTAAAATGTTCGATCAATTTGTCATACAGACTTTTAACAATATTGTTTTTACTAACATAAATTTATTTATCTTATTAATCTAATAAGATTTAAATTATGAAATAATTTAAAATAGTTTTGTTAATAACTTAATATTTTTTTTTTTATTAAATTATCGGAAAAATCAACTTAACTCAAAATAATTTTTAAAATGTAATCAATTCCAATTTTAATACGACAAAAACATAACCTAAGACATATTATTGGTTGTCTAACTAGTAACTATTAACAAGAACTCTTTCACTTATAAATTGTGTAGGTACCTGTCTATACTTTTTAACAATCTATTTAAAAAAAAAAATATTTCAAACTAATTATAAAAAAAATTAAGTATTACATAAATTAATAACTAATTGATAACCATGGCTGATTTTGGTTGATTATTATTGTTTAATATCCATACAAAATAATATAAACCCTCTGTCATCAAATGATTCAATATTTTCTTAAAGTATAATACATTTTATGATTACTAAGATTATTGAAAGTCTCAAAATAGTATACACCAATAGAATAATATAAGTTGGATTTATTTTATATTAGTTACTTACGATATTATTAAATCGTTTTATCATTTTACCAGCTGATTTATTACAACGGCTTGTTGTTCTCCAAGAATTTTAAATTTATAATAATTTTTAACCAACAAATTTATTACCCTTGAAAATCTGATAGCGATGGTTGTTAAAATAATATAAAAACACCTGATAAATATTATGTTACCTACTTAATCAAATCAATTGACACCTATAGGTGCAATTTGGGTTTTTTTTTTAAATTTATCTGGTTGCCTTATAAGTAATAGTGTCTTTCATATAATATATTGACTTACCTTCTATACTTTACAGTTCACAATATTGACTTTAGAAATAGTACTGGCAGAAAACAAAAAAAAAACATAATAATAACACAACTTTAATACTGGCAATAGATTGAGATTAATAATAATAATAATTTAAAGCTATTTGAATACAGAAACAGAAAGTAAACCAACAAGTAGAACAAAAAATATTAAAAATTATTTAGTCTGTTTGGGAAACTTAAAATAAACAATACAGTTCAGATGTGTTAAACAATTTGGAAATGTATTGTTGCCTGTTATACATCTAGGGGTGCAAAGCACTTCGAAGCATCCCCCAAATTGCGTCTATGGTGTTATTGAAGAATGTTTTGTGTATAAAAATATTTTAATTGCATTTTTTTTAATTTTTTTTTGTTACCTGTCTTAATGTTTTTTCTTCGTTTGTGTTTAATTTATGTTTCAGTGAGTTTTGTTGCTTCATTCTATTGGGTTTCTTCTTTGGTGGTTGCATGCAGACAACATTTTTTTGTTTTTAATTCCACTTAAAAGTATTCATTGTTTAATGTCAAGTCACAGTTATGCATTGGAGTATTTTTTAACGCAACTCTAATTTATATTCTCAATATTCTAAAAAAATATTTGTAAATAAAAGCGAAACCAATATTACTTGTAAATAAATTATTTATTATGGAATTATGTGTTTTGTAACATTAAAACTTTCTTATTATGTCTATACATTCCTATATAGTTATAATGAAAAAACCTGTTTTTAACTGTTTAATTGATAATTAATGGAAAAACCTTAAAATAAACAGTGCATTATTTATTAAAACATTATATTTATTTAGTCCTTTGTGTCCTCTATGCATGAACCATACTCAAGTGAAATATATGTGACGTGTCCATATTGAAGATTATGCAGGTATCACAATCTATATAAAATGATTTATAATATTAATAAACACGAGACGAATGTATGAGTTATGTACTATTGTTGTATATACGTATGGTACTATACTGTAAAAAAAAACCCTCTTGTAATAATGTGTCATAATATAGTATTACCTCACCTGTAGGATTCTAAATATCACAAAAGTTTAAAATTTTGTTTTTGTTTAACAGTATCGTATGATTAATATTTTTAGAAATAATACATCAAGTTATTTAAACTGTTAATGATTTTATCAGTATCAAAAAATCAATATGAAATATGATACACGGGCATAATAATAGTAATCTAATAATTTGAAAATAATAAAATCTAAACTTAAAACAATCTTTGACTTATACTTAACACAGAGATACAAAAATGTTTGTATCGATAGTTAAAAAACCAAAACAAAATTAAAATCTTCTATCAAAAGCTAATTTTTAATTTTTAAGTCTGGTCTCTAACAACATTCGTACCTAGTTTATAATGTCATAATATTATCATGACGTGTAAATTTACATACTTTTGGTCGGCCGTTTTATCAATATGATAACACTAACGACGATTTGGGTCTCATTGCTAGTGGTATTGTTGTATCAATATAATCACTAAAACAAAAATATACATTGTTTAAATATTTAATAGATAATAACCATAAATTAATATAATATTACTCGCAATTTTGTTTTTCTACAAGGTACCTATTGTAAGAGTTATTATCTTAGTCACTTATCTATTCTAATATTGCTTTCTAAATGTTAGAAGTAAATAAATGTTTTGTTGTTTTTTACATTTTTATGCACTAAAATTAATTGAATATCACAATATATTTTATTAAACTCTTATAAAAAATGTATTTGACCCGGTAAACTTTTTTTTTTTTGCCAAATGTTGATAAACTTAATAATATGGTATCTTGTATAATATTGTAACAAATTTTCAAATCTTAGATATACATTGAATCATTTTTATGTATTTTTAACTTAAAATAATTTACACATTTCGTGATCCAAACAAATTTTATCAAAATTTGGACTTAAGACCCTCAAAAAAAATTACTGTGGATTTACACTCAACTTTTTTTTTAATTTCCAATAACAAAAACTTATGACATTCTTGTTAACGTGTACACAAACACAAAACACAAACCGTTGTAAAAACAATACGTTCATGGTCTAAAAATCGTAAATATATTCAACATTTTTTTTATAAGTATTTAAAATTTAAATTTTTACGAAATTTGCTAAAATTATAAAATATGTCAATTCATAGAATTTTTAATTTTATTATCAAAGTCATGAAAATGTAATACTAAATTCTTCGTACATTTAAAAATAGTAAATCAAGAAAAAAGTTTATCATAAATTCACATAACGATAGTTTTTACTAGTGACAGAATTGTAAATTATTCTAATAATAACGATGTCTCCTCAAATTATATTTGTTATTTCGTTGTTATTTAAAAAATTGAATAGTAGAAACTTTAAAAGTTTAAAAATTTTACTTTTATTATAACTTCCATGTGCAATGAAATTTTCAAATATTTGTTATAATTTATTATGGCGTTCATAATTCTCCATAAGTTTACCTTATAGTTATTTAAAAATATCAATATTTAGCACAATATTTTTGTGATAAGCGTTTGAAGTTTAAACTTGGCCAAATAACGAAAATTTGTAAATTATTCCATAGTTAAATATGTTTAATATTTTCAATATTTTCAATATTTTCAATATATTGAAAATTTAATTCAAAGTTACTGTATAATATTATATTGTTTTTGAATAATAAAATACTAATATAATTGTAAATATACAATAAAACATCCTTAGAAATATTGACTGACAGACCAGTCTCCGTTCAGAATCGTTATCATCGTATAATACAATGATTTATCATTTAATTTAAATTTATCCCATCAATTGCAGTGACCTGCTGAATGACGAAGTATATTCAATACCAGCTACTATTATACAGGTAAGCGACTTCCACGGTTTTTTTTTATTCCAATTAAAAATAGCGTCAAAATGTATATCATATTATAAATATCAAGCTTAACTAGATTTTCAGAAGAGTTCAGTTTTTAAAAACGGTGTGGTACAAAGTACAAACATAAATTTTTTTTAAATGTCCATTGATTTTATTCTCTTTTTTTTATATCTAATTGCTACTTTCTAGTCGGTAGTATAATAAACTTACTTTTCAGCGTGCCAGGCATTTATGCTCGAAGCGCGGACAATCATATAAAGCGGTACGTCCTTAAAGTGTTCATTTAAAGTAATTGCTTCTTGTTCTGTCCCTACGTTAAAAACAATGTAGAAGGTCTCGTGGCCTTCCAATTGTCTGAAAACATAAAAAAAAACAATTCACGCTTGACACAACTTTTAATAACAATCCAAAATATTATATGACGGACAATAATTATCTACAGTGACACATAAGACGCATTGTTGAACATAATAAATACAAATTCAACTAACGAATCGCTAATTAAAACAAAAAATGTGGTCACAACCTGAATCCTACGCTACATCGAATTCACGTAATTAAACAAACAAAGATTAGAACCTAATTGTAGATATTATATAAACAAAAATGTACCTATAATAATCATTATTAATGTTATAAACGCGTAGGTTATGTTCATCTCGGAAATATTTGCAATCAATGCGATACATTTTGTTTAAAACATTTAAAGTCCAAGCAACAAGTTCCGAGCCCACTCAAAAACAACAACTATAACAAAACATTTAATACCGCGTACCTGGTCAAAATCAAAATCCAATCTGACGTCGTGTGCATGGTGAGATTTCCGTGGGCTATTGTCGGCGATGAACGGAGTCGCAACAGCGTTTTGTACGTCTGATAGTGGCTTCTGAAGCACGCCTTTTGAAAGGCCAAGTTGAGATACCAATAGTTGCTGTTCACGGGAAGCCACGTGCGCTGGGACGTCGAAAACCCTTGGGAGGCAATTTATTCGAATTTATTCGATGCGTCCGATTGCGAGCAGACGAATTCGATAAAAAAGAAAAGTGTCGTTCGAGACCCGAGCACTTACCGGCGTTCTGAAAATCGTTCCAGTGGAATGGGGTCCTGAACGGGTCTCTCGAATTCACCTCGTACCTGGCCATACCACCGTTTTTGCCGAACGGGTCAACCGTCTGATCCCACCTTATCGTGCCGTCGGCCATACCGATTTCCTCTCCGTTGTACGTGATCGCCGTGCCCGGTAACATCGTCGCCAGCGTGTTCATCGGGTCGACCATGTCCTGACCGAATCTCGAAGCCACTCGTTTGTTGTCATGGTTTCCCATCTAAGCGTTTTTGGTTTAACAAAAAAAAAAAATGTAATTGCTTTCCACGCGTCCATCGTGGAACACATGTAAGTATAGGTGCTACACATTACACTCGGTAGGTAGTAAAGGGCTGGGGTATACCACTCGAATTTTATTTTTAATTCCTTCGTTTCGTCAAGCTCAGTGGTTATTGATAAAGGTCTAATGATTGTACACTGGACTCTCAAATTGTTTATCTATATAATAATATATTGACGTACGATGACCAATGAAACATATATAATCTTACAGCGACAAAAACGAGAGGGGAGCCATAGTAGCCTGTACGTATACTACACTGAGACTTTTCAGTAACCCCGATAGTCATTAAAAACAATTGTATGACAACAATAAGGGTTGGAGGTGACGTGTAGATTAATTTTGAAAACACTTAATTAACACACAGACGGACATGACTGCTAATCCAGTTATGCGCGTCGGTGTAATTTAGTAGTCACTCTGACAGGGCATAATCCAAAGATTTTTAGATATTTTTTTAAATGTTTGATTTTTTTTTGCCCAAATTGTTTGTATAAGTCACAATAGGACACTAGATCATTTTCAATATGCTGAAGCCATAAGAAACCCAACTGCTACAGCAGTTTTGCCATTTTACGACTCTTAATAATATATAACTGCTATACCAGTAATGGTCATATCACAACTTATTTTATTGTGACTGTCCGTCAACGTGTTAAGTTTAAATTGTATATACATATCTAACTATCGGCATCAGCCGTTACCCACCACCCAGTTGGCCCATTGACCCGGAGGCATGTTATCCAACCACAGATTGATCGTATTCTTTAGATCAACGGCCGACGACGTTTTGTTCAAATACGTGATAAAGTTGAAATTGAACGGCATGTGAGCCCTGCGTGTCTGCTGGCTGTAGTACATCATTGTATAATTGATGGACGCGTACGCTTCCACCAACATCAGTCTAAACAAAACCGAAAAGTGTAGTAGTCCGTATACAGAACTATTATATTAGGTAATATAAAATCCCAAAGTAGGACAGCTCAAAGTTTAATTCATCTGATGTAATGGTAACGATTAAAATGAGGCTTTGTCAAAATAAAGTTGTATTATATGACGTTATAAGGAAAAATGTAAATCGTTAACTAATCAGATCCAAATAAGAATAACGGCATATACAATGCACTTATATTTGGACATCGATTAGTATTGGAACACTACTATACATTGTCATAAAAATTATTTTGGATTTTTTATTTTACTCGTCAAATAAAATTGACACAACGCCACGAACAAATTATTACAAGATACTACCCCTATAGTAGAGACTTTTTTAAATTACTATAGGAGCTTTAAATCGATTTAAGCACCTTTGTGTTATGGTCTTATGTTCGCAAGTCGTTGAAAGTTCAACAAGTTGATATATTTTTAATCGTAGTACCTACTCAATTAATTAAGTTTTTTTATTTTTAATTTTAATTCACTTGCCTAATTCATTAAATGTATGCATAATTAGTTGACTTATTTACTTGTAAGCCGATATTATTATTTTTATTTTTTTTCCTAGATGCTAATCTTTATTATTTTTAAAATTACTAAATTATACATTTGTACGGAAATCTTATTTTCCCATCACTTAGATTTTGTTCAAAACTATTTAAAGCGTAGAAGATAAATAATAATTCGGTTGTCCAATGTATACTTCATATTATATTCATTACACCTACTGATTTTAATTACAGAAACCATGAACACTAGTTGAATTAAGAAAATTAATTAAAGTAAGTGATTTCAAACTAAAATGTCTCTAATAAAATGTTAATCTATATTTTGAATAATGCATAAGTAGTAATTAAGTATGTTATGGTCTGTTTAGACTTTCAAAGTGATTATTAACGCTAAAATAAAAGAAAAATGACGGAATATTTTAATTCTAATGTATTATAATATTTGTACACAAATTATAATATACTAATGCGAAGGTACTGCCTTATATTATTAATTTCTATGTGGAATGATTAAATGTTATGATTTCACAATGGTGGGTTTTTTGTTGTTCATTATTATTAATTATTTTTTTTGTCTGTCATCAGTCATCACCTTTTGCGGAATTTAAAATTTAATAATGTCTGACGGACAATCTCTACCAGAACCTAACCCAGAATCGTGATTGTATAAAATGATATATCATTGAACTCAAATTTATTACATCTATTATAGTGACCAACCTACTCAATATAACAAAGTATGGATACACAAGAAGTCTACTATAGAGAAGTGCGACTTTTCAGATTTTTGTTAGATTGTATAAATATTTTAAGTTTTAACTAGAGTTTAAAACACATAACAATATTAATCAACAATACCTATAAGTTAATAATTTTTTTTTTCTTAATACCTTGTGTTTCCGTCCTTGTTAGTGTATTCATCCAAAACAGTTCTAAATTCTTCGACAATTTTATACGTGCCTGGTTGATCCCTAGATAGCGTGTGATCGAGCAAAGTATATGTGTAATTGTCGTCGATGATATTCGGATGGATCACTGATTCGTCTTCAAACTTGATGTCTTCTATAATGTATGGCAAAGCGTCTATGCGGAATCCGTCGACGCCGATATCCAGCCAAAATCGAAGTACATTCTATAGAAATCGAATGTTTAGGAGGCTGAATAGAACGCGTGAATAATACGATGTTTCTATAAAAAATATAATAGAGAATACCTTCATTTCTTCTAATAGAGCTGGTGAGTTGTAATTTAAATCTGGTTGTTTAGTCGCAAACTGATGCAAATAGTACTGTCCCCTTTCAGCAGACCACTCCCAAGCACTTCCGTCGAAATTGTTTCGCTTAAAACAGATAATAATAATTGTAGAATATAAGAACATATAGACAATATTATAGGCGATTTAACGTTGGATGATTAAATACATTGAATTAGACATGCCTGGACCCGTTTAAAATGTCTTGAATTTAGTACTTAGTGAAATAATATAGAAACTCGATGTCCTCAACCACCACACTCAAAAATATTCAATGCAATAATAAATATCCATAATATAATGTAAAATTAATTTGCTGTTAAGCTAATTTGCTCACCCAATTATTTGGAGGTACTTTGTTACCGTTTTCGTCTACTTTTCCATCTAACCACACGTAGTATTCAGTGTAAGGATCAATTTTTTTTACTGATTTTTGAAACCACTCATGTTCATCACTCGAATGGTTTGGCACAAAGTCCAATAGAATACGAATGCCTGAAATCAGATATACAAATACGTTTCATAATTTTATGTTGTATAACTAGTATTTAAGGTTATTTTTTCAAAAGTGAATAAACTATACCAAGCGATTTAAGTTTCCTTTGAAGCGATAAAAAGTCATCCATTGTTCCGTAGGTGCTGTCGATGCTTACAAAATCGGAAATGTCATAACCAAAATCAGCCAGAGGAGATTTGAATATTGGCGACAACCATATTGCTCTAATACCTGTTTCTTGAAAATGTTCAGCCATTTCTTCTATACCTATAGGTATGCAACAAAATAAAATATAATAGTATTTACTATAAATTATTTAACTATTGATTACATGTGCTGTATAATTTTGGTTTGTGTAAGCGTAGGTACCATAAAAAATAAAAAAATTATATTTCTATATGAAATAAAATACATTTCTCTAAACTCCGTAATATTCCGATTTCCAAACCATCAAACGAGTAAATATCGACACCTGTGGTAAAAGCTTATTGAAATTTTCTTTTTGGTGACTACGATAACGAGTACTGCACAAAAGGATAATAAAACAAGGTCCAACAGAATTTACACTCTACAACTCTAAGGCTGCTTATTACTCTCGAACAATTGGCTTCGATAACGAGTAATGGATGTTCGAGGGTAAGGTCTATTTAACCTAAACAACCTAATCTAGGTTGGAAGTCTTACTCTTTGTCGACTGACAGCGATAACGAGTACTGTAAGAGAAATTAAGTACTACAGTGTCTTGCCATACCTTTTCCAAAAGTTTTATTCACCATAAAGTCCTTAAATAAAACTTAAACACAATTTTCCGTCAGAGACATTTTTATTGATGCAAGCTTAAAACAATCATAAAATATAACACTTAGCCCGTGCTACAGTTGTCGCTTCCACGTGTACAACCGTCGCACCTCATCGAGTTCCACGATGACAGTAAAACTGGCTCGTGCCTATACTCATGTAGCGTTGTTGGACTGAGTAATAATTTATTTACTCACTAAATAAATATATCTACATTAATGCTATAAATATATATTATAATTTATGATTTTATAATTGTCTAAGGTAGAATACTACAATATGATTACTCAGCTATGTATCGACTTGAGATAATATTTATTTTGTTGTAGTACCTATACGAAAACCGGCTTTCACATACCCTACTTACGTTGCAATATCATTCAAGTTTTTATTAAAAATAAGAAATATCAAGTGTTTTAGATATTTATAATCACGCCTTACATGCATATATTAGGTTTACTTATAGCATAGGTTGTAGGTATGACTCAAATACCATACTTAATTTATACATTTTTTTCAAAAATATAATGTATTGTGTTTTATTCAGGTAGTTTATCCCTGAGAAATTATAACAGAAGCATGCTATTGTATATAATAACAAACATATTAATATAGATAAACATATTGTCGTACACTTGTACACTATTATACAATTACCTTTGAGGTCTCCAATGCCGTCACCGTTGCTGTCTTTAAACGATCTTGGGTATACTTGGTAAATGACACCTGTCTGCCACCAATCCAAATTTGCAGGTCCTAGAGATATCAACGTATTACTTATATACAGTATATTTTATTCATAAAATACAAACAGATACTAAATTTTAAAATAAAAAAACTGCTTACCAGCATTTGTACTGGACGCGATCGTTATTAAAACGACAATGTAACAAAGGTACGTCATACTGTCGGTGCGGCGATCGTCTGACGACTAATGTGTACATTTTTAGGTATTTGTACGGTTTAATAATTTTGCCCATGACCTTACAAGTGCGCTAAAAATATAAGGTAGGTAGGTACCTATTTAATTATTCACTCGGCTGCCATAGTGTAATGATGGACGTAGAACGGACAAGAGGCGTAAGTTGCGCGTACATGAACCGTGACATCGCTCAAGAGTCAAGTGTTTGTGTTCAAATAGAGTTACGAATCCTTCGTGAAATAATTACTGGTTGGCCGAACGAAAAACGCGTGAAATATATTTTGTTTTTCACAATCAAATTATATAATGTATTTACTAGCAAAAAGTCCGGGCTACTTGTTTACCATAGCTTGGTTTTGAAATTGCATTATTATAATATATTATGGCACGAATCGATATTCGGTCAGTTCTTAGTATAGATATGTTAAAGTTTGGATAACTGTTTACGTGTTACATGACAATAAATGATAATCGATTGCGTGTCTACATTTTTTTTTGTTTCAAAAAACTGATAATGTTTCGTCAAGGCTATAGCCTAGGTTTACCTGGACTCGTTCAATAAGGATCGATAACTATCGAAAACACGGTAAGAATTTAATTACGACTGTATTTATATTAAAACAACTTTGCAACGTCTATACCTGTATAATATACTAGCTGATCCCAGACACTTCGGTGCCCGTAAAAAATGACAACTTTTAAAAAAATTGTGATTGTTCAACTCTTTTTGGGTGTAACACGCTGCAGTAAGTGCAACTCAGCCACCTTGGTAGGCAATGTGCGAAAATTCGAATAGATGCATGCTTGTACCTGATCTGCTCGAATAACCAATGGCAACAATAATAAATAATACTATTTCTACTAATTATTTCTCCTGCAACCAATAGCAACCATTTATAAACAAACATTTCAATCGTAAATCTCAAAATCCCTGTTTGAGCACCTCCCCGGGCTCCTATTGGTCGTAGCGTGATGTTATATATCCTTCCTCGATAAATAGACTATCCAAAAAAATTTTCAATTCGAACCAGAAGTTCCTTAGATTAGTGCGTTCTTACAGTCAAACTCTTCAGCTTTACAATATTAGTATAGATGTACACATTTATACTACATATATATTAGTTATTACTTATTAAAGTACCTATTACATAATATGTATACCTACATTAATTAATATATTCAATATTGTATGACTATTTTACAATGGCATAATACGTCGATTGTTGATACGTAACCGTATGTTACTTTCACTAGATAGACAATAGACAGTTATCAGAGTCCTAGACCAGCTTGCTCAGGAAGCCAGTAATTAGTAATGTATTGGTTTGGACTTAAGAGATTATGTATTTTGTATTTTTACAAAATTATATTTCAAAAATATTCATAAAAAAAGCAATAGTTATTTATATGTGCGTCTTAATATAGTTTTAATTTTAAAGTTCAAAGTAATTCTATATATATATAGAATATATATATAGTTTATATAGATAAAAATTAATGTGGATGTGTTTAGAAAACACATATAATTTTCATCACGTGCGCATATTTTATAACAATACAATGTTAATTGTATAAGTCATTGATCTAGTGTTAAACAATTAATGCAAGTACCTATAACCGGGCAATAAGTCTTACTTTCGAGTTTATAATTATTATCATGTTAAATAGTTGCCTATACAAATAAATACAAATGTTTTTTTTGATCATCCTCTATAGACTCAAAATCTACTGGACCGTTTCCAATAAAAGTTACATTAATAGATTCGTTGAGAGTCAGAAAATGTTTAGAGCTTAATATTTTTTCAACCTTTAAGGTTTCTATCAGGGTTTTTTGTTTCTTTAAATGGTTGCCATTGAATATATACTATATGACTATTATAATTGGAACCTTGGAATAGGGTATATTGGTATATACAATTTTTCGAAAATTAATTTTAAAAAAAAAAACCAAATCTTAAAATCAACAATTTATGAACACAATTTATTATTACAATGATTACTTTTATGAGTTGATTACTTAATTCTAGTCATTTTATTGATGTAAACACACGAATACGAATACTTATCTTAACGATATTGAATTTAAGCCAGGATTTGAGTATTTTTTAAATTAGCTTCCAGTTGTTTGTGTTTATATAAAAATAAGTCCAGTATCAAGAAATAAGAAATCCTAAAATTAAACATTGTAATTGCGTTGTATATATTTTAAACTGAAGGAAAATTGAAAACGATGGAAAATTAAATTCATTTTAACCAGCTAGTAATTCATAGGATGCATTATAACGTCATAAAGAAATATTTTATGCGGAAAACAAAAATTTAGGATTTATGAATAAAAAGTAACAAATTTAAAAACAATCTCCTAATGAACAACACTGTCAAAGGTTTCAAGTTTTCAACATGCACACGAGTATGAATCAATGTGTTGCCAGTTGTCACTTGTGGTTAACACTTTATTTTTTGTGGAGCACAGTTGTTTTTATACATTCGAAATCGTCAACGAGACCGTTGACTGTGCAGTGCATTAATAATTGTTCGTTATTAAATTATGACAACTGCTGAACTATCTGGACAAGATTAGACAATAAACTAATTTACATTGTGATTTGTTCGTGTTCGGAATCATGTGAAATTACGTTTGTATTCATAAATATTAGTTTTATTATTTAAAGAAACTACTTAAAGACTATACGTCTATACGTTCTACATTAATAAATTATTATATTCGTCTATTATAATAAAAATTCATAGAACACCGTATTATATATTTTTAATTTTATATACTATATAAATTATAAAATGAGCTCTTTAGGTTTAGGTATCGTAGTTTGAATTTTATATTGATTATGATTTAGTTTTTGATTAATTAATTATAACAGTAAAAATTATTTCGTTGTATTTTAAAGATTAAGTAAAAACAATGAAACTGCTGAGTAAATCTAATATTCTATTACAAAATATTATCATCGTTAAAATAATATTATGTATGAACAGATAATGGCAGTATTATACACAACATTAATTATTTAATTCAGTAAAACCAATGCTATATGTTGTTTACATCAAGAGTATTTGTAAATGTAGCTATATATAGGTAAAACGTGAACCACATTTTGTTTTTCATTTTATTTATGGTGCAAAGTTCATTGATTAGGTGAGCAAATGACTTCTTATTTGACGTAAACAGGTTATTATAAGCACATATTGTATATAGTATAGATCATTATTAGTTTTATTCCAGAAAATAATTTTAAGTTTAGTAGACGTTTGTTAACTTTTGAATTTCTATCCCATTGTTGACGATATTTACTCTGTTGGTTTGAGTGGCATATAATATCGTTAATACTTTTAGATTATCACTGGTCTTAAGTATGCGTCGTGAGTGGTAAGCGTGATAGCATTGACACAATATTATCATTTTATTTACTTATTGTTCACCACATTTTATCGTAGTCATAGTAATAATACCTAAATACATGCTAGATGCATTTGAGCGACCAAATCGTCTAAAAATATTTTATTTCACATCATTTTTTTGTTTTTAGCATGGTTTTGTTAATACTAAATCTTGCGGAATATTTCGCCACCGCAAAGAACACTGTTGTCGCAGATGAAAATAAAAGTTTAGAATGGTGGAAAACTGCGGTTTACTACCAAATCTATCCGAGATCATTTAAGGATAGCAATGGTGACGGTATAGGAGATCTTAAAGGTAACGTTATATTATTATTTCGTGAATTTCAATGTTTTATTGTGTGTTTTTGAAATTTTGTAAAGGGATTGAAGAGAAAGCTGATCACTTCAAAGACATAGGAGTGGACTGTGTTTGGTTATCACCCATTTTTGAATCACCTATGGCAGACTTTGGTTACGATATTTCAGATTACAATAAAATTGATTCCGTATATGGCACAATGGATGATTTTATTTCGTTGCAAAAAAAATTGAAATCTTTGGGTAATTAAAGATATTTTTTACTGTAGAAAATGTGTAGGTTCCCACCCATTTTATTTCGTAAAAATCGTCTAATAATATTAAGAATGAAGTTAAGCCAATTAATTTTTTTTTCTATAACTTATATTATAAACATCTAATAAAAACATAAAATGGTGTCTCTAAATTATGTAATAACATAATCAATCTGTATTTTATCTAAAATACCATCCAAATTTTGAAATTATGTTTATTTAAAAATTTCACAAAACCTAACTTTCAAAAAAATGTATATATTAAAAAATATTATACGCATTACAATATATATATAGGACGGTCTACCAAGCTTGCTCACCTCAATTCTTTCGTTTCATGACAAATTTATTCAAGCTCTGATTTTCGGTATTTTTAAGAACTATATTTTTAACTATTTACATTTTTATACCATTTAATGAGTGTCCAGTGGCGATACATACTTCTTTTTTTCAAATGAAAAGTTACATTTTTAAAAAAAATAGCTAAATGATTTTTTTGAAAATTTTGAATTATACTTATTGATCAACATTTAAATAAGTAATTTCTGAATGATTAAAAAATATTACATATTATATACAAGGGATAATATAATATTTAAAATTGGTTTTACAAAAACATAAATCAAATCTAATATTTGGATCTAGTAAAATCGGAAATTTTTGCAATTATAAAATGCTGTTAAATTGATATGAATCACTAAAAATGTTATACTAACATAGCCCCCATATTTTCTAAATCCATTATGTCATGAACTTGTTATATTTTTTAATTTAAATACTCATTCAAATTTTAATTTAGACAGATACATCAAAATGTTAAAAAAGGTTATCTAATTAATTATACAGGAAAAAGTTTGCTTTTGAAAAAAAGAATTTGGTATCACAACAGAACATTCCTTAATTGATATAAAAAAATCTTAAAAACTTAAAATACCTTAAAAATAAATTCCTAATCAAATGAAAAAATTATGGTATGCATAGAATAATGATTAATGATGTATTTTTATTTGTAATAAATCTATAGATATAATTTTTATAATTTAGGCATTAAAATGATTTTGGACTTTGTACCTAATCATTCAAGTGATGAACATGAATGGTTTAAAAAGTCTGTGGACAAAATTATACCGTACAAAGATTATTATGTATGGAGAGATGCTAAATGCGATGAAAATAATTTGAGAATACCACCAAATAATTGGGTAAAGTAAATCAAGAATTCAAGATCATAATATAATATTATGTTTGTTTTTATTTATGACGTTAAAAAAAATATCTGTAAGAGTTTATTCTACGTATTGATATTTTTTACAAATGTTATATTTAAATATTTTATTTTAACTAGCATAATAATAAATTATAATTTTTTTTTAATTGATAAACGTATAATATTATTATGTATACATTTTTTCAGCAAAGTTTATTCAGTAATTCAGCATGGACATGGAATAAAAAACGTCAACAGTATTACTTACACCAATTTGATCCTAAACAACCAGATTTAAATTACAGAAATAAAGATTTGGTTAAAGAAATGAAAGTAAGAATACATTTTCAAAAAAAAATAAAACAATAGCTATTATCGTACAATATAGTTTACTTAGATGTATATTAAGATTAAAAGTTATAATCTGTCAGGGCTTAACAAACTATGATGATAAATGATGGTGATTCTTATATGTCAGTAAGAACCTAACCAAACTTTTAACGTTTTTTCAACCAAATTTTTTCATTAATACTACCTAGATGTTTATTGTTTCTTAAATATAGTTCTGTATTCAAGGATAACACATCTATAAGATAAAATAGGAGTCATTCAAATAACAACAAATTAGTTTAAAATATTTAAAATTAATTGTAAACGTCTAATTATTACACAAAATAATGCATTGGTAACCTAAAATAAAAAAAAAACTGCACATTATAGAGGAGAGACCTTGTGTGGACACTATTTTCGGTTCACTCACCTTGCCCCTTGTAACAGGATGGCGGATGTGGTATGTTATTATATTAGTTTTCAAAGTAATGATCACCGAATTCTAAATACATGTCATTATCTGTAAAATGTATTATTTAGTTTTAGCTCATATTCTATAAAGACGTTACATTAAGCTTTTGGATCTCTCCTTACGTTTAAAAAACAAATTACTATAAAAAAAATACCAATGTTAAATTTGATTGGAATTGAAGAACTAAAAATTAAGTTAAACAATTAATATGATTTAAAAAGAGAAATATACTTATACGTGACTATAAGACGTGTAAGGTAGACAATAGACAAGTTACCTATAATTTTTCTATTGATAACCTTTTCCAGATAATTAAACATTATATAATATGATAATAAACTATTATAGAAAATAAATAATTATTAGTATTGTATTAGAACCTCATAACATACGTCTTCCAAGTATTTATAATGTTACTCTTTTTATATTAATTATTATGGCTAATAATTTATTAAAATTTTTTATTTAATAAACCTATTCATTATGCTATATGGTACTAGATGGTATTTGGTTATTAGTTTAATAATAAATAATAATAATAATGTATATGATTTATTGTTTTAGTAATTAATATATGCGCTGTTTTTGGAAAAATACGTTCAACCTAGTTACCAAATTACTAATAGTAAAATTTAAAAATTTAAAAATATTCTTAGAAATTTAGTCCGTCTCCGTTCTGAATCGTTATTCGCATGCAACTATTTTTCATTGAATTCAATGGCATCTATACTAAAACAAAGGAGGAAATTCAATAAAATAAAATAGCTAGAGTTACTAAGTCAACATTAAGAACGTAATAAACGGTAAACCTATAGTAAATAGTGATTATGAACAATTTAATTATTTTAAATAATAGCAAATATTTTGATTTAAATACTTTTGATTCATAAACTATTTCTTCTTATTGCACACAATAGTGGTTTTTGAATTTATACGTCTGTTTCCCGTATGTATTGTCAATTTATGTGACACACAAATTAACTATGCATACGGACATATTTCATCTACTAAATTATTAAATAAAGCAATTTTTATTATTTTCTTGTTTTTTAAATCATTACCTTTATTTATGGAGTGATAAACGAAAAACCATTTGTTGATTTGTTTTAGTTACAATTATTGATATGTTAAAATATGATTTGAACTAAACGAGTTATTTTTCAAATGAATTAGAAAAAGCTAAGTTGTTATATTGGATTCTTTAATTGTTTCTGCTATTTTATATGTTAATTAGAAAATTAACCAACTAATTAGGTTAAAAATTAAAAAAATTTAATTTATAACTTTGGTTTAATTTTTAAACTAGTTTATACTTATTATATATTTATACTTCACATAAGTTACTTATTATCTATTTATTTTATAGTATTTACTAACTACAAGGCTATACAGTAAAGCTACTTACATGGTTCTTACATTTTTAATTATCTATAGCTAAATAAAAATCTTTCATTATGCTTATAAGTTTTTTAAATTACCAAAATTATATTTTCTTAGCCTCTTTAATATAGGTACTTAATATAGTTTTCAAAATCTTTAATTTTAGCATATACATGCCCACAATTATATTTCTTCGATTTATGTTTGAATAAAGTCTTAAAGATAAATATTTCTTATGTTTCATTATTTAATTAGAATATTTTTATTGTGTAGAACAACTTGAGGTTTTGGTTGGATCTTGGTGTAGATGGGTACAGAGTAGATGCCGTACCATTTTTGTTCGAGCATCCAGAATTTTTAGACGACATCAGAAAACCAGAAAATCTTGCTATAAAAGAGAAAAATACTTATGAACAATATTATCATCCCTATACAATGGATTTAGATGAAACGTATGATATGATTAATCAGTTTAGGAACGTAATAGAAGAATACAAACTGAAAGATGGAAAAAGCAGGTATATACTGGTATCACACTAACTATTTAACCATATAACTATTAACGTTTCATTGTGAATGAATTTTTTTAATTTAGTATATTTTAGTATCTATGTGATAATCATCATAAATTATATTTAATAATAAAAACAAATAATAACAAATAGTTATAAATAATTAAACGATTTTAACGATTTCTTAGCAAAATATGAACTAATTCTTAATTTTGAAATAGCGTAATTTGTTACCGATTATTTTGATCGAATGATATTATATCATACACCATGTATATTGTGCATATATTAGTATATTACTAAAATATTTTGATCTTTTACTTTTATTTATTCTGTTTATAAAAAACTTAAATTACGGAGCTTTCGTCGAGGACTTATCACCCTCGTGTGTTTGTCTATATCTTTTAAACGTGCAACTTAGCCAATTTTATGTTGTTAGTTTGTTACATAAATATAAGAGTGAATTAACTCGTTATAGAACTTATAAAGGTAAGAATATTATCTTTGAGCTTTGGTTTTTTATAGTATATATTTTATTTTTAATTGAGTTATAAGTATGTGAAATATGATAATCAAATAAAATAAATTTTCATAAATTGCTTAAAAGTATCTAAATATTGGCAAAAACCAACGAACAAACACAGATAATGTCGTTACTTTTAGGTAAGTCTGATAAATGATAATAGGTCAAGTCAGACTAATTTTAAAGCTAATAACAGAAATTCATAATATTATGCTGAAGTGACGTCCTCTAAAACCTTAAAAGAAAAACTCCTGGTTTAAAATTTCAATATATTTTGTTGTTTGCCTGTTAATTAAAAATACCATATCTCCGGATAATTGTATCACTGTGTTTAGAGTTATGATTACTGAAGCATACACTTCTATGGAAAACACTATGAGATATTATGGTAATGAGACCAATTTGGGAGCACATATGCCATTTAATTTTGGATTGATCGATCGACTAAATGATAGTTCAAACGCCACTAAATTCAACGATGCGATAAATAATTGGTTGCACAATATGCCTGATGGGAAATGTGCAAACTGGGTGGTAAGTATCGTTACGAGTTAATCTTTATTCAACATCTCTCTCACTCTCTGCAATACATATAGGTAGATAAAATTGTTATCCAAATTGTTATCATTATAAGTTTTAAATATTTTACTTACCATATTGTATATATATATATATATTATATTTGATTTTAAAACAAACATAATTTTCCATTATAATGTAAAAGAGCAAAACTACTTATATAGTTTCTACTGATCTATTATCTACCTTAAATATGTATTCAGTAGTAATAGGTAATGTTTTTAATAAAAACAATAAATACAACAATCATAGTAAGTTATGCAATATTATAGTCAGTTTACACATACCTAATATATTATTTTATATTTAAATTGTCAACACTCAACAGGCAAAAGTCTAAGTTTAAAACTGTTTTGTGAATACTATCATATTTAATATATATATATTAAATAACTTTATATACTACTTATTTAAAAATTATGCATAATATCAGTAGTGTTAGAAATTCATTTTTATTCAATTCATTTCATTTGAAATAATGCACAACATTTTTTTCATTAAAATTCATTTATTGACGAATTAATTTAATTTTTTTTTTAATTATGTATGTGGTATGTCTGTAATTATCATAGGTTGAAACTGGTTTAAAGTCTAAATTAAAATATTTGTACGTCATGTTTAAAAATGCCAGAAATAAAAGCGAATATCTATCCAAAACCTAATAAAACTTATAGGTAAGCATGGTGACTATAGACATAAATTTCATCTACAACTTCTCCCATATTAGCCATCAACCGTAATTTTGGGTATATTTTTTTCTATTACACTTTGACGAAACTAATTTTTCGTTAATTGTATCTAGTAAGTTTGATCAGGTAGGTATAAATTTACAAGTTCTGTGAACAATAATCAAATTATTTTTATATTGTTAACATCTATTGCAATTCAAATATCACCATCCAATAACGTAATGTATTTAATTTTTGATTAAAAAATGTTGAATGTACACATCTCTGAACTAAAAAATGATACTAAGTGCATATATAGATACGAAAAAATGATCCATTTACATAATAAAAGTTTACGAGATAAACGATTTGTATTGCGACACTTGACAAAAATAAAACACACAATTTAATAAGCTTTATGTATGTGCAGATCGGGAACCATGACCAGCCGCGCGTGGCTACCCGGTTCGGCGGCGATATGGTAGACGCCATGAACATGCTGAACATGTTGTTGCCCGGCGCCGCGTTCACGTACATGGGCGAGGAGATCGGCATGTCGGACACGGCCGTCCGCTGGGACCAGACGGTTGACCCGAGGGGCCTGAACGCGGGACGCGACGGTTTCAGGACATTGAGCAGGGACCCTGCCAGGACTCCGTACCAGTGGAACGCCAGTGCCAACGCCGGGTTCACGGTATCCTCGAGACCGTGGTTGCCGGTGAACCCCAACTACTGGAAGCTGAACCTGGACGCGCAGCGGAAGCAGCACTGCAGCCATTACACCGTGTACAAGAGGTTGGCCAGGCTCCGGAAGACACAGACAGTGCAGAACGGTTCGTTCGACGGCAGAGTGCTGTCCGAGTGGGTGTACGCGTTCACAAGGTAGGTGGTGCACAGTGCACTGTGCACGCGTAACACGACCTGCTCACCTCGGAGAATGCATTTCCATATCAAACAAATTAATTAGGTCTCCCTCGCCTCGACGGCGGTTCTAATAAAATAATAATCAAAAATGAAACGCAATAATATAAGAAAGACCTATACTCTATAGGTACCTATACTTATTAATAGGTTAGTCGTTACTAAGTACTCATTTACCTACCTACCTAATTAATATAACTAGCTAATAATGAAAATAATTTATATTCAATAATGCACAATGCCTATTGCCTATATACACATTAAGGACCGTTCTTACAATGTCAGGTTAAGTGTCGGTTAAGACTAACAGGCGGAGTTCTATTGGTAAAACAATAGAAATTCTACTGGTTAGCGCCAGACATTGTAAGAACGGCTCTAAATGTGTTGAAAATATAAAAACAATTATTTGTGACAACAAATTAGTTGATATAGATATTTGATATATTCATTTATTCTAACCTTGGTATAATTTTTATAACATTATATTACTATCAATAGGAGTAATCGTGAAGTTTCAAACGCGCAGAAACTCAATATTATTAATATGCTCGATAGACAATAGCTCGATGATACTTAATCGTTTTTGAAGATCCCGCACAAAATAAAATGGCCCATCTATTAGGTTTGTCTAAACACTTGTGTCTGAATAACACAAAAAAATTTAACGAAATGTTTCTAAATATGTTTAAGAAACATAATACCTACATACATTTTATATCCATGCACTCTTATTATTATTAGGTATATGAACGGTGAACGCTAATTTATCTACGAGTTTACGTTTTGTTATTCCACTAGGTCACTGCCGTCAGCAGAAACTTACCTGGTGGTAATGAACGTGGGCTCGGAGGACGAATTTGTCGACTTGAGTAGTTGGCCAACTACGGTCAAAGACGAAACGTGGCTGGTACACACTCCAAGCGTCAATTCACAATACTCAATAGGGTGAGGAGCAATTAATGCTGAAATTACATTTTAATGTTTCAACGTCAAACGTGGTATAAAATAATAAAAACATAATACATGAGCTGTGGACATTGTTAAAACAAACACCAGTAATTTATCCATGAAAATGTTTTTACGCAAGACACGCATATGGAGATAGTATTTCAGTAACTTTACCAAATGTTCAAAATGTATAGAGATGAACTTTACCCATGTCATAACGTTTTTAATTTTTTCATAACTTAAAGAAAATCTTAATCAATCATTCGTAAAGATTCATTTATTTATTATATTGATATAAAAAACATTAAAACTCTACTACACAGATAAACATATCTTCTTATATCGTGTAGAATTTTGGTAAAACTGCTGTAAATATTGTACTCAGTAAGTTGTTTTGTATGAAACCGTTTTCTATATTATTATAATCTCATAACAACGTAACATCTATGCAGGTGAAGACATTTTAATATACTTTGAATCAATTTTAAAAATAGTAATATTTTTCTTAAAATGTCATTAATCTTGCCTATATATAACGCCTTAAATAGCAGGTATGCCGCGTCTAAACAAATTATGAAATAATATGGTACTGTTCTACTGTATAGCACTTAAGTGTATTTGACATCTGTAAATTTGTTATTAATTTTGGGCAATTGTTAAATATGTGACTTAAAACATTTTAAACAATTTTAAAAATGTTATAGGTACCTACATAATAATTAATAATATTATTTACCTATCTCCTATATTATCCATCATTATATTATTTATTTATCAGATGAAATATTAAATGTAAAATAAATCATATTTCATTTCATTCAAGATCACTTTACTACAACCTAAATTATGTGGTACGTGTAATCGTATATATACAATAATATAATGCATATAAAAAACATCGCTTATATTATAGTTATATTGTTGTACTGTACGTCTGTAGCTAAAGGTAACTTTTTTGTTATTTTTTTACCATTTAGATATGCACTTAAATCAAATGGATTCGCAATGAGACCAAAATCTGCCATGGTTTTATGTAACAAGAAACATTCATTGGTTTTGTCGTCATCCTCGTCGACAACCCCTTCGATATCTTCATCTTCGTTGGTGTTTCCGGTGGCAATGTTCGTGGTTGCCTTGGGTTACAATATGTTTGCCAACCCGTAGTGATCACTCATCTATGAACATTGATTATTTCTAAGAGAGCTAATTTATTCGAAAAAAACGCCACCTCCAATGTGAATCATCCGGGCCATTTTTAAAAATATAAATAGAATATTGGTCAATACCTACATCATTATAGTTTTGAAATCGATAATTTTCATTTCTCATAATTAAGAGTTATCATTGGACTTAAAAATTGCTTTTAGAATCATTTAATTATTGCATAAATAATTTAAAAAACAATAAATTGGAAAAAAATAAATTAGGTATAATCACGCGGTTAATTGGTGAACGGTGATCGATATCTTCCTTATGGCCTAAATGTTATAATCAATACCTATAATTTGAAACGATTATAGTTTGTCATGCCTGTAACATAGCAACGTATTTCGTTGGTTTATATTATACAATACATATTATATTAGTATGCTCGGAAAACGACAAGACGCCCTGGTCTTGTATCATATTTTGCACGTAAGTACATATTGTGTGTAGATACAGTATATCTGAGAGGCTGCCTACGTAATCAATATTTATTTATTTTACAATTTTTAAGCTTGAGTTTTGTGTTAATCATAAATTTTTAATCGTAATATAATGTACACCTCGGAAAAAAATATAAATTTTTGATAACATCTTTCTTTTTAGACTTTCTATTCTTAGTAATTAATATTTATTAATTCACAAATTTTAAATTATCTATTTATACATAAAATTAATCCCCGATCTTAAACAGGTTTTATAATAAATTTTAAATAAAAACGTGCATTATATGTTTACGTGTATGTTGAGTTGCCTATTTATAAATTTTCGGGCAAACATTAATATTATTTAATAAAAATAATTACTATTACTAGGTAGCATATTATTATTTTGTGTTATTTATTTTACTTGACCAATTTTTTTTTTTTTTTTTTTTTAACAGTGCAGCTTTTATGCTTTGCAGTAGACACCAGTTGTAGTAGTTTGGCACAGAAAATACGTAAAAACATTTTTTTTCTGGTGGTAACTATTTATTACAGGTAGGGTAATGTTAGTTTTTTTTAAAACTTAAATGATGGCACTGGTAAAAACTTTTATTTAAAATATTTTATTTGTGTCTGTGTATACGATAAGTAGTCGAAATAATGCTACGATGTTCAACTTCAGTATCTTGTTAGATGGAAAAGTGAATTATATTTGTATTATTTAATACTTGTGTAGTTGGGTTTGTTACTTGTCGTGAATATATTGATTTAAATATTACTAATTACTAATTGGACATATGCTTCGATATACCAAAGCAATTTAAATTAATTTCGTTTTATTATTAATATAGATATAATTACCAGTCAACGATGTACTAGATACTAATGAGCTATAAAGACGCAACTATTGTATCGTGGTGACTTTTGAAAATAATGATAAACAAATATCCAATTTTTACTGCCAGAGCTAATTAATTATTAAATTGTAATCAGTTACGTGTTACTCTAAAATGATTGATATAAATACACGTTTACAAATTACATATAAAACCTAAAAATAAAAATATCTTGTTACCATAAAACCATACATTTATTATTTAAAGCAACAATTTATTAAGAACACAAATTATAACACTCATTATTATTTTTAAATTATTATCAAATATTAATATAAATTTATAAAATGTTGATAATTTTATTAAAAATTGCAGACTTAAACTAGACGATATCATGTAAACATTTTTACATTTATATTAAAGGAATAATAATTTAATTAACTGTAAAAAAATATTAATATTAAATTTGCGTTGATATTCGTGGCTAAGTTATTTGAGTTAGTAAAATATGATATATTTACTACACCTATATAACTTTTCAAGACATAAATTTAAGAGAGTTTTAAAATTAGATGTAGATTTCAATGAACCAGATAGGTACCATTGATTATTCTCTGTTATATAATTGATATTGTGCTTAATAATAAATTCATTATTATTTTTTTTACCTATAAAATAAGGTCCATCTAAAGTTAGGATGTAATAATTGTATACGTAGATGGTATAATAAGTTGGATGTGTTTCACTAATTGCATTCATTGTGAAATACAAAATATTATATAACATTCCGGGTACAAATATTTATAACAAACTATATAAATTGTTGTACTTCTAAAGACAAATATTGTCTCAAAACTTACAAGTGACCAGTTCATTCGTCAGACAACTGAATGTTAATAATACCTCAAACAAATTGTTATTTTGACAAATCGTCAATTTTACGAAATTGGTATCCTATATATTAATATATATATTATCCTATTTATTCTTAATAAAATTATAATTATAATTTTGATTTCTGACTTGCCTTTTGCGGTCATTAAGAAGAATAACCAGATAATAATTAAATTTAAATGTTGTTGCGATATGTATTGGGCTTGGTATGTTTAAACATTTAGAATTGACTATTGAAAAATTGAAAAATCCATATGCAAAACCACATAATTATTACTTTATAACTATACTTATGTATATTATATTATCTAGTAATTATTGAGAAAGCTAGCCTTAACTATATAAAAACATGTAATTTTATTAAACATTATAATAACATAATAATATTTATTATTTATAATCCATAATGTTATTTATGTTTTAAGTTTTAACCCAATGATTTCGTACAGTTGTTCAATTTTCAGATAATTTCAGTAAACATTTCGATAACATTTAGTATGTTTAGACAACTCAATGCAAACCCGGAGAACGTTCAAATGCAACAAGAAAAAGCAAGACTTAGATCATTTAAAAATAAAAATGAATGGATATTTATAATGTATTATTTGCTTATATTTTAAAAAATGACTAAAATATAAAATGTAAATTGTCTGTTTATTAAAAACCCAAGATGTAAATCAAATAGTTAACTTAAATAACTTACAAAGTACAAAGTAAATTTTGTTCAATTTCAAATTTTATCAACATTTAATATACCATATTATTATAATATGCCATTCAAATAATTCATGTGCTGTTTAAAAATATGTTAAATAATTAAATATTATATTTAATATTTGTTTATTTTATTCGTTTATCTGAAACTACAGTTTAAGTTTTGATTATATTAATCTTATTTCGTATGGTAACTATAGCACATATTACAGTATGCCATGGTATAATTAATTATTGTAATGCTTTTTAATTTACCATCGTTTATGAAATAAAAAAACAACAAAATAAATTATACTATTTAAAATATCACGAAGTATCATGTGGTATCTTTATATGTTTATAAATGTATTTGAATTTATAATCATAATATGGTATTATGTATTTGTTATGGCGTAGGGTATAATTGTAAACCTAGATATGAACGTTTCTCCAATGACCATAATAAATAAATTAAATAATACTATTTTGATTTTCACATTGAGTGATACCGGAATAAATTATTAAAAGCATTAATATAAGTTGTGTTGCTTCGTAAATTTTTTGAAACTTAGCTGATTAAGAAGGATATAACAATATTAACTCGTTTAAAAAGTTAGTTAAAAAGCTAATTTTTCCATCGTATAATTAGAAAAAATACAGAATTTAATTACAACTGCTTTAAAATAGAATGCAGTGTATATCAGGGCGTGTACTGTAGCATGGTTTTGATCTTACAGTCATGTAAGTACTAAAATAATATTTATATATTATAACTTGGATGTATTTATAATTATTTACGTTTGAGATTTAAAAAAAAAACAATCAACTATAACAAAATTTCGTAAATATATATTGTATGTAAAACATTAAACAATACACGTCATTAAAACGTTGCAAATGATCGTCTGAAAATTACAAAGCATTGACGACGGTATCAATATTATTTCAACACAGAGTTGCCGAAAAACAGTTATCAAACCGTTTTCGTTATGCTACTTATAGTTTATACCTATATAATAATATATAGGTACTTACACTATAATTGCGACATACAATTTAACAATTAACATATTCTACTTTTGTTAAATTTATATTGAACACAATCGGTGTGCGTAGGTACGTAATATATAATAATAATATTATAAGAACTTACAAGGACACGTCGCTGTTATTTTCGTGACGTTTAATTGACACCCGTACTTTTCATTTCGTAAAATCATTCGTTATTGTGACACACATTGTATTATGAACTAAATGGCTATTTCATCGAAAAAATAATTGTTCGGATAAATTGCATATGGATATAGAGCTCGTATTTCAAGATGATATTTCATCCCCTAATTGTGTCTCGCCATATCATAATTGTAGCAAATCTTCTGTTGATAACAATGTAATTGTCATATTTTTTGTGTAATTCAAACGGTTAAAACAAATATTTTGTTCGTTTATGAAAAATGTACTTCATATTGCCATCAAAATCTATAATGAAATTGGTACTTTGGTAGGTATAACGGGGCAATGCACAATAATTGAATCCGTTTTGAATATAGTATACAAAAACAATAATTATAGTATTATCAACATATAAATGAATAAATGTATACTTTTATTTTATTAATTAATAAATAAAAAATACCTACATTGTGCTTGACTATTCCACACAGGATAGACAGACCATATTATATACATAGACGTGTATTCGCGTATGCCATACAGACATTTTTGTTATAATTTAATTTATCAATTTGCAGCTGTGTTCGAAAAATGTACGTGCAAATTTAAATCATTAATTACGTTCACATTCAATGCGTAAAAAACAAAGTCGTTCACGTTCACTTTTTTGCGTGCAAAGGAACCTTGCAAGGAACATGTTAAGAGAACGTCGTACCTGCAAGAGCTATTTTATCCGTCTTACTAGGTAACTTACCTGCCTAAGAAGAACCCATTTTACTCTATTATTTTTAATAGGTATTAAAACCAATTGATATATTATCGAATTTAAAGGTAAGAATATTATCTGGACCCAACATAGGAATGTTTTGATATTATAACCTTGAAGCAATTTATGATAATTTTGAAATTGTAAATTAATTCATAAATTTAGTTTAAGATTTTAAAAATTTAATGTGTTGTGCATTACTAAGATGGATACGACAAGTGCAAGGCAAGTACGACGGACTCTTAATTTTCCCTTTTAAAAAGAAAAATTAACATGCATAATAGTTTTAAAAAAAATTGTATTTTTTGAATGTAAATATGAAATAATTAAATAATAAAGAATTAGATATATCTATTATAATAAAATAAAGTGCCTACTTTTAAATAAATTCAATATATTATCACTGCGGGGTACAGTTTTTTTTTAAAATCATAGCTAAATTATAGCATACAAATCTGATTCTAAATAAATTTAAATTGTAAATTCAAAAATGTTCTCTTTCTTTAGTTGCAAATAAAAATCCATTCAGCTATTATAAATATTATAATAATAAAAGTATATAATGATTAATGGAATACCGATATACATTATAAATAAGTTTTAACATGCAAAATACCAAATAATATGATTTATATTTCATTATAATTTATGAGTACCTACCTACATAATTTAATTAATTCAATATTTACATAATATTATAGGTAGTACATAAGGCAGGAAAGTAGCTAGGTACTTACTAGAATATAAAGAAATACATAAGTATTGATAAAATTAATATATAATATCACTTTTCATTTATTTTTCAACATAAAGTCCTTATTAATACTTTCATTAAATTAATCCCGCATCGACTTCCATTGCATGTCTAAATTTTATTATTGCAGAATAATACAAATTTTTCGATACCGCCATGTGGACAAAATGTCGATAAATAGTCACAGGATAATAATATTTTAAAAAAATTTGAAAAAAATTGTTCAAGTGCAAATATGCACTCAGTTCCGGTTCACGTTCTATTTGATATACCTAAGAGACTAAGTGAGTGACGTTCAAGCAGACTTAACGAGTCTTTTGTAAAATAACATGATGACGGACACGAGTTCACGGACGTGTTCATTCCAAACACTGTCAAGTAATTAGTAAAAGACATATTATTTTACACTGTCTATAAAACCGATTGTAATTTTGACATTTTACTCGATCGTTTACATATTATTAGGTACAATCATCATTATGTAGCGGCGGTAGTCTATCGTAAAAATAAATTATAATGCATATACATGATACGTCTATACAGAATAACACAAGCCGCGCATCGTGTTTACACTAATGCATTCTCAGATAGTTGTGGCAGATAAGTGTAATGTTTAATTTAAACAATTAGCTTGGACAATGGTTTTGTACAAATTCAAGTGCTACCACCGCGGCAGCTGATGATAAATGATTATACGAATATTATACAATTGACACGCGGTAAAGGGGTCCGATCGATTCTTTTTGAGAACCGGTTGGACAAACGCATATAATTTAATATACACCTCTAACCCGTGTAACGAGATTTTTAAAATTCAAATATCCACTGGCCCGATTACCGAATTGAACGTTTCAGGAATCCGATAGTCTCATTTATCGTGTACGGGGATACACATTATAATAAATAATTTATAAGACGTATTATAGTAAGTCGTTAAAGGTAGATAGTAGGTATAGGTATACACGCAGTATACGCAGACTCAATAATGTGCTCTACGACAACGCCCGTCTACCTCGCTATTATTTTTTCTCGCTTAGGGTACAATGATTGAATGAATGATCGACAGTAAACGATATATTTCAACGACGATAACCCGACTACGTAATAATAACATATTATTATAATATGGACGGGATGGGAATATGATTTTTAGAGGGGCTTTTTATATTTTAGTCGCGGGTAGAGAGTACTGGAGCTGGTAGGGGGCAATGATAAAAGTGTACTTATAAATATCAATTATTTAACTGAAATTCGATTGGTATAGGGTTGATTCACAATTTAGGGGGGTTATTTCTCTTGCCCCACCCCTGAGTCCACCCATGGCAATAAATTAAATTTGCAAGTATATATTTGTTTATATTCGTAGTATAATTACTGCTGTAGTCTTCTGTCTATTATCATTTATACAGGCCCCAGATAAAGTGGTGGTAAAAATATACTCGATTCGTATTATAACTAAACAGAAATATTCCCAGTGGAGTCATTTCAGTATTTAATAGGAGGGAAGGGACGTTTTGACTGGCTTTAACTGAAAAAATAAGCCACTCGTTGAAGGCCTGCAATTTCTACTTACATTTTTATCACAGTACAATTATTATTGTCATCTAAACCTTACACAGTTGTTTAATATATACAAAATATAATAATTATAATATACATAATTATTATGTATTAGGCACAATTATTAGCCTAACTTTTTGGCAAAAAAATATATACGGCTATATATTACGGCTTACTTACTTAATTAACGTAATTTTAGATTTCCTAAAGTGGCCGAACAAATTTAATTACAACACTAAACGCGACTGCTATAAGGTATCTGAAAAAGTGAAAAATATTAAATATTAACGGAGAATCTTTAGAAATCTCAGATAAATTTACCACTGTAAGTTGTTATGTTTTTAGAATTTTTACTGTGTCAATTAATACATCTAATTAGTGTTGGAATGAAAAAAGTAATAATTGAAAAATAAAATGTTGTTGTACTTGTACATGTCCCATACAAATCTTTGTAAAATATGTGTACCTGTATAAGAGTTATAATTATAATATACATAATATATAATATGTTTCTTTGTACAACATGCACACACACACATACACCAACACACACACACACCATTTACATACAAATCTTAATTTTCCTCCTCCCAAATTATGCTACTAAGTAGGTAATCATAAATTTGATATGTTGGTCTTAATGGTAATGCCTTGATGAATCCTTAATATCTTTATATGTTTGCAGTATCATACGCGAAAAAAATGTTATGTTAATATTTTTACATTATCATATCATATTATAATTTAAAATACACTTTCAACTTCAACAAAACGAGATAATATCGCATTATCGCGAGTATTCGTTTTAAGGTAGGTACCTATGTGGGAGGCGATAAAATATTACATTTTAATATTTATTTTAGTGCTATTTTCGTTTAACGTCTTAGAATTTTCGAACCAGTATACAATCAACGGCACATCCAAACACATATTATTTCAGTTATTTGTTCTATTACCGCCGACCAATTAATTTATTATCCTATGCATTTTATGAGCATTAAGTTAAAAAAAAAAGTATATAGGTTTATCATAGGTTATAGTTACAATTGTTTTAAGAATAAATCGTGTAGTATAAAGCAGATTTTTTTTGAAACCAGTTTAAGATTGATCGGCTAGGTTGATAGAAAATATAGTCAATAAATATACTAAATAGTGTACCAGGATGGAATTTCAATGAAACTAGTTAAAGAACTAATGTTGCGTTTTTCAATACGATCATTATGATTAGGTATAATAATTGTATAAACTGAATAGTTTTTTTTTAATCACTTTCGGAAAAGTTTTTACTCATTGATGGTCAACATCGTATAATAGTCACGTCTACCAATGTTTAACAAAACATGCAAATCAGACGCTATAACCCCTATTATTTATAAGTTAAAAAAAATCAATAATAATTTTTTAATTTTTATTAGAACAATACACAAGAATTACGTTTTAGCTTTACGATCGAGATTTGCTCATAGGTACTATAAAAATGTATAGTTTTTCGTTTTAAGATGTGCGAATATAATATTTTAATTCTTATGCCGAACATAATAGTATAGTATACAGGTACTAGTGTACTACCCTTTAATAACAGATTAGATTTTGTACAACTCTTTACATTTTATTCTTTTCGTTTCTCCGATGAAAGCCCAACAACGCCCCTGATGTATAATCATATTATTCTTTAAACAATATTGTGCCGACGTCTTTTGTGCTTCGAGAACACTAAAAAATTATGATTTTGGTTCACATGAGTGAATCATTACCCTCTCGTGCATCGGCCGCATACGGACGGCTTCACCGTATTTTATTCAGTAACCTCCTAAAAATATATACTAGACTAAGGAATTAATATATTATTATTACCTCACGCGGATGTGCGTTTGATTCAAAAGGAACATTATTGTACGTGCTATAGGTTGGAAGTAGAACAGCTGATGTACAGCATAACACTGTACATACACTGCACAAATGATTATTAAACAATGAACGATGCATTTTTAAAACACAAATAAAATTTATTTTTATATCACTTAAAATTTTTATTTGTATAATATATACGTATATATAAATATTCTTTTTACAATATAGGCCTTTGATACACTAATATAATACAATTTACTACGTTAAACTGAATGTGTATGTTGGCCTAACATACTCTTTCAGAGTTAAATTCTTTAGTAATACAAGATTGTACAAATATAGTGTACCTGTAAATGTATGGAAGTTTTTACTTTTCTTTTTTGATTGGATGGTTACAATATAATATTACAAATCATTATATGCAATAACATAATATGTAGGTAGGTATACATGTTATAATGTTGATTTTTTAAAAAAAAAACATAATTTTTAAATATTTAATTTAAAGGCACAGCAGTATCAAAGGGGTTCAGTTGTATACGATACTTATATAATATGAAATTAAAAAAAAAAAAAAAACATTTGTAGTATCGTTAACGTCGTCAAGTATACACGCGAACCTTTAAATTAAAAAAATAATTAAAATAACCCGTCGATAATAATTACACTAAAAAAAAAAATTTAATACTAATAATAATATAAATCACAGGTGGCCCCCACTTCATATCGTAATGGAAAACGATAGAGAGCTGATGTTAAAACTAAAAACAATATAATATAATATATTACAATATATTATTTCCAATAATATAATAAACGATGATACATCCAAACGCGCTGCACAATGATTGAATAGCATTATCAAATTTTTACGATGATCGGTCGTCAGATAAATACAAAACGAAATGCTCATTTATCCGCAAATATAATATAATAAATAATATAATAATAATAACTATACAGTTATATCATTATATTGTATTTTATACATTATATTTATAGGTGTGTCATGTCGTCAAGGCGAGAATGTACTCGCCACTGCTGATCACCAACCGTTGTCATCGTCACAGTCGTCATCATCAGTGACGACGACGGTGGCGGTGTGCTACCTCCATTCGGAAGTGGCGGCGGTTGCAGCGGCGGTGTCGTAATACGAAGCGGGGGATTTGTTTCAATAAGCCGCGGTGCCGTGATGGTGATGTGCCATCAGTGACGTGTGGTGGTGCGGGTGATGGTGATGGTGATGGTGATTTAGGTCGGTCAGATAGTGGTGACCGTGGTCGACGGACGATGGTTGAATGGACGGCGCGCCAGGTCCGGTGTTCATGTACCTGTAGAGGGTCAGAAGATCACTGTTAGACAATCAATTTAATAGAATATAATGCACACATTAAAAAAAGCGATTTCGTGTCGTCAAGATTTCTAGCCGGCGTCTCGATCTCGTTATTAATATTAAAATATATTTCAATTATAATATATGAGAACGCGGAAAAGATATTACAATTAAATATAATAATTGTTGTTGTGATAATATATAGACGATGGTGGAAATAGCGAGGTACATTATAGCATAATACATCTTCTTATTCTTCACGCCGCGAATTATATTCAGACCGACGACTTTCGTTCAATCTGTTATATTTTTATGGTCGATTAATACGTAGGTATATTGTTGTTGTATACCTTGTACAATGTACATGTTTTATAGTTGAATGTACAAAAATTCGAAATATCTGTTTCATTTCACGTTGTCATTTTTTGTGTATCTATTGGGACATAATATATAAATATATAATATGTATTTATTATATTACGATAAAATATAATACATTGAATTGGTTGATAAGCGATAAGATACTCTAAACATAGCTTAGGCTTTCTATAGAAAATTTGTTTAACACAAAATATATGTTTTCGGGCTTTAGATACATGTTTTTTTGTTTGTGGCTGATTTTTCCAATTTTTCGTAAGGTTTTAGTTGTCATGGTTTCTTATTAACAAAAACAAACATTTTATGAATCATAGATTTTCCTTGTTAAGGATAAATAATCGACTGTGTTGTTATGGTTTTATTTATTGGTTCAGTTAATATTGTAAACGTTTTTTTTTGGAAATTTTTACTAGTTTCTAAATTATGAGATGATGATGGTTAATAATAATTACAAAAAATGGTCAACATTGTATTAAGTTATTTTGTGGGTGCAAAAATTCTTTTTCACAGGAATTTCAATTTAAATGTCATAACGTCAGCAATCGACATCCAAAAAGATTTTTCTCCCAATAGTATAAAGCTACTATTATATACAAACTAATAAAATTCTTATTTTAGACGTGCTTACCAATCGGACGTTGGCGGTGTGGGAAGTGGCAGTGCTGTCGGGTGAAGGACGGACGGCGTCTGTGCTCCGTGATGGTGATCCACGGGCGACACGATGCTGGGCGTCGCAGTCGTGCAACTGTCAGTCACCCTGATCGAACCACCGGAAGAGCAGTTGGAGTCTTCTGAGTCGTAGTTGCCATCGCTGTCTATCTTGCCGTTACCGTGCACCTATAACCCGTACGGAGATAAATATAAATTAAACAAATTAATAAAAGGTTAAAACGAATAAATCGAGAGCACAGAGAATGTCGTAATGAGTATAGACTATTCGTCGGGTTGGTTTCTGGAGAGATAATAATATACGTAAATCGAAAGCGTACCTTCATGTGCTTCCTGAGGGAACTGGGATGAGTGTATGACTTGTCGCAGCCAGATATCCTACAGTTGTACGGCTTGTCCGAAGTGTGTACGTGCGAGTGCTTTTTCCTGTCCGAACTGTTGGCGAACCTACGGTCGCATCCTTCGTACTCGCATTTGAACGGTTTCTCGCCTATAAAAACACCAAAAATGTTATGTTAATATTATTATTGTTATTATTATTATCGTCGTTATTATTGCAACGATCAGTATTTGTGTATCACGTGGGCCATAAACAAAATCACAAAATAATACAGGCGATTCAAGCAGTGTTACTGCAGGAGGTTAGGAAACTGTCAAATGCACACAATGCGTCCTTACAATAATTTACAGCAAAAATTCGGTAATACACATTATTTTTATCGTTTTCGTTTCGATAGTGTAGTAAGCCTAGTAATGGAATTTTTCGGAACAAAGACACCCACTAAATTACTTATTCAGTACCTACATATTGATGGTATAGAAGGAAAAAAAAGGTTGTTTAAAAACCTTGAAGATTTTAGGTCCGAGACCCTTTTTTTTTGTTGTGCGTGGTGTGGTCAATATCGTTACTTCTGGAGTTAAGGTTCACTTGTGTTACTCGGATAGCCCATAAATCCTCTTCTAAACGGTATGGGAATATACAAAAGGCCTTTATACGTAACCCGTATCGAATCGTCGATTTCTTCAAAAAAAAAAAAGAAAGAAAGATTGTTCTGTTTTTATTGTGAGACCAAACTTTGTGTAACATTGACACTAAGATTGACGAATATGTCCTTGGTCATGATATCGTATTATCATTTAGCGTGTAAATTGAGTTCGCATCCATTGCATTGGTATGGCAGTTATTTAGGGATAGAATTTTCCATTCAAAATATATTTGGTAGTGCCTACATTTATCTTGTTCACAATGAATACAAAAAATAACAAATCTTATAGTATTATTACGCTTTTATATATATTGACTACAGGAGGTGAACCATAATGTTTCCCATCCCACCTATTATCATCACAATATCTATTTTGATGAAAATAATTTATTCCGAAGTTTTTATTAACGTGCAATTACACGACTCAGACATGATTGGAGTTTATGCGGTTGGTCACACGGTATGCCTATGACCTCTTTTACTATAACTCGTAGACCGATATTGTTATTCATTGCAAATATTTTTCATTTTCCCTCCCGTCGTCCTATCGACTCGCACTAAGGTCAGACAGTTGAAAAGGAGTTGAAAGCTTGTTATTGACAATCTGATTATGGCAATCGACATGGTAACGTTCTAGACGGATTCACACCTCTATATGGGAACCGGACTACCAGTCGTGATGACGTGTTCAGTGTTTTGTTCTTGTATAATAATATAATATGAAAAGACCTATTATACATGCCATTGCTGTATAGGTAGTCGTTAAATACGTATACTACATAATATAAGAATACGTTTTAGGGGTAGGACTCGGGCGATGATAAATTAGTAGGTACGCGACGGTCGTTTAACAGACTATTAAAAATATACGAAAAAAAAATCAAATGTGTAATATTTTTGGCCACGACATTATAATAATAACAATAATATATCAAACGATAAACTAAAAAATAATACGACCAGATTATATTATATTATAGTGGGAGACGACGTATTTCGTTTTTACATAATTTAACCGCCTACACGCGTCGGCTAATAAAATATATTACTATCGAACTACGGTCAATATCAATATACGACGTGGTTAGTGGAAGCGAATATTCCCCCGGCGCCTAAGTCGCGGGTCAGTTTCTTATCGGTAATAAACGATTAGCGACACGTAACGGCGATGTTTTCGTTTTTAACGACTCCGGAACGCCTGCATAAAGGTACCTTATACAAACGAGCTGGAGATGAGTGTTTTAACGATTTACATATGTTATGGCATACAATGGACTGGAATGCAATAAAAATATATTTACGTGTATGTATGCTTGTACACATATATGCATACATCGTCAAAAGATAAGTGTAATAAAAAGAATCTTCGTTTTCTTCGTCCTCCTGCTCTTATAATATATATACCTATGCTTATTCTTCTTTCATAAATTGGGTGGCATTTCCAAGGACTCTTAATTTTTAATGAGTTATTTTAAAAAAGTACAACTAAACGGGTTTATGACTTATGGGTTTGAAATGCGTGTAATGAAAACAACGTGGAAGTATTATATTTCGTCGTAGATGATATATACGCGTCTCCGGAATATTGTGCCCACTCACGGCTGGTACAGCTGCAGATAATAAGTTGTCTACCTCTACCGGAGATTTCAATCGCAAATGGTTTAAAATGTATTTTTATTTTTTACGAATCGAAAAACAGCCTAGCGTAGGAATAAGGAAATTCGTATTAAGGAAACAAAAACAAAAACAATAACAAATTCCTGCAACACTACGTAAGGGTAGCATATGTACCTAACAGACGCGTATTTTGTAATAATCTATTATTATAAGCCAGTGAACAAATATCTTACTCCCACAAGTGATGATTCTCAGATATAGCTTTTTTCCCGGTAAGTTTATGAAAGAATCGTGTGTAATAAGTTGTGTAAAGGTCAAATCAATAATATTATATAGGCATAGCGGAAAAGTATTACGCAATATCAATCGATGTCGATTGTTCGTCAAGAGTATATTATATATAGTATATTAAATATGTAATGTACATGACGGAGTATATATACAAATCGAAACCAATAGTATCGTAGATCTAAAACGATTATTTATTTATTTTATTATTGTATTTTTTTATTTTGTTAAACTCTATTGTCATCTTTTACACGTATCGTCCGTGTCGTATCTAACATGCATAGGACGCGATTTATTTCACTTAGAACGCATTAACTTGTAAGCCCGGTGACGGCTCAAGAACTTATACTTGTCCGATGCACTAGGAAATTCGAGGGTAACATCGAAAGGGAACAATAGAGTTTAGATGTAGATATCTTATATTTGTGTTCTGAAATATGAATTCGGTGTGTATACCGACGGTCACCGACCTTACAAATAGTCCTATTGTTTTATCACATTTGAATCAGCGATGAGTGAGCGAGATGAAATGCGACTCACTGTAGTAGTTATAATACTATTATTGAATTTCCAGTTTCCACCGCCATTCACCACCGCCGCCACCAAGTATAAATACGTCTTTAAATAATATTGAAAACGAATGAAATATCATCGGCAAAGTCAATCCATATCTGTCAGGTATATATATTTATCGTGGGTGCATAGAACGTACGCGCGTGCGTGCGTGGGTCCACCACGAGCAGCTGGACAATGGGGTACACATCTGCCGGACGGAAGCGTCGATGACCAATGACTCCAGAGAAGAGGACCATTACAAAAGATCGCTACTTAATAAAATCTCTATTGAATATCTATACGGTATATATAGGTCCAGAAAGGACTTTAAGGTGCTGAACGAATCGACAGAAAAGAAATACCCACCCGGTGTTAAATTGTAACGGGGGCCAGCACCTTCGCGACGGGACGTCCATTGTGACCCGACGCGCGTGTATGTACGCCTGATCATAAATATTGCACACGGGACACATTTTTTTCGCCTTCTTTTCTTCTTCAATTTTCGGTTTCCTAGAATAAACTTTTTCTAAAATGCTAGCGCGCACGTATACACCAGTTGAGTCCTTTTTCATTTTAGAAAACATGGACATTTAGACCACACGCAACAGATAAGCTACGCACTTAGATTGAGAAAATAATATTATATTATATAACTCGTCCGCCATTACACAATATTGAATAACTCCTACCGTTACAGTTGCTATTATACCTACATCATCATAAATTATTATAAGTATACATCCTCTAACCCACATTCATACACAATAATAATAATACCTATAGTATGGTATATGTCGATGAAAATATAACGACGAAAACTATCTTGACCCATATAAAGGGTAGTGTGTAAATCCACTGGCATTCGGTTCTCAATACAACTACTTCTGCAAACGTAATATACCTACAATATAATATAACTATATAAGTAGGTACCTAAATATATAATGGGACCAGGCTGTCAGCCAATCGGAATGCGTGTGCGCAACGCCTCTATTGTTTCGGATGCATACAAATAAACGCAAATCATTTCGTTTGTACGAGTATATCGTCTACCGTATGAAGGTATCAATAATGATAATAAATAATAATAATAATAATAATAATAATAATAATCATAACAACAATAAAAAATAAAAACAATAATAACAATAATTACTGATTGATGACTCGATTCTGTTTAAACAATGTTATGCCTTAAATATTATTATTACGCCGAGTTTTCTCTATTGTTTACGTCCCGATGTACCCCCGCGGGCGACACCGAGCGCTCAACTTCGGCAACATTACAAGCAACAGCACGTGTGTTAATGAACAACGAAATTAAATAATTTTCCAACATATTCTAGCGGCACGTGTAGCACGTATTGTATTATAATATTATAATATCATCATAACATTATAATAATACCTTATAATTATTATAATTTATTGGAGTACAAAATCTAAAGCACGCGACGACCATTGGGTGATATCCGTCATATCGTGCGTATACGCGTATACATGGTCATATTATATAGTCGCCTAAACACGCGATGATATAAAATAACCGTAAAGTATAATATAATATACCTACGAGGCTACGACGCGACGGTTCGTGGTATGAAGTAAACGCGCGTGTAATGTGAATGAAGAAAACAAATGAAATAAAATATATAAACACCGGATCACTTTTTTTTCCTCCCGTCAACCACTGCTATATAATAAGTCCGCGTGTATTACAGTGATATTATATATAATATATACCTACCTACATATAGTAAGTCGACATATATATATATATATTATATATATATATACACACAAAGAGGACTATATACGTATATAACATAATATTATGCGTATACATACGTAATAATTTATAGCCATCTCGATTCCGGTGGTCCGGCAACAAACGACACTACAAATCAAATTACGAGTCCACTTGCAGTTTTAATTATACGCGGACAATTAAAAGATTGTGTACAACTGCCGTAATGAATTTACAATATAAAATGGCTTATTATATATGAATTAAACAACGTCTGGTTGTTTTTTACTCGTATGAATATAATGAGTGGGTAACTCCTGAGAACCGTCTTCGGTTTATTATTATTATTATTTATTTATTTTTTCATAATATGCATCTTTTATTTTTCAATCATCCAGCAGCAGCACTTATCTCAGGATATCATTATCATATATAATGTATAATACGCGTTGGTATATTTTTGTGATTCGTAAATGCGAGGGGCAGGAGATAGAACATGACAGGCGCAAGAACGTAATATAAAGAGACGTAATAATAATAAGGGTTATAAACATAGAATTTGTCAGCTTCACAAAAGGGTTGTACAATATAAAAGAAATCATAACAGCCTTGAGGAACGTTACCGGTTTACACGTATTTTCGTAAGGATTTATGGTTTTGTTCTACTCAGGACATTATTTTATTGTTTCGCGCGTTCGGCCAGCACATTTTATTATTATACCATCGTATAATTATTCAGAAACGTAATATGCGAATATCGTATTATTCAACCACAACTATATCCAATGTACACTCAAATGTAATGTTGTTTTTTTGATAGTACTTCTAGTAAATTTGATTTCATTAATATTAAATATGAGACGAAATTCATTAACAAGTAGCCTATGACAATTTAAGTAGATTATTTGATTAAGTTTTTTTGTCCTGTTAGATTTTTCTTAGTAATTCGGTACCTACCTATATAATAGGTACACAGTTGTTTAAATTCGTCTGTCAATATGTGAATCAAACATAATAATGATCGACCAATTCGACTCCAATTGGTTGAGAAGTTTTGATAATAGATAATTGAAAATATTTAAATAAAAAAATATCACAATATTATACACATTATTATATTCTCGGTATATCTGCGCGTTGGCTTAGGGGAATATGTTTTAGGGACCATTTGTCTTGCATTGTGCCGGCCAATTCTGCAGCTGCTCTCTTCGTGGAAAAATGGATATCGTCCACACACAACACACACACATACATTACATACATTTATAAAAACCGATGACAATTTATCATACGGGGCGTGATAAAAATTTAGAATGCCTACTCGAAAATCCCCTAAACGGTTAGGGGTTTCAGCAAACAATACTGCAAAAGTGATTCGGATATATATATTTAATGCGGTGTCCAAACATTTGCATAGGAAATAGATTGGACAAATAATTCGTTTCACTTAGGGCCGAGGGGATAATGTTGTTTTTACGGATGTCTAGTAAGTCGTAAGAACTGTTGTATACGAATCATGTTTTATTACCTTTATAATTACATTAGCACACGCGGACGCGTTATAATATGATTATATTGCACCTGCAATCTTACGGTGCGACGAAAGTGACTAGATAAAAAAAATATTGGTTTACAGTGAACCAATTAACAATATAGGTATATCGTATAATATGTACGAGCTATAAACTTTGCGTATATTTTTGTAACCCATCT
The DNA here is from genome assembly GCA_027563435.1 of Nasonovia ribisnigri. NCBI lineage: Eukaryota > Metazoa > Arthropoda > Insecta > Hemiptera > Aphididae > Nasonovia > Nasonovia ribisnigri. Next base: position 99,106 of record JANEHU010001118.1, read on the forward strand.
GTTTAAAAAAATCCTAAATCGTTTTATCGTTGAAAATACCCTGAATCACTTTGCGTTCATCCATTATACACACCTTTTGTCGGTATATAATCCCCCCAAATCTTGATATGTCATTAATATTTTTTTTTCCATCCCGCAGTATCGTTATACGAAAATCCCCTTAGCATCAAAAAACCAAAACGATCAAGTATATAATACTCATTCGAAACAATATAGGTAATATTTATATCCCAAGTTATATATATATATATATACCAGGTGGGCAATCGACGTTTAACATTTTATCATATATTAGTTATGCAAATTTGATCACTCATTACATCGACTCTGGCATTAGTTGATATACATGTATATTATATACATATAATAATGTAATATATTATATATATTTGATATTTAAACCTCCCAAAAGTTAATCGGACAGACCATCCGGACAACATTGATTGATGATGTTGTTATTACTGTCATAACACGATAGGGATATCGATTTAAGCCGATGATAATATGTCATGTTAATTAAACGGTTGACGTCCCGTCTGTCTGTCTGTCGGATTATTTTTAATAACAATATGTTACACGTATGGGAGCGATATGAGAGCTGTAAAGCGCGTGTGTTTCAAAATTCATTCGGTGACGAACGTGCGAGCTGGAAGAGACTTTAACGAATGTGCATAAAGCTATACTCACCGGCCGTTTTTTATACCTTTTATTATCACGGTACACATTAAATTATTACATACAAACGGGCGTGTGCGTATATGATTGACTCGTACGCTCGTATTATGTGTGAGCTACATTGAGCGAATTTCAAAATGAAAAAAATAAACGTTTTTTTTTCGTCTGTATACACACACACAAATATATATAACATAAAGACGTTCGGGCAGAAAAACGACAAATATTGCGGATCGATAAACATCTCGGCGTTCAACAATGGATCCTTGGTATCAATAATCATAATCTGATTGTACCGTGTTTCCCCTCGTATATAATATTATATTTTTACACCGAAAATATAAATGATTATCATACACACAAACACAATAATGCTGTATATTGCAGTGAAATCTAGCTAACATTCCAGGATTCATTACACCCTTGTCATACTGACAGCGAATCTGATCGAAAAATCCGGTCAATTATCCCCGTGATCGTTTTCAGTACCTTTTGACCACCGAGATCGTCAATCACCTCGTGACAACGGCAAAAGGCAAGATTGCGTTTCTCCGTATTGTTACTATTACTTGAATACCAGTTGACGATCTTCGAGTATATAATAATATTATATTATATTGTATAGTAGCGGTATATACCATTATGTATACGTACCCGTAATGCGTAAAAACTTGTACAATACGAATGATAATAATAATAATAATAATAATATGTCGTTTGCGTTTTTGTCAAATTATGATACAAGAGATGCGGCGATGGCGGGTAAGATCGGACCGAGTCAATAGTGTGGTCGGAAATAAACGTCGACAAGAAAAAAAAATAGCTATTCCATATCTGATTGACAGAACAATGACGGTTTCGGTTTCTTACTATTATACCTATTTCATTTTTTTTTCTCGTAATAAATAACTCGTGTTAATAATAGTCGTTTATGATGTATGTATAAGGGAAGTGCAGATTCGTGTGTGTATTACATGGAAAAAGGATCGTAAGACTAAATTAATACACACAGAGTCGGATTAAAAAAATTCTGAGGGGGAACAACTGCTCTGCACGGTTGTACATTTTGATGGTGAGTAAAATGTTACCATTATAATTGTACTGTTTTATTAATAATATTATATTTTATACCTACGTTGATAATTAACTAGAATTAATCAAAAATTTGTACTATAATAATAATATATATTTTATGAACATGTACCTACCTACTATTGTTTATATATAGACACCAATAAGCAATACAATTATTATTATATTTAATTGTTATTAATGTTATTATAGATTATTGAATATTAGTTTAAATTACTATTAAAATTATTTTGAAGCGAAATTTCAGACGTCTTCTTTATTACCATGTATTTATGTATAATATACAGTTTAATATATGGGAATGCGTATGGACACGTATAATATGTTATAATATTATATTATTGTATGTAATAATATATATTATAATATAATATAATAGGCAATTAATAATGTGGGACTTATATATGTGTACACTTTACAGCCGAAATCGAAAGATCCGTGGGAAAAATGACGGTATTAGTAGTATAATATTATATATTCGACCACGACAGGTTATGATTCATTTTATTTTTTTTTATCATAACCACGTCTTTTATCCGAAATAAATAATTTTAGTCGCTCCGCAAAACTTGTTTAAACGCGTGTTCTAGTCGTTAGGTATAATTCAAATTTTACGATGTTCTATAATCACGTGTATATTAGATTATTATTATTATTAAACGTATCGAATAATATGTCGTAGGGGACACGATCCGTGCAATGGGTAATCCGATACGCGAATTAGATGTGCGTTTCACACGCCTGTATTTTCCGCGGACGGTGTGCCGACGATTTCCCTCTCGTTCGAATCACATCTTCGCCGGTTTCGGAATCGCGGTTCATGGGTAAAACGCGGTATTGTGATTACTATATGCATAATAAATTATATCATTCGACATATCGATCGACGTCACGATATCGGGTGCCGGTGGTTCGTGCGTAAAATTGCATATATAACTGCTGCTATAGGTAACTCTATTTCATAATACATGTTATTATACACGGCACGCGCCCTTGTACACATACTGCGATTTTGGAATGTAAACAACTAAACGATTGAATAACTACAACGTGTAATACACACTAGGCTAATATAGGCTAGATATATGCATATACATTATGGTAGGTATCGTTGCAACGCTACTGATGAAGAAAATCTACTAATATTGATAAAGATATATAGGTATACGCATTCGCCGGATTCGATAATAATATTATATAATATAATAATTATATTCGATGAACGGACGGACGGCAATCATCTCCGCTATCATCTATATATTATGTATGTGTGTGTGTGTGTTTATCCCGCACGATTAGAGTTTGGTTTTTAATTATGTGTGCGCATAATAATATTATATATATAGACACGCCCTTTGAAAGGGCCCCGCTCGTTCGCGGTACGAAACAGCTCCACCGTGCGTCGGATGCGAATATTGTTATTATTACATGTGACAAGACCAGATGACGTGCGTCCCGAGAAAATACTTTTTTCTTCCGAATAACGTTCGCGTGGCGATGACGTCACAAAGGTTGTTTGAAAAAGAAAAAAAACGAACAATAATAATAATAATAATAATAATAATAAAAACGATATTTGGTAAAAAAATACAAACGCACATTATATTATATTGTTTAACATTTCCAGAAACTGAATGGATATTGCGCGCGCGGCCGTGTAAATAAATACTATATAATAATATGTACGCTGCGTACCCATAAAGACGCGCGTAGGCGTTCACGACGGATGTCGTTAACGACGATATTCGCCAACACGACGTGTGCGTGTTAGTGTGCATTCTGGTTAAAATAAATAAAAAACGGTCAGAGAACCTGTGTGCGAGGAAGACGCGCAAACCGGGAAAAATGTGCTTCAGGTGAAAACGCGCGAGAGTACGCACGCACACGCACACACAAACACACACACACACACAGACGAGGGGTTATTTACGACTGGCCCATTGTGCGAATCCTCCGGCGGCGGAGTGGGCACGATAAAATTGTCAATGTCTACCGACAGAGCTACTATACTATAATATACTATATGGTATGTACCTACACTACTACTATATACTACTATAAATATACTACTACTATACTAATATACTTCTGCTGCAACACGGACAGTATTTATAGGTACCTATGTATATAAATACACAACAGTTGCAACATAATAATATTATATTATATATAAATACGCAGCAAGTGTATTGAAAATTTCGAAACGCCCATAAATTACCACGCTTGCTGCCCCACAGTGTAAATATCATAATCGTAAAAATAAAAACTGAAAAGTCTTGCAGATTCGCATTTCACATATCCGCTATTATAATTTATAGTACATGGTGAACTGTTGAGTGTTGGGTTCTATAGGGTCCTAATCCCCCCAGAGCATTTCTTCTTCCCACGTAAAATCTTATTTACCTTCATAATAAATACTTAGAGTACATAAATTGTTAATAATTTTTAATAAACATACAGAACAAATTGTAAATTCGAGAATCTTGGTTTCAGTTTTTTTTTGGCTAAAAGAACATTTGTTCACGAAAATTACATCATCAATTATTTTCGTGTTTATGATGGCCTGATTGAGGACCTAGTTGACTAGATAAAAATACACTAATATCATAGGCTATAAATTAAATACTGTCTCTGTAATTTATGGTAGTGATTTATTTAAAAAATATTTAGCAAAAGATAATTTAAATAGTGAACGTGAGTAAAAAATTATTTTATTATTTTTATTTTTATTTTTTTTGCTATATTTGGATCTAATGTATGTTGATTATGTCATAATATTATCACTTTTAAAATGTAATTTTTTTCTGCATACTTAGTACAAGGTATTACTTGAGAGAAATACCTTGGAATAACTTTTAAATTTTAATATTAGTTATTTTTATCAGTTTAGTTATGGACAGGAGTATGGTGAAGATCCCCCCCCTCTCTCCGGAGTCTGATATCGGGTCTTTAATTCCGATATGTACGCTATTGGCTATAAACCTCTTAGAATATCTTTCTCATTTTCTTTCTAAGCCCAGCAAATTGAGAGAGGACCTGAACTCTTTACTTATATTATTTACTCTTACAAAGCACGCGATAAATTCATTATAATATCAAAAGCTCGTTTAATGCGAAATAATAAGCAAAAATAGTTAACGTTATTATTTATTGAGTATTATCAATTGGTGGCTTCTGCATTATTACGTTTAAGTGTACCACAACGAGCGAGTGAAAGCCATACGTACTTCACATAATTAATAACCGTCAGTAATATTATTTTTACATTCCATAGTACGCGTTCGTTTTACGATAAAATCATACTACTTAATATAATATAATAATGTAATACTATAACTAGTATAACTGTATATAAAATCGAAATATTATTATACTTTTTTTCTGCGTGATTTTTTTTCGTTCGTAACATGTATATAGGCATTGATTAAATTTACACAGTATATATTTTAATAAATGGTATAGGCAAGTCTTTCTAGAAAGTTTAAGAATTATGATGCACTTAACATGACTATTAACAGTTAAATATAATAGAAGATAGAACTATAAAACAATTTGTACAAATTATACCAGGTTTTAATGTTTATAAAACCCTTAAACGAGTTAAGTCATCTTAAAATTTATACTAATATACAACGTCAAAACCCGGTCAGCTTTACGCCGAAGCTGTATATATATATTTAGATTTTCAGAACCTTTCTTTCAACCGTATCCTTTGGTTCGTGTTCCGGACACGTAGTCTATATATACCTATATATTATATTGTCCAGGGTTTTTGTTGCACATTAATAAGGTGCAAAATATTCCTGCGGTCTAGTCATTGTTCGTCACTACCGCTCCCCTTCCAATCGCCAACCACCAACTACCCCACCAATGTTATATGCGGACACGCCTAATTGTTCATAATTATACACAACAACGAAGTATATAATATTATTATTATTTATGTTTCAACGGACAGCCTTTTCGGCCGAATGTTATTTTTCTGTTCAGTCATGGTACTTCCTTTTTGGAATGCTAATTAACTTAAAAAGCAACCCCCCGTGCCTTCACTCTGTACAACTATTGTTTTCGGCACAGCCATGCAGCTACTCCGGAAACTTTTAACCCACCATGTTCAACACCGTTTCATATAATTGTACCGCATAATTAACTCTTAAAATACCATAATATCTGCATCAATTAAATAAACCAGGAAAACGTAATATAATACAGCTATAGTTATACTTCATATTATAATGTCGTTGCCAACATTTATACATGGTATTAAATGTATTAAAATCAAAATACTAAAATTTGGGGTGATGTTATTTAAACTCTATTATAATAAACAATTAATAAATCAATGGTAAATTAAAAAAAAAATCCATTCAAATATTAATCGTTATTATTGAAGTGGTCGAAATTATGTAAAAGCGTTTGTTTTTGGATACTGCAACGCTATGAATGTGGAAGGAATTGATTTTTCGAGTTTATTTACAGTATTTTACCCGTTTACTTTATATTGGTAATAACTAATAACTATATAATAAGTCATAACGCGATATATTGCGAGATCGGAAACAGAGCGGCAGTGGAAAAGTGGATGAGAGTAATTCCCAGCTCTATATAGTGACTATATACCTCGTTTATAATAATAAGTACATATCTTTGCATATCCATTAATAGGTTGTTTGTTTCGATAATAAATTAAATAATAAATTAGTCAATCAATATTTCTTTAGAGACTAATATGTTAAAAAATTGCCTCGTTCTTTATTCATCTATCAGTTCAATAACACTATTTACTAATTTAGTCGCTATCAGGCTCAAGTGATGAGCAATTCCGTCACGTGACGCAGGGTGACCACGACTCTCGGATATAGGAGTTTCGGAACGAAATATTCGAAACGATGACGCGTTTTGAACGAATTTACTATTCAGTATAAACAAAAGATATTATAATAAATATACTCAATAGTCTACTCGCACTCACGATATAAATACATTTTATTGTAACTGTATAATTATGTTGTTCCACGATTTTTAAAACCCAAATTCGAACCGTGATGAAAAATAAATACAAAAACACGATATTATACATGCATTACTATTATAGACATTTTTAAAAGTATGAGGCGTGCTCTAATACCTAAGTACGTGGATGCTCTTTTTCACACGATAATAATTCATCATATAATTTATTAATATATATATATAACGTAGTTATAGTAATTACTTATTTTTATATATTATATGTTTCAATATATCTAGTTAGGTAGTACTTTAGCGTAATGATTATGATAATATTGAATACATTTAACATTATATTATATAAATACGACGATAGACGACAGTGATGAAGCGTGATCGATGGATAGAATGTAGATATGTTATATTGCATAACATTATATTTATTTTTTACACATACGTTTACCACTCTGCTCGTGTAAAGCGTATATTTTTTTGTATTCCTCGTCCAGTATATCATAGAAATAATATAATAACATAATATGTGTGACTGTATAACGATTTTAACATACAAAGTACATCACAATATAGGTAGGTTTTCGTACACACAAAGGCCGTATAAATGTATTTAAATTAATGCTGTTTAATCGAAACAAAATATGTGATACGCTGTCATTCGTTTGATCAAAAACTGGGTGACGGGCTCATTAATACGGTACGTACAACTATTTCTTTTAATTTGGTAATGTTTTTCTGACACAGTTTTACTTTGAAGAGACGAGGGAAAAAAATCATTGCCGTTTAATTTATTTCAAACCAAACCGGTCTCCGGATGAATACGCCGGCTAAGATGTATTTTTTTTCTTATATAGAAATTATAAATAATTTTTTTCATCGCTCAACATTTATTTAGTATTATTACTTTTTTTTCCTAATGAAATATTCCGGGCAATCGAAACTCGTATCTCGAAAAAAAAATGAAAATATCATACAACTATATTATGTATTTATGTGTACTGATAGTACCTAGTTGTATTGTAGTTATTATTTTTTATATAATATTTAGATATGAGCTTTTTTCCCAACCTCCTCGCACTCTATACTCATACGCCCATGGAACATAACATATTACGGTCTCAGCCACCGCTTGTACACGATGACGATATTATACCGTCGGAGGTGAATTACTGGTAGTGGACGACTTTAATAAATATGGCCGACCGTGGACGGGGAAAAAATGTTTCGAGAAGATGATGATAATAATAATAATAATAATAATAATAGCAATAAAAACGGAATAAAACTCGACACGCAACGACAATAATGTCCGGCCATTACGTTGTCACCATTGAACCGTAACAACAAGTGCAGCGCCGTGTAAAATTATATAATATGGGAAACTCTTCGTCGTGTACATATATATAATATTTATATATTATATTATACATACCACGCCAATGCAGCAGTTGGTATATCATTTTCGAGATCTCGTTTTGGCTCCTGTTACACCGTGAAATATGTTAATGCGCTGCCGGTTGACACGCGCATAATTAATATCCACTGCTGGACAACGACGACGACGACGACGCGACGGTGACGGGAGAGAGAAGAAAATTATATTATTTTCCAAACGAATACTATTATTATTAATAATAATATTGTTATTATATTATGTTTTATGGATACCACGTCACCGAGGCGGTTCGTGAGGAATTTCATTTCATGACCGGTAACCAGTCCCGCTGTCCGCTACCAAAGTGACGACGTTCCATCGCTCATTTTCTGACATTTTATCGCGCAAATAACATTTATGTTTACTATCAGCAATATTTAACATAATACTATTACGTAACGTCGTACAAAATTGTCAACCTAACCTACTCTAGTTTTTAAAATGGCCAATATTACAAGGTTAGACGCTCTGTTAAGCGTACAATGGCTGTGAATGAGAAACTAAATTAAATTGAAAATATATAATACATTATGCACCCAAAATTCTTTATCGAAAGTATGTATTAACATTAATATTATCATTTATAAACTATAATACGTCTGATGACTGGATCACAGGTCAGCTCAAGTACGCCGAGTCGACATTTCTCGGATTGCGATGAATGAAAATAGTTTCACACGTTCTTCTTGTTGTTGCGGTAAGCGTAGGCGCATGCCTTGTGGTATATCATCCAGAATTTATGCTCTATACTATTATTGTACCGTAACTGGGTATCGCGCAGACAGGCCACATTTTCCTTTCAATGTACATTAACCCATCGATAAGATTATTGTTATCCTGCGATTACAATTTACTGTTTAGAATTCATATTTCATATAAATTGGATCGTAATATCAGTCAAAATAATAGTGTCAACGACCCTGCGATTAAAACAAGACGTTGTTACAGACTGAGGAGGAAATCGCCATATCGAGGTGACACGTTCCATAGTATTATACAATATATAAGTAGATGGTCGAAAATATTGTAAAGAACCCAATACCAATATTATAATATTATAATATGTCTACGAAAACAAAGGGCAATAAAAACTAGTAACGTTTATATTTTATAATATACAAGTCCGCCGAGTCGTCTGCGCTCGCGTGTATTCGTGTGTGTGTGTGTGTGTGTGTGTGTGTGTGTGTGCGCATACCGTAAAGTCATGATCGGCCGTATATATACAGTTTTATTTTCGTTTTTATTTTTTTCCTCCGATAATTAATTACGTATAGCCATCCCCCCACACCCCACCCGCGTCAAAATTCTATCGCTCGTACTTATAATATATACGCACATAATATATATACCTATGTAGTAAGTATTATTATTATATGCGCGAGCGGTGTCCGCGTATAAATCATCGTCGTGAACAGTGCCCGGCCCGATATAGTGGTGAACTGCTGCAGCAGCCCGTGTATCTGCCCATATATACACGAAACACGCACGCGGTATACACATAATATTATATTATTTATTGCGTTCGCGGTCATTTCTCACATATATATCTCACACGTGTACCCCTCCCCCTCCCCTCTACCTAGTCTTGTACACCGTCGCCTGTATGACTGCATGTAGGTATGCACGCTATACGGCCGTTTTCGTAATAAGATTTCGAATTTTGGAGAAAAAAATCGAAAAAGAAATAATAATAACGCGCCCATCGTAGCATTATACGCGGGCGTTTACATTATTTAGTAAAACGAATAATTTGGATAAATTGAACGCAAAACAAACGTCTCTTGGCTGTGAAATCGTGGTGCATAACATATAATATGATCTGCCAAGTCATTAACGTCCAATCGCATGTGAGCAAACAATAGTATTGGTGCATTATACCGCGCATCGCCCAGCGGCACTATGCGACGACGCGAAGCCGTTTGACGTAAAAAAAAAAGAAAGGCGATTAAGTCGCGCCAACTCGAATTTCGTGTTTGTTTTGTACACGACAGTATTTTGCGCGAAAAAAGAATGTAAGTTGAATGGAGAGTTTTTCAATGAAATCCTGCAACAGGAATTCACGACCCAATTCGCGACCCGATCCGCGGAAAAGGATATGACGAGACCTCTCGGCGCGGCAGTGTCCCCGTTGTCAAGTGTTTTCAAACACAGTTACAATATAATAATAACACGACAGCATATTATACTTACAATTTTATACAGTCGGCCGTGTATCCATAATATATATATTTTTTCGTTTTTGGAAATACGACCGATGCCGCATAGTAATAATATTCGTATATAATAATATATAATAATATGAAGACTGCGGTGATAGAAATACCGTCACCGAAGTTACACAGGACGAACAATATATACGAACTCGCGCACACGGGTCGCGTCCCCATCATAGTTGCTGCTGCTCGGGTCTCTCGGGGCGTTTTTGCGGGTAAATCGTTGGGCGTAGGTAATGTATATATGTATTTAGATGTTTCAATAGCCGCGTGTAACATAAGCTGTATAATCTACATTGTGTGCGCGCGAGTGTATGGGTTTACTGTATATGTGTGTATTGATAGAGGGGCTTGAAAAAAAAAACGTGTAAAGAATGAGAAAAAAAAAATAAGAAAGATTCCGAGCGAAAAAAACTCTGAGTATTTTTATTTTCGTGAATTACTCCGGTTTGATTTATTTACCTGCAGGCATTGTGTTACCCTGCAGCAGTGCACTGCAGTTTATACTTGTGTGTGTGTATATAAATGTATGCACGTTATTGTACTCTGCGCCGCCGACTTCCGTCGTTCACAACAGAAACGTTTTCTTCTGTTGCTATTTATTATTATTTTTTTTTCACCGCACGAGGGTGGAATCGCGCAAGCCTCCCCACTAGTCATAATATTTCCGTCTGCTGAGATCCGAATCATACGCTAATTTTGCGGTGGAAGCAGAAGAGTCTTCACGAGTGTACCGACCGCGCATTAATTCGCCGCGACGTAAAATATTATTACGTAACTTATATAGGTAGTTATATTATATTATATTATGTTATAATTTTTAGGTCGAGCACACGTGCGCGAAAATCTGAACAGTGCAGTTCACCATATATAATAGCATAATATATAAAGGTTTTTTCTTAGCTCTGCTCGTCGTACGTATAATATGAAATTAAATAGAAAGATCGCTAAAAAATTATAGCGAACGTTGCATTGTGGGGCGTCCAATAACGTTTTTCGGAACATTTAAGTATGTATACGAGCTAAATATATTAGTACCTATGTAGTACAGGGAGTCGGGACGGAAGATTTACGACTACACCTCCAGTCGTTGTTTATTTAATACCTCGTAGAACGTTTTATTACAGCAGCGTAATCAAGACACTTAGTTATCAGATCTTATCTGTCTGTCAAATTGTAGTAAATTTGAATAAGTACTTTTTTTATATTTACTCGCGAAATACTTGACTAATAAGTGTATCTATAATAATTTAGAACCGCTTGAAGCTTATTATCTATGCTGCGTTTAGCATTATTGGCAAGGTTTACGAAATTAATAATATATACATTTATTAAGTGAAAACAAATTGAATAAAACGTATTATAAAACGCAACGACTATATACCTACTGTCTAATATGCATAATCAGGCAATAACAATTATCAACTATATAACATATAGGTACATACGTAAACATATTTTATTTTATGATTAAAAACACCTATATTTTAATGTGATTAGACGTTGACAAATATGATTTAAAATGAATACTTTTTACAAAATTGTAAATTATGTTATCTATATGTTTAGAAATAATCGTTCTCCACGCAATACAACTTATGATATTATTTTAATTGATTGAACGTTAACTGGGGGCGCATAAAATGAGAAACAATTTTGTCTCTTTATGTTTTTATTTGTAGTTTTATATAGTTTTTTTTATGAAATTAAACTAACCTACCTAAAAGTTTGTTATATCAACAAAAAGCATCTGTTTATAATAAAAGTATTTTATATTATAAAGGTAATAAAATATTATCCTCCCCTTGGTAATATAATAATAATTGTATATTTATTTGGAAAAATTAAACAATTTAGTTTTAATACACAAATAATACCTACTTAAGAGGAACCCCTTTTTATTTACAAACGAAATCAGATAATATCGTGAAAATTACCAAGAATAACTTAACTATTATGGCCATAAAAACGATTTTATGATGCAATAAATAAAAATTTCCAACATTAACCATTAAATACGTACTTTTTGTACTTGAAATCGACAACCCTTGAATCTCTAGTTGATTAATAGACTATTTATTAAGTTATAGTGTAGCGTTTGTGCAGTGTTGTGTAAACATAATAACATATATAATATAAAGACATCGGAACAGATTGTTTAGAGATTGATCGATTTTGTTTCCCTCGAAAATCCTATAAACGAGTCAATAATAACCGTGTAGACCGTGTTTTCGAATTACGATTTAAATAATAATAATATGGTGTTCTGCCCCATGTATCGACGAGTTGATCGATAACAAGGGGACCGCAATGAACCACCCGCGAACTATCCGGTCCGTGTATAAGCTAAACAACAAACATCTGCTGCGACACGTCCAAAAACAGTCAACGGTTCCGAGACGAGACACGAATGTTTGTTTATCTGTGGCTCGTGCCACCTTCAAGAACGGCAGCTAACATAACATGTACACGCTATGTTTCGAATTATAAATGGAAATATAAGTAGAAGTAATTTTCGATGAGCAAACTCTAAATATTTCGATTCAGCCAGCTTTGAGAATAGTTTGCGGTCGTTACGGAGAACAAGGCCGCCACGGAGCAAACTATTTTTGCCGCTCCTCTAGCCCCCCTCCCACCAACCATAAAAACATTTAAGCAGTATTTAAGTATTTATTTATTTATTATTTAAGTATCTATATCAAAATATTTTACAATTCATATTTATGAATTTTTTATTTAAAATAAAATAAATCTGAATTTAAATATCTTTTTTTCTGGATTTCACTGTAGCAAATTGAATCAGTTATTGTTCTTCTCACTTCATGTTCTTCACCAAATCAGATTCAATGCACAATATAGACAAATTTGAAATTTTTTTCATTTATTAAAGATGATCTTTATTTTTCCGTTTTTGCAATAACTTTTTCTTCTTTGAACTTTTTTTCTAATGATATTTTTTAATATTTTGAACACCACTCAGTCTTATTCTTTTCATTATTACTAGAACTAGGTACTACTTCGTTACTATAAGTAACTAGCTTACTGATAAATCACAATAACTAAATATTAGTTTAAAACTTTAAAGGTTTGAACTCGTCAACTGCTAATGAAGCACTACACTAATAAAGCGAACTGCAAATATGTGACCAGCATTGTGTAACACAAATTGTAGATATATCAAAGTACACTACAACCCAGCTTATAGATTAGGTACTTCTATGAATCTAATCGAAGTCGATAAGACATCGTATATGTTACTATCAATATGCGGGATCCGTTCTAATGTACGTGTTATAATCTAACGTACGATATTTGATTCCAATTTTCAATACTTATTTTAAGAATTAAGATAGTCGATGAATGATAATTATGACGACAATTCACATTTGTTTCCATTATAAGTAGAATTGGGAAATAAAAATCAAATATAAAAATAATTTATTTATTAACATTATTATCAATTTCAATTTAGAAATTATTTTTAAAAATGTCCACGGTAACTGGACTGTTAAAAAAATAAAATATTTTTACATATTGTAATTTATTAAACTGATAGTGCAAATTTTGCCGCTTGGAGCAAATGTTCCTAGTATAATGCGGAGAACAGTGGAATTAAGTATTTATTTATAAAAGTGTGTATTGCTCATATATTATCCAGTATTATTTACTTATTTTTATATGTACAGCTATAATATTATACCGATTAACAGTCATATTATATTAAAATATTATCAATAGCGTGTATTATAATATATAACAAATGCGGTGATGAATACACACCTAATAATGGCATCTTTTTAAAACTCAATTTCTCTTATGCAAGCGTATTAATAATATGAACATAATTTGCGTGTCATGTAATACATATACGTTCAGTGTTATATCGGGTTATAACAATACTTACAATACTCATAAAAAATATTATTAAAATAAACAAAAATAATAATAATAATAATAAATTATATGTATGCATAGAACAACTCAACAACATATCCGTTGTCCATAAGAAAAAGAGAATGAAAGAAAAAAATGTGATTAACACGTTTACGAATTTATTAGTTAGATCTATAGCACGGTTTAAACAAACGCCTACCGCCTCGGGTGCATTCGCCAGCACCCAGAGAAACGGAGAAGTGAAAAAAAAAATATTAAAAAAATGAAGAAGCCTAATCGGGAGCACGTAATAAACAAGTGTCGGGTGCTATATATAAATACCCTTAGGCCGTTTTACAACCATCGCATAACCCCTCTGTGGCCTGTGCACACAAATGTACCTATATGATACCTATAATAATGTATATACTTATATATACGTACGCCTTCTTATTCACATTTCGTTGTTTTCTCACAAATTAGCCTAATTGCCCAGTGATGTATCGTTTGCTCTGGGCCGCGACTGTATACTTAAATTGGCCCCTAAGGGTGGACCGGTGGTGCGTTATAGTATATTATAATGTATATGTATGTTAGAAGCGAGTCGTGTCGGCGCGCGTGCACAAATTATATTAATATATATATATATATATATTACCTACACTACTGCTGCTGCAGACCTCTAAACGAGAAACGCCTACGGGCGGAGCTGCTGGATGAAGCAGTTTAAAAATCAATTATCGCGCGCTCATAATAATATATATTATACTAAATAACGATAATGGTACGATTCAATTTCGAAACACTGTCAAAAGACGGAAATCTCTTCCTGCGAACGTATACGAAATCCGAAAATATATGCCGTCGAAATCCGCGCGAACAATATACTCTCACGCTTCCGTCGTCTTCCGACGACCATTCGTCCTACAACTCAGCAGCGTCCACTCTATTAGTAAAATCACGTCCTGTACAGATGTCGATACAAAAAAAAAAAAAGAAAGAAAGAAACTACAGAAGAGACTATGCCCACAGTCTTTCCAACATTGGACGCGCACTTATATAATATAATAACGATTATTATGACGATGATTATAATAATAATAATAATATAATATTTACTACATATTTTTGATGTCCACAATATATTGTTTGATTCTCGGAAGGCGGTCGCGAAAGGGTTTCGGATGAACTAACCGTCTGCGACGGACACGCCGCGGCGCGATTGTCATCAACTCTTTCTCTGTATAGCGGCGACCGAACGTCTGCAGAGACGGCGAACAACCGACCCGATACCGCTGACCCGGTTACGGGGCGCGGCGGACGGACGGACCTTTCTTCATATTGTTGGTATTATGTATTATTATTTTTTTAAACGCACCCGGCTCCGATCCACGCTGTCCGCGCGCCCGAATGCCACAAAGAAGCCGCAGCCGCACAACAATATATATAATAATGATAATAATAATAACAGCGGTAGTAGTGGTGCTGCTGTATATATTTTGTAATACGCGAATAATAAAAATATTCACCGGAATGGAAAGAAATACACTGCGGAATCGGTCACTTGGCACTTCATTGTGACTGTATAATATAATATATTATATAGGTAGGTATTACCCGAGTGCGTGCCTGTGAAGGCTCTCTTGACTGGCCGCGAGTGTGTATTTTTCGTCGACAAAAGACGGATTTACCACTACTACTAACACGCGCGAGTACGTACGGTGTACACACGCACATGTATTCGCATTGGTGTCGGGTGAAACACTCGGGAGCTCTGTAAATATTTACAGGAAACCCCTCGACTCGGATTTTCTCCCTCCGAGGTGGCACGTCACACGGCTAATGATGGTGAATTGGTCCGGAAAGAGGTGTGTGTGTGTGTGGGTGGGAGGGAGGGGTTGTCGAAGGGGGTGGTTGTTGCATTATATACCTTTGCAGTCGCCGCCTTTCGGTATGCTGTAGAATGTAGATCCGTTTACAACTTTATAATAATATAATATTATTTATTGTACTCGTCGCCGACGTTGGAGTAAGTGCGAATAAGTTCTGCGCGGTATGACTCAAGTGTTTTCGTTTTAGTTTTTCATTTTCCTCCCCCTTTTGCTCTTTTCGCTTTATTTATTGTGCTTTTCCGTAATTTCAAGTGCTTTTGAAAAAAAAAAGACAAATAAAACTACAGCGCGGTGGTTTTATTTTAATGCACTGCCATTAATAAAATATAAAGTATTATATTACAATGGTACAGCGTAGTGGGCTTACTAGTGTCAACCTGGACTTCTTTACTAATTTGATTGTAATGTAGATAATTTATATTGAAATGTAACTGTCGTCTTTCACGAGGTAAGATCGTCGTTTGAGTTGTAAGTTACAACATTTATATAATACACACACATATATATATATATATATATATATTAATTTAAACATTTTTGTAAAAAACTGTATTATACTAATAAAATCTAAAAATCACTTAAACGTTTTTACATAACTCGTATGTTACCTACTTACCTACTTGACGTGTAACAAAAATGGTTTTGTTTTTGTGAAATGCACAACGATTTTAGACGAGATATTATATGCTGAATGTCGTATGACGACATGTTATTTCAGACGAAGGATTTAGTAATACTCATTATATTATATTATTATAATACAGGTTTTAATTAAATTAATACTCGAATTTCAAGTTAAGCGTTTACAGGGGGCTTGTCAATTGAAATACAGCACGGCGGCACTATTAATTTAAACGAACAATAAAACACTCTTTATATTTGTTAGACGTTTTCTGAACAGTACTTGTCGACGTCAATACATGAAATATAAAAGAGAGTGGTACATACATATGTTAAGTAATATAAAGCAAGTGTTGAGCGAACACGCGCGTATAATGGTCTTTCAATAATATTGACGGAGAAACCGTATATATTAATGTCTATTTTGCGCACGCGACAGTTTCACCAGTCTGGCCCGGAGGCCGGAGATACTTAAGAAAACAAAATTATAAATACTATTATACTTGTATATTATAACAACTCTGATGTATCGTTCTAAAAATACACTGTGGGTATAACATTAAGTATCTACTATCTATACTAGTATCCTATTAATAATCTATATTATACATTTAGCCATTTGGGACAAAAGTATTCAGTAAAACAAACGAAATTCAAAAACATATTCGTGTTTTCCCACTTATTTTCAATGATGAATTAATATTATTGTAATAGATAATAGTCGATAGGTTTACTATAAGTTATATAACTGTTATCAAGATACAATTACAACTTTGAACTCGTATAACTAGTTGGTAATCAATAAATATTAAATAATAATGTTAAATCTTTAAAATTATATACTGTTATGAAGTTGAACTAGGGCGTGTGGGGGAGGATTGTTAAATCGTACACTTACAACAACCCCTAGACGCCTACCCTGCGTGCAGGACGTATTTTCTTTCGAACGTTTATACAATATAATATACTATCGTTTTCACAACGACGTTGCAGTACAGTTTTTGTGATTCTCACGACCGTAAAATCACGGTCCATTATTATTATCATCGTCATCGCTATGCCTATACATAATATTATTGTCGTTCCACTGGGAGCCTTGTAGTATATTATAATATATGTGTTCTGCAACAGAACATATTATATAGAATACAGACAGAGAGGCGAGAACAGTGGTGTTATGACGTACGCTTATGTGTATGTGTGTGTATATCTACTTCAGGGTATAAGCCCGATTTAATATTGAAAACTGGGATTTAAAGGCTTTTATACGGGATCAGTGAAGCTGACAAAACGCCAAGGGTGAAAAGAAAATCCTTGTTACACGGTGTACCGCGTATACAGTAGTACGCCCCCTAATTATCGCACGCAGACCACGTTGTTATATTATCATCATCCATCCGCTCCGGCGCATTTACCAACGATCGAAAACATACATTATTTATCGTAAATGTTATACGTGGTTATCGTGTTTTCTGAAAAATCATAGTGACCATCGGTGGACGATTGTGATATCGTAAACAGATCACAATTATTATAATCATCTCTCGTGGGGGGTTGTACTATACGTTTTATTTTACCTTCCACGAACATTCGAATTTAATATATTTTCGAGGTAATATTATAAAAATATCAAAAAGTTCGGCCATTGCAGCGTATATATGTTATCTACCCCATATATGGGCTGCTCTGAACTACGGTAAATTGAATACAACATAATATTATGTAAAGAAAAACTATATGATGTATCTATGTGTGTGGGTACACGACCATCCTGTATCTTTTTAATATCATATACGACGACGAGAGGACCTGATTAAGTTTTAAACTGTCGTCATTCGCGTATCTGCACGAGTGTATGTATATAAGCGTGTACTCGCGTGGGGATGTTGTATATGGCTACAGACGCGTATATACCTATATATCCGGATTATCGGAGGGTCCTTTGTCCTATGCGTGTTTTTTTTCTCTCTCCATATACAATTTTTTCCCTCATCGCGATTATTATTACACGGTCGTCCGTATGTATACGTATATAGTGTATGTATATATATGTGTATCTATATATACGGAAACGGCGACGAGTGTGTCGTCGGGTGCACGCGGTAGGGGAAGACACAAAAACACACACACACATATATCATATATATACCCGTACGAAGAGGGGAACTCGCGAGCAGATCGATAAAGGGGTGGCCGCGGGGAAACAGTTACAGTGTGCAGTACAGCCAATGGATGATCTCTGCGCTAACATGGCTGCTATAATATACCATCTGTCACGGGGAATATATTAGATCAGACAAATTATCGTTGTCTGAATGAAAATACTATTTTTTTAAACACGAGTACCTCCCACTGGTAAACGCCGCCGCCGCCGCTTAAGGGTGGCACCGCGGCCATAATAACAATATATAACATTGACCCACATTATATCGTATATTATTGTACTCTTATACACATAGGAAATATGATAATTATATATACAACTTTATATCTGCACCTATATAGCGAGACGTTCGTTTATTACGATATAGGTGGGTACATAAAATAATATTATGTTACGCGATTGTTATTTCGATCAAACTAGACATATGATATCGTTATTATTATTTGGTAGGTATATTATGCTTGTTTATATACGATGATAGGTATAATAGTACGAACCGATTACGCAAGCGTATATTATATAATATTGGCTGGTGCAGAGCACGACCGGGCTCGCGCGCGGTTAAATCGATCGGAACTAAAGGTTAGGAAGTACATTCTGTCCAAAATGTACTTCGCGGTCTATTGATTTCACCCGACCGCGTATATTGATAAATCTAACGTTAAACTGTGGTTAATGTTATAACCACGAGCATTTCGTTTTTGATAATCACTGAAAATTGATGAGATGCAGGTATAACGAGCATGTTTTTGACATGCGGACTACACAGCATCAATTATATAGTAGTTATAATCCATAATGCCGCGACTAGAGCAGTAGCTGTTGAAAAAAACCCGAAGGCGCTATAAATGCATATTATTATTATTGTTTTTATCGTGTATATGATAATATATGGAGACGGAATGTCGTACATACTCCGATTTGTCAAAAAATAAATATATATATATATACGTACAAAAACCTAGTATCATTTCGAAACACAATACCTATGTGGCTATGTGTATAATACGCGCACGATGGTGGCTCGTTAAATCTTTTAGATTTCATTTAGATTAGACTTTAAACGTTTCCCGTGACAAATACGCGTGTGTGCGGTCGCACGCGTCCAGCCGGATAATGTACCTACGCGCGTGTATATCGTTTTTTTTTTTATCTTTTACTCACTACACACGCAAGTATACGCGCTCACATGTATATATATACATACAATAAAGTGATATAGGTATACCGTCTGCCTAAATATATACGTACAAAATATTATACACTTATATAATATATCCATCGGGTCCGTTCGTCCGGCACAGCCGTCCAGTTTCAGGAGATCAGAAGTCATCAACTGTGGAATGCGGTTTTCGGGGTGGCAGCGGCGGCCGTGGTATATCTCGTTTTTTAATCTACACAACGCGCTCGCGGGATTGTCTCGTATGCAAATGACGACGGCGACGACCACGATACCCGCGGTATACATAGGTATATAATATATATATATTACGAACGGTATATATGATCTCAAACGCACGGGCGTCTCCACGAAATACTAGTGTACCTATTTATATATATATATATATTGTGTTATCCCAGGTCGATACCGGGTATACGGTCGTATATAATTTACATCGTGTACGCGGGCGCGTGCTATGTAACGAACCCAGCCTGTCAGATCGTCGTGCTGCTGCTCCACCGCGCCCGTGCGCGCGGTCCGCTGACGAGCTGTAATCGACGCGATCGCGACAAATTATATACAACGATTAAACCGAGGCCGTTAATCGTTATGTAGGTGCGTATATGCTTACATGAGCGCGTATAGAGGCCGACACCAGTTTTAAACCCCTTCCGGGCGCCGCTACCGACGGTTATTATTATTTTTTATTTTCTTTGTAATTGAGACGCATCTCGCAGTGGTCGTTGACGCCGTGTTAATTTTACACGCGTTTTCGCGTACGTTTTAAGCGCGTCTAAACTATACGTTAATATTTTAATATTTTTTACATATTATCACGTAGGTACTCTTCAAATAGCGTAGTAAATCGAAATCCTGTCAATTATTCTCTTATTATATACAAATGTACGGGAGTTATTTCTACTGTTTATATTATTTAAGAAGTTGTTTTTAACAAATTATATATATAAATATAGCTAAATATTCTATGGATATAAACATGTACCTATATTAAGTATATTTATAAATTATGAGTTTCCGGATGTCACGTTGAAAAGATGAGAGATACATATTTGAAATAAATCGCACAGCCTTATCTGAATGCCTTTATTTATATCTATAAATACGGTACCTAACCTACCTACACGCCTCAATAAAATAATAAATTGTAAACGATGAATAAGATTGTTGGTTTTTCCTGGTTTTTTTTAGCTATTATTGTTGTACACACGGATAAAAAATGTACTATTTACTATTGTATCACAATCTATACCTATTATTTCATATACTATAATATATATATATAGTATCAATTTGAATTCCTTAAAACTTATTTTGAAGGCGACTTGAAATTAAAATAAAACACTCTTAATTACTCTTAAAATTATGATTGTATTAAGTTTGTGTATCTCGACTTTATTACATTATAATGGGTTGAATACAGTGCGTCAGTGCATTATAAAATTAACTGTTCCGTGCTGGAGCGATAATTTAAAAAACATAAAATAAAAACCAGTTTCAAATTTGATACGTTTGAGGAAAACATAATTTTACAAGAACGAGAATGCGTGCACATATTATATTATAATATAGTGTAGGCATATAATATATATATATATATATATATACACTATAATTTGAAAAATGAATACACAGTATATAACTATTAAAAAAAAATTTAATAAAATCATATTTTTTACAGTATAAATAATAAGAATTTAATACCTATATACTTCATTAATTATTATAAACATAGCTTGGGTTATAATATACCGCATAACTCGTAAGAATATCTTGGATTAACATTATTCATACACATATATATATATTTATGTGTATATACATAGGAATACGACACAACACTGTTACACATTTACCTTAAGTAAATGCCTAAGTTTAGGTCCATGCGGAATATATTATCGGTCGTCCCTATTCTCTCTCGCCATAATATTATATATAACTGGTACCTGCGCTGGACGAAACCGTTCGTATACATATATAAGCCGAGGGACTTATCGTGGGGAGGACGTCGTATATATATATACATGCGTTGTATGCGGTTATCGAAATGTAATAATAATGTTCGACCGTTAATAAACGCTGAGGCGGAGTGAGTGAGCGAGTGAGAGGTGGTGCGGAAGAGGGGAGAGAGATAGAGACCAAAAGTGAACATATATATATATATATATATGTATACATATACTTTATCAATGCTTGTGTGTGTGTCGAAAGGACACAAACGAAAGCGTCGGTGGGCATTTTGCGCCATGGGGTAGTATAAGTACGATATATTCGGTAGTATAGTACGGTGGGTCCGAGACGTGTATATTATTATTATATTATTATGAATGCGCGTATAGTATAACCTATATATGCGTACCGAGGGTCCTGCAGGCTTCAGGGGCGTAATTCGCGGTTGTTACACTCTGGTATACGTCAGTGTATACCGAGCATACCCAATGTATACAGTATATTATATACCTATGTATATAATATTATATGGGACAAACCCTCGGCGTGCAGCCGCCGCCTCGCCGCCGCCGTTTCCGTCTCATTAGTAATTCTTAATGCCCGCGCCGCCGGCCTTTTGCCGCTGCACGCCCTGGACTTGGCCGTATACATTCACCCCGCCGCTATAAACGATATTATTATGTATATATAATATACACATTGTCACATGCGCGCGCGCATTAAATATAATAATAATAATAATATATTGTCATTGTCTGTTCAACCCGTTCGCGAAACACGTACGTTCGTGGATGGGGCGCTATATATGCTATATATGCACCGCGCGTATAGTACATATCTAGTCTGCGCCTATGTATATATTTTTAATGCGTTCAAAAATTATCGGCCATGTTTTTTTCAAGGACTTCCCCGACGGATTATTAAAAAAAAAAGTTTGCATCCTATACAACATCATCACGATTGGGTTTCAGCTGTGGTGGGGCGGACGGAACTCACGCTTTGGGGGTGAAGATAAAACCGAAAATATAACAATATATATTTTGATGCACACACTTGGCCTAGAATTTTTTTCTCATTCGTTTTTACACACCTAATATCAACCGCAACAACGGTTAACAATAAAATGTACTGTGCCGACCACAACACTGTATACATATAATTATATATATTATAATATATATAATATATAAATAATATGTATGAGTATACCTATATATTATAGTACCTGCAGAGTATCTAAGGTCGAGTAATGTGTGCTATAGTCTATATAGAGTGGTTTATGTCAAAACCGCAGTACGAAAACCATACATGATAAGTAACTTAAATACGTAGGTACCCTATATAACCGCGGTATATGTTTTTTAACTGCAGCGCCGCGAGCCGTTGAAATAATATCGCCGTGAGCGCCGCGTATAATATGTATTTAATATATTTTATACGCACTTGTACGCAATTGTAGGGTGTCGTCCAAATTTTAAAACGCGAAATTTTATTAACCCCGCAGTGAACTTTTTAACGCAATAAAGTCTAACGTCCTAGTTTAACGTACTTCAAACACACACTACGAATACGATATAGTAATAGTATATCTGGTATAAGTCGAAACGAGTATTTATAATATTATGTCTGAACTTTGTCATCATACCCTTAAAAGGGCCGCAATGAATGCAACGCCATTACGTTTTGTTTTCCGCGTATACTGTGATGCCGTTACTTATATACATTATACACGCATTAAACGGACGAAACGGTCGTTTGTAGACTATATAAAATTGAAATATATACCGAAGGAGAGAAAATTGAATGTGTAACATACTCAAACATGTACAAGTACGGCGAGTATGTGTATAATATAATATCGTATATATATTAAAAAATAATAACGATATAAACTGTTTTTTTTTACAACCACAAAAATGTCAAATAAAAATATTTCTAACGCGCCACAAAAATAATCGTATTTACGTATATAGGTACACGCGCGTAAATCTCGGATATACATTACACACCATCTACATAATATATTTATATACACCGATATGCACATATATCATAAGACTGTATCGGATATTTAAAATTTAAAAACATTTTCAACGTTTAACGGGTAAATGCCTACGTGCGTATTATTATTATTTGTATTCGTTCGTGTAAGTATATTATACACCCCGCGATATATAGAACTCGAATTTTGATAAGATCTTACATTATGGTTTATTATTCAAAAATAAAAATCGTTCAGTGCATACGTATATACATATATACTGGCTATACTTGTTTTAAGCACGAATATATATAATACAACGTTTTCATTTTTTTTTTATCCAAACACCACGATGACATTTGGACGCGCGTTGTGATTTTTTATCACCCTTTTTTGGGGTTTATTCAACTTTTTAGATTCGTTATCGAACACTGGAGATTTTTATTAATTAGTAAAGTGTGCATTCTGCACTCTACATAATAATATATGAAGATGGTTATAATGCACGTTGGCCCACGTGTGGACGTCTTGATCGGCGGACATCATCATTTAGTAAGATTATTATTATCATCATCATCATCATACGTGTGTACGGATATATAATATAATATAATGATTGAGAGTATTACTATATATAAATATATATAATATATAGTATTGCGGTTGTATGTGTTAAAACGGGCTGGAAACTTTCTGAGGCACATAAAAACACGAAATTTATGGCCACGCAGTACGGGTTATTATAATATCGGGCCATTATAATATTTTTCTACCAATCTCGGAGTAGGAGAACGGTTTTCGAAATTTATGCTTGGCGAGAACCAGTTTTTTTCCATCTCTTTTTTTCCGTACCATTCATAATGCGCGAACGTGTAATTTATTTTGTTTATAGAACAACCTAAAAAAAAAAAAAAACCCGTTCCAGATGTCCTCGTTCGATAAAATATTAAAATAATGACATCCCTCCTCGACACCCCCTCGCCAGCTGTCTAAATTTCCTATCTGTGCACACGTAATAACAACAATTAAGCACGCCTATGTAAATATATATAAATGTATGAATAATAGGTACTCCGAAGATGCAAATCCTGCCGAAATATTTATTGCTGCCCGAAATCAAAATCATAATATTGTAATTTCATCCAGTCATCCAAACCTCTGCATTTAAATTCAATTATATCATTTTAATGCGTTTGAGATGGGATTTACAGGTCAGTTACTAAGCTTATATTATACTTCATTATAAGTAATATGATACATACAATGTTGCAAATGCCCCCGTGTTTATTTTATATTTTAAAGCATATTTAATCGAAATAACATTGTTGTTGCGAGATTAGTATCATTATTTTATGTTTTTTTATGACGATTGACGAATTGTTTTTTATTTTCGAATTTAAATATTTAGGGATATTATAATTATTATTAATTTAATTTTAATGTGTAATACTACATTCAACATTGTGTGATTTTGGAATACTTGATCAAAATGTCACAATACTATCTTTTTAACCACCATTAAATTATTTATTTTAGATACTTTCATTAAAACTTCATTTAAACACCATAACGCTATTATGAATAAAAATCGAATTATATAGGTATTTTATGGAAACAGAGTAATATAAAGTATATCCTTTTTAAAGCTAAAATATCACATGCACATTTCTTTTTCCTTGAAAACTGAAAACATAAATATAATAAATATGTACGAGCTTTAAGTAATGCCGATGTTTTTTTTAATTATACATGAATTCCCTATTGCAATAGATTAATGAAATGATTTTTTGGCATAATACCAATAGACGATGTAGATAAATAATATTTCATGCCGAGAAAATATATACAAATACGACTTCTATAGAACCAAGCCTGATTTAGTGAAATTCAAATTTTTCAACATAACGCTTTAAATCGATTATTAATTATTTTTGAGTGTTTATTTACCACGGTGTAAAGATGATATAGTTGACAAGGTGGAAAACTTTTGTAAATAATTTTGTTTAAAATGTTAGTCCAATCTAGGAACTGGAACCTTTAGAGTTCAGGTTTTTACGGTTCTGATTCCGGTACCGGTACTTAATTATTTTTGCTCTAGGGTTCTGGTTCCGGTTCGGGTTTTTAAAAATTTAATTTAAAGGTTCCGGTTTTGGTTTCGATTATTTGAAAATATTGAAATTCGGTTTCAGTAAAGTCCGGTTCCCAATATTTTATGGGTTTTTGGGTTCCATAAACGGTTGTTATTTTCGGTTCGGTTCCAGTCCATGGTCTAAATAGGCGTAATAAAGAATGTTGAGTGTTGGTAGGTATAGTATAAATGACTTACCAATCGAATGAATTTGTATTAAATATTTAATGATATAGGTATGTATGTATTATGTAACTATATCTAAGCGATAAAAAAATAATATTTACGTTTACTATAAAATAGTAGGTACATACATCTTTTGGTTAATACCTTATATTAATAAGAACTGTACCTAATATGTAAATAATATATATCAGTGGTTCCCAAAGTGTGTGCCGTGGCGCCCAGGTACGCCTCAGTAACTTTACAGGGGCGCCGCGCTGTCGTTATCTGGTCTAAATGCAATGACTTAGGCAAAGGCGCCCTGTAAAACCCTTATTTCAAAAAAAGGCGCCGCGAACCAAAAAAGTTTGGGAACCGCTGATATTTATGTTTGACATCAAAGAACTATGTTTCAATATATAATTTTTAAGCTCATTGGCGGTCAATGTATTATTATAGATAATAACATAAAAAAAAAATTTACATAAATACCTAATTTACGCGTATACTTTTTATAATATTTAATTATGATAATATACATTCATGTAATATAAAATGACGATCAAATTAATTTTAAGTTCTGGTGATAATACAATAGGGAAGCACGACGTTAAGTATAAAAATACGTTTATGGAAATAGATTAACTAAAGTCCCGAGGGGAAAAACTCCGTGCAATAGTGGCATTTACGTTTTAACGCTTATTCGAGTCAGCCTCGAGCCCGGGAGGCATCACGGTCCAGACTCTACTTGTAGGTACATACAAACGCACGCTGAACACGACCTATGATCTTTCGGTAGCATATTATAACAACACTGGTGTACAACGACGCGTACAACTTTCATACGCGAATTGATGTGAACCGCAACTATAAATAAATCGATTAATAATACGTTTCCCAACCCGATCCGAGTAAACCGTGCCCGCCATTTTGAAACCATGCATATTTATAGCCGGCACCTAACTAACCTACCTACCTACCCGAGTGCATTGTAATAATAATAATGTATAATATGTGCACCCATAAATTTATAAATTATAATAAATCTAGGTATATATGTGAAAAAATAATATTTATAAACGCGGTTCATTAGAATGATTTTTTTTGCTGCTGTGCATAAACGCGTTTAATAATATGTTTAATATTATTTTATGTATATGTAGGCGGTTTCCCGAATCTGCAGCAGTGGCAATTCATTTACTCTGAGGAGTCTGCCAGTCGACAGGCGGTGGGGTTGTTTGCGGGACAGTGTGTGATCGACATGAATTATCGATCGGTGGACGGTTGGCACTTGTCGGACTTACAAAAATGTCCATCCAAATAACATAAAATAACAATATATGTGTATAAAATAATAATGAACGTGTACCGCCAAAAACAGATAGAGAAAATGAATAGTCGTAGCCGGATCGTCGCCGACGCCGTCCGAAAAAAGAAAAAGGGTGGTTCACAATAGAGGTGCTTGAGATGAAACCACCCTAACCAGTCGGTTATTATATTTTATTTACCCGTATATGCGCATTAGACAATAAAAAATGAACATTGGATTTCGTTTGTATTTTTTTTTTATGATTCCGAGAGGCGTTTATGAAATATTGTCGTGTTATTACTTTGTTTCATTATAGTTTCGTAACGTATACATGTCTGTTTCGAATATTTTATAAAATAGCAATAATTTATACAAAAAGAAACAAACAGAAAACCAAATTTATCATAAGACATAAGTTGTACTGAGTACCATTAATTCTATGGTTTGTATGTTATATGTTTACAATATTTAAAATTAATTTAATATTTTACTACATTGAACAGCTTAAATTGTTCATTGGTAAGTACGATTTTAATTAATCAAACAGAAACAACTTAAATATATACAATACTGATAACAATCAGTGTTTTTAAATTCATATAATATTATTTATGTAACTTTTATATTTAATAATCTTGCACGGTTATTCGCTAAACACCATAAACTAAATTATTATAGGTAAAATACTGCACAACAATTAGTGACGAGGAATCCCCCTTCTCCCCTAAGTTAGATTTTAAAATTATAAATTATAGACTTCATGCTTTACCTATTCATTTTTATAAAATATGAGTATAACGACGGTGACCGATTTTCATCGAAAAATTTAATTGGATTAAATTGGATATGGGTTTAAAGCTATTTTTAGATTGTTTTTCCAATTGACGAGAATTTTTCTCCTTTTAAACCAGTATAAATAATAATTATTGTGTAATATAAATTATAAAATATTTCTTTTATATAATAATCTCATATAAATTGTTGTTAATTATTAATTTTTAAATAATTGTTATTGAATTTATATAAAATACAACTAAATCTAAGTTTTCGAATCTAAATTCCTGCCCCCCCCTTGCCTTGGTGAATGATGATATCCACCACTGACATAAAACAATAAAGTTATAAAATATTTGTCCTCATTGAAACGATTTGATCATGTGCAACCCAGAAAAGCTAATAAAAATTCATTTTCACCCAAAAATTAAGTAAATTTGACAAACTCTCAAAGACTCAGTTAATTAATGAATTATAATAGACACAATATCGCATCAGCGTATTCTAATTATATAATACTAAAAATAAATTCAATGAATTTCGTAGGCACCTACATGCATTCTACCACATTTTTATCCAGCGCATGTGATAATTTAATCAAATAGAATGGCATTATTTCAGTTACCCTATTCCTTTTTTTTTATCTAGGTAAATGTAAATATTAAAAATAAAATGACAATGTTTAATGGAACGGAATGCGAAATAGAGCATGGTTTTTATCAGTGATAAGTACATTAAAGAATAAAAATTTATAAAAAGTGTAATGTTGTAATAAAATAGATCATTGTCAGATACATACTCAAAAAATGAAAACGACAATAATAATATGATGGTTAGTGAGTTTCGGACAGATAATACTTGCCCGTGTACCGACAGTAACACTACATGTCCTGTGACAGTGGTAAATTATGGTTGATAAGCAAATCTATTTACTATCATATCTACGGTTACAAGGGTGTCAATTGCCGGTATAAAAGTGTGTAAAATACTATAAAACGATTACGATATACTGATTGCGTACCTGTGTGAGTGCGTTTGTGGATTTTGAGATTCTCTGACCGGGCGAACACCTTGCCACACCCCTGGAACGGGCACGGAAATGGTTTTTCACCGGTGTGCACCCTGATGTGGTTGACCAGCTTGTACTTGGCCTTGAACGGCCGGCCCTTGCGCTCGCACCCGTGCCAAAAACACGCATGCGTCGTGCACTCGGGCCCACCGACATGCTCGACCGTTATGTGCGATACGATGTCCTGCATGGACCCGAACATCTTGCCACACGTGCGCATCGGCGGCCCGGGTTTGTCGATCCACAGGCACGACATGTCCTTGAGCGCGGCCGCCGCCACCGGGCCGTGTCTCATGTACCGGTAAAACGCGCCGCCCGGGTGACCGCCCCCGCCGCCGTACGGGTCTTGGCCGCCGTAATCGTTGTGCCGGTGCACGGACGCGGA
The DNA here is from genome assembly GCA_027563435.1 of Nasonovia ribisnigri. Lineage (NCBI taxonomy): Eukaryota > Metazoa > Arthropoda > Insecta > Hemiptera > Aphididae > Nasonovia > Nasonovia ribisnigri. The sequence goes on from JANEHU010001118.1 coordinate 128,974, forward strand.
TGGCTGCAGCGACGGCTGGTGCGGCGGCGGCGGGTACGCCTGTCCGTGGTGCAGCTGCAAGTCGTGGTGCACGGCCCCCGGGTACAGGCCGCTCATGTGATGATCTCCGCCGTGCTGGTGATGGTGGTGATGGTGGTGATGGCCGTGGTGGTGGTAGTCGGCCACGTCACGGCGGATGTGCAAAAAGTCCCTCGGACCCGGGTAGCCCGGGTGGTGCGCCGACGGCGGAGGGGGCGGTGGTGGCGGTGCCGGTGCCGGTGCCTGCTGCTGCCCGTAATGCATCTGATGATAGTGGTCCTGGGACGCGGCCATATAGTCTTCCTCGACCTTGACGCCCATGCCGTTGACCAGAGACGCGTTTTCCATAAACGGGTTTAACATAACGCGGTCGTCATTTACGCGTCACACCCTCGGATGTTATATGTTATGACGATAAAATGTCTCCCGTATATATGATATTTAAAAATAGTACAATAATACCGGTATCGAGATGGTATGGTATTTATGCGAAGGCCGCGATGTACGGAGGATGATACGACGAAAAGACACAATAACGAATGTATACCTAACAATATATTATATAATAGTGGGTGCACGGGAGGATCGCATATCGACGCGGTGACAAGGGATACAAATATTTACAACGTCGGTCTCAGCGGCCGCGGCGGCATCACTTGCGAAAAGTCGGGCGCACGTAAATAAACGAGAAAAATTAAAAAATTATCAATACGAAAAAAACTTAAACAAATAAAAAATTTAAAAAAATTATCGCACACAGATCGTCGGTTATTATATTTCACTCGAGTGCGGGCGCGCACGTCCACGGTCGGTCGGTCGGGGTATTCGCAGCGGGTTGTTGAACGCCGAGTGGCTCCACGGCGTGACTGACGCAGCGGGTAAACAGACCGGGTCGTGCGCGCCTCGCGGCCACCACGGCTCCTCCCACCGAACGCGCGCCCGGCCAATGGGTGGACGTGCGGGGCCGGCGGTCCGTGGCGCGCGCGCGTCTCGCCGGTAGTCATCGGCGGGCCGCGGTGGCGACCGAGTTTTCACTCTCTCTCGCTCGCACGCTCGCTCGCTCCCACTCGTTACGCGTCGAGTCCGTGGGTGCCTACTGCCTATACCTATCCGACTACCGCCGCTGGCGCATATACCGCGGTCGCGGTATAGTAATAATGATATATAAATGATGATAATGCGCGTGCTCGACCGACGACGGCCTCCTACCGTATAATTAAATATAATATTGTGTAGAAAAAACAGCACCACCTCAGTCGGGCGATTATCGTCGTTTTCACGCAAATATAAAATTATAATATACGACTCGCTATACGACATAATATTATTATTATATTACCTGTACCTATATTGTGATTTGTAATGCTCCCACTATGCACGCTGTAATACGCATATACAAAATATTTATAACAATATATTTATATTACGCCGCGGCTATGTTATAATAAGGATGTATAATGTTTTATTAGAGGGCAAGTCATTGGTCAGTAATACTGATAAATTTGCAGGAATAGATGTACTTAAAAAAGTTAAAATATATGGGATTGGACTGTGTACAAGGGTTGTTTTTTTTTTTAAATGAACTACCTCAAGGTATATATATTAAAATTTGTATTATCGCGGGTATTAATTTATTATAATTGAAACACGTTCTATTTATTATGTATAAATAGGTAGGTACACTCTAGCAGTGTAAAACATAATAATAGTACCTACGTATATATCGTCATGATAATATTGTAGCCAATTTGTAGGTAATACCTAGTTATCCCATTAATTTATAATTCTATAGAATGTAGATATATAATTATAAACATCATATAATTATTACCTACGCAACCTAGAATTAAAAATACTATATATTAGATAATACCTCTGCATTTTCAACTGTATAAAAAAAATTTACTTTAAGAGAAAAATGATAAAAAATCTTAAGTACCTTCTATTGACCTATATATATATATCTAATATATTTTTATGTAGGTATATGTAGGCGTATGCATTGGTGATCGCTGGTACTTATATATCATATATCTATAGATAGGTACCTACTTAATTTTTGCACCTGACTTCCGATTATATTGAATCTATTTTTGAAAAATGACTATAATATATATTATATAGGTAGGTACGCAAAACATTTATATGCTGGCTATAGTGCTGTTGCAGTGGTACGGCACAAATACGTAACTCAGTACGCTCCGCAGGAGCATCGAACAAAATATAGTTATAATATCTAACATTTAACATATCGCTCATGTGGCGTGGTCTATACGAAATTTCCGCACGCTAATAATTTCAAACGATGCGTCGATGTTACAGCCGTTACATATTATAGTAAGTTTATACAATAAAAATTCGGGATGCCTTAAAATATTTTACGAATGATGTCTCGAGTGGCTGAGTTTTATACAATATTTCATTGATATTTAATAAACGTGGATTTCAATATTTCAAACGATGAAGCGCTGCAGTCACAAAAATATAAGCGCAAACAATAAATTATATAGTGTCCAGGCAGATGATTGGATTTGGCCGGCCGAAAACTGCCGTTCAGTTTTTTTATGTAAACAGTTAGATTGTGGTAAACCATAGACAGTGACGTTTTTGCTGACCGGTCAGTTCACCCAATTCGCCGGCTCCGGCATATTTATCGCGCTTGGAGGAACACCACGGCGACTGACAGGCAAAATCCGATCTTCTGCAGTATAGGGACCCATAGGGTCCAAACTGCAGATGATCGGATTTGGCCGCCCGGCGTCTGTCATCCAGTTTTTTATATACACAGTTAGATTGTGGTAAGCTACAGACGTTTTTCGCCTGCCGGTCAGTTCGCCCAGTCCATCGGCTCCGGCGTATTTATAAGAGTCCAAATAGACGATCGGATTTTCCGGTCGCCGTTTTCCTCCAAGCACGGAAAAAAATTCGCCGAAGACGGTGAACTGGGCGAACTGACCGGCCGGTGAAAATAACTTTAGTGTCTGTTTAGTATGTTTACCACAATCTAACTTTATATACTGTATATAAAAAAAACTGTCGTTTGTTTGGACCTTGCTATAGGACGCCGGACGCTTATTATTATGCCTTATATGTTTTGTGGGTCATGTAATTTTATGAAATATACATTTATTTTTTTATAATATACATACCTATAAAACATATTTAATATTGAATTAGTGATAACTGACTATTATAAAAATATAATATACATTATACAAAAGAAAATATAGAACTATACTATATTGTACCTACATTTATTACTTTGTTGTAAATGCAGTTTAGTATTCCCATGTGATTTTTGAATTGTTTTATCAAGCGAGAATTATTACGAGTGTACCAGTGACGGAGTGACGTGTCACTATAACGCAGTACTAAAATTGATCTCAAAGATAGCGATTATCAATGGAATAATAACAAAAAAGGTTATTGGTATATGTTGTAGGTCGCCAAAATTAAAAAAACTTTCCAAAATGGATATATGGTACCATAAAAAGTTAGGGAACCCCTGTCCTATGGAAACAAAAGCCATTAAATACAGTTTTTTTTTATTTAAACTTTGTTTTATAAATTAAATACGGTTAGGTACCAATGTCCAATAATTAGATGTATAATAATCGTACACATGTGTTTGAATTAGGTATACCTACCTATATATTTACATAAATATGACATACAACAACTATACTATACTATATACTACTTATATATATTCTTATACTTTTGTTGTGTTGTTATATGTATAGCGGCCGATTTATTTTATATAGATTTAGACGTGTGTTAGCGACCGGAAATTGGGCTACAATGTACCTTTTTTCAAAAATGTATACGGTAATTGGGCCACCAAAATTTAACATTTATAACAGGTGATTAAGCCACTATTTTATTTTTATTTCATTTATTAATGTATTTGGAAAGTAAAAGTGTTTATGAAGATTAAAAGAGTAGGACTGTAGGAACATTAAAAGTTAGGAAACGAACTTTAATTCAAAAATATTATATTATTATTATAAATGATATAAAAATACGAAAAATGGAAAAATCCAGATTTGAATTTGTGAAATCTACATAACAGTATTTAATAACAAAGTTTTTATTTTTAAGTAATTGTAATAAAAATAACAAGACTTGGGTGGCTTATAGCCCCTTCAAAAATTTGTTTTTTATTGAATAGTGTTGAATGCTTCATTGTAGGTACTTGTCTAATTAACTAAGCGTTGTGTGGAGAAAAAAAGTCTAAAAAGTTTTTCTAAAGTTTAAACATTATTCGTATGTTTTCTATAGTAGATATCGGATCACGGGCAGCTATATATAGTGTCTGAAATATATTTTATTCGTTTCTGAATCACAGTATAATATTATTTTGTATTATGTATACAACAAACTCTATATTTATTTATTTATATATATATATATATATATATACGAACATATAGACGAATAATATATATTAATACCAGTGTATATAATCATCTATATGATCATGTCGATTATCACTGCAATACAAAATGCGTCATCCGAAGTTGATATTCGCTCACCGTCCGCCGAATCGATCGCGATGCACCGAGTTTTCACCGAGTTAAGAAATGCTATGTTGGCAAGTATCGCGGTGACCAGGCGATACGGTTCAATGCCGAACATCGAGGTGCGGACGGCTTCTGCGGGTGATGCGCGTCCGATGCAGCGTGTTGCCATCTGCCAACCTCGACGCAGGAGCCGGCATCGACCGATTCACCGCCTGCCGACGACTCGATCCAAACGGTTTCTGTCGATATAGTGGCCCGACCACGGTAACGGTCTTGTCAGATTATGTCAGTCCAAAGTTCCGTTATTAAAATATATCGTTGGTCAACACGACAATATATTGACGCCCGTTGCCACCGAAGTCAAGATCGAGACGCCGCCCGCCTGTTTCGCAGCTGCATGTTCGGCGACGCGCCGTTCTATAGTTTGATACCGCGAACGTCGCACTATGTCGCAGTGAGGTTTACTTCGGCCGACATCGAGTACGTCCCGGCGGCGCGAGTTTCGATCGAGACGCCCGAGTTGGAAAACGGCCAAACTAAAGCTCACGTGCGCAGACAACAGCTATATACTATATAGTGCACGCGAGTTTGCTGCAGGAGCTATATTATTGCGTATCCTCTGCCGGTGTGATCAGACCGGCGGTCAGATTGTGGTCAGACCCGGTGACCGCCGTGGTTAGGCCCAATAGCGCCGTTCAGTGCGGAAAACGACGAAGCGACGTTTGTTTTGTTGCGCTTGATACATTATAGGTATCAAAAAAAAAAAAATGGACCCTCCTCCTCAATAATTGAGTATACCCAATTATTGGGTATCACAGACTCTGGTCGCAGTTTAACGCTAGTTGAAAAAAAAGTTATACCTATAACATTGTTCTACACTGCAAATCCTATTATGATTTACACGTCAAATAAACGTTTTGGTATGCGTATTACCTATTTAAAAGTTTTTTTATTTAATATTATTTTATTATTGATTATTATTATTAAACGCGTCAACAAGCTAGTATACCTATGGACGATTAATTATATTATGCGGCTATAGTGAAAACCATAACTACACCTATATATTGTTGTACCTACAGGTATAACTACTTTCAGTTTTTTTAAATCATTATACAAAAAACGATTCTGGCGGATGATGGTCTGTCAGACTATAATATTATACTAAATATATATATATGATGATATCACTGTGATTAAAATAAATAATAATATAACGTATAATGTATACAACGCATTTGGTTAAATTCATTTTTTCCGAGAAAATTACATTTGAAAATGTAATTGTGTGTATAAGATGTATATAATACTCTAAAAGTTATATTTTATGTGCTGCAGCGGATACCGCGCTATTGCTGGACATTTCCACGTATATGTGTATTTTACTCGTTTTTGATTTTGTGATGGAAGGATGTCCGTGTGAATTTCAAAACTAAACTAAAAGTTTACGACATTGTTAAAAGAAATTTAAAAAATGTTAATTTTAACTAGGATAGGGATGGATATAGTTTTTAAAGTGCTGTATTTGTTACTTAGATTTTGATGCGAAAAAGGAGCGTCTTGCGACCATATTAATGTATAAATAGCGATTTAGGCGTTGAACAAAAATTTAGTTTGTAAAATATTAATATTTAAAAATGCTCATAATTCACTTAAAAATTAAAATATCGTAAACAATCAACAACACTTATAATTTTCTTACCTAAATGTTTAATAACAGGTAAATCCACTCAATTATCAAAACTGACATCACACTATTCTGTTTTTTTTTAGAAAAAATAGGATAGCTCCATTATTCACAAAAATCGATATTTTTGATTCTATATAGATATTGATAAGTATTTTTTTTCATGTACAAAAAATGTTAACATATGTTTTTTGAATTACACCGCTTCCAGCGTAAAAATATGTAAAATATAACTCATTATGACGTAAATACTTACTTATAGTAATTTCAATTTTCATGTAAGACTAATTTATGTCAAGCTATTCTTTATATATATGTTTAAATGCACAGCCCAATGGATATATAAAGTCCTTCATCCTGAAAATTTATCTCAATCCTGCAAACGAAAACTGCAGAGCCATACACAAACTTGATCATCACTTTCTCTTACAGTAAATAGAAGAGTACATGCAAACGTTGGTGTTTCTGCATAGGTACTTATACAGGCTGATGGATCATGTGCAGACGAGCGGAGGATACGTCTCCAATACTTCTCCCGACTACCAATTAAATATTAAGGTTATTCCCGTTTCATACGATCCTGAATTCCTTTTATTGTACCCGTTCGTTATACTTTAATTATTACGGTTTCACCATCTTATAGCTATAGAAATATAGAATGTTAGATATTAGGTATTAGCTAGACTATAGACATTATTTAGTCAGAATGATGTGCTAAGGCAATGAGCATCCTCGTCATCTTTTATTTTTGTGTTTATATATTCCCACTAACCTATTATGCTTTTATATACATATCTGTAATAAAAATATATTGCTATATGTCCAAACGACTTTGCCATAATTGCAAATATGTTATTGATCAATTGAATATTTCGGTAATTCTTGTAGGTATACCTATAAAACAATTATAATCTAACTTTTTTATTAGAAAATGCGTACCTAAATTAATACATTGTATACCAGCGATATTAAAAAAAAACAATTATTTACCTAGGTATTAAAAACAAACTCCACACTAATTTTCTATTTTAAACTACATAAATAACAGAAAAACTGTTAATACTTGATATAATATTATGTATTTTATATATAATAGAAATTAGTAATAAATTATTATATATATTTTTAGAAATATCGTTTCCACCTGTTACAGAAGAGATCCAAAACAAAACGATGCCATGTCATATATATTTATAGCCTATATCTATACAAACTTATCCCTATGTGATATTCACTGCAGTATGCAGGTAGTATCTTATAATATATATATATAATAGGTATATAGGTACACTCGAGATGTGCATCATGTACGGTGACATTAGTGGCGTCCCTATAAACTATTCCCTAGTGACAGTGGGAGGGGCAGAGTGGGTCCAACTCGATATTTTACTTTAATGTTTTAGCATATATATACTTAATTTAAAAAACATCCAGTGGTAAGAATTTCAATAGTTCCATGTTCTATAAAACATAATATAATAAACTTATATTATTAGATTCCAACACCTGCATCAACAATATTATATGAATATCATTGTGTGGCAATGATGATTTTTATATACAAATATTATACAACCGTTAGTGTAAAATTGTTATGTATTTTGTATACATACAATTGTCACTTGACATACCTATAAAATATTGTTTATATTATCTATGTGTTGATACAGATTATTAGTGATGAATAAATATATCTTAAAAATAATATATTTTTACAATTATTAAAAAAAAATCATACTGATGGTGTAAATAATATAATAGTATATACATGCATTGTAATCTAGTATCTATATAGCTTAGGGTGTAATATCTTATACCTACTGGCTACTGATAACATCCCGGAAAATGTATGAAGCTATACAAATGTGTAACATATTTTTTATAAAACCAGCTAATTAATTTATAAATAAAAAAAAAATATTTACACTTAAACATCGATTGGTATCCCACTCCATTAAAGAAAAATGACAACATATTATTATATTAATTAATGCTGTTTTAACATATTGTTTAACACCATTAAATAAATATATATATATACCAATTTATATAAAAATATGAACGGTTTTTACGATTTACATAATTGCATGTATTACGATGTTTTCCTAAATCTGGTTTCAACAATTCTGTAGCCCTTGTGTCTGATAATAAAATTAGGTACCTATATACTCGTCTTATATGTTATATGTATGACGTACCTATTATAGCTGAAGATTTAAGGTATTAAATTTTTTGTTATAATAAATAATCAAAAATTAACATATTACATAATGCAAGGTATCGTGCGTTAAAAGAAAAAAAAGTCTATATAAAACTGAGTTTATTTGTGGTGTATTCACTACTACATATATTTATATACATATATTATAGGTACCTACGAGTAGGTATATAAAAGAAAAACAGTTAAATAAACAAACGTAACTTTTTATAAGTAATATATTAATGTTCCGAACAGCTTGTTGCGTATATACCTACATAATATTATGTATAATAATATGTATATAGACGTAGACTTAATTCAAAATAATTTTGATAAGACTATCGGAATAGGAAAACAGGGAATAAATCAATGACGTTTATTTATTTTGTAATATTATTATTATAATGTGAATACACGTTATAAATGTTAATGAGTTTGGGTTGGATATTAATTTTTTGAGTAACTTTACGACGAGATTTATTTATCTCCTAATTTGTAATCGAATAATATATTATAAATATTATAGATACATCGTTTTACATTTATTTATTATATTATGATGACTTATGGGCATATATTATTATAATAAGGTAAGTATAGACTGCAGTACATATACGCGTAGTGTATAAATATATAATCATTATATGTTTGGTTATTTTGGCATGTATTATTATGTATAGTTTATTTGAGACCAGTAAAACGTTTATACATAGTATCACACGTAGGTGGTATTAATCGAAAAGACACAGCAGCAGCATTTTTAATATGTTCAATTGATGGGTTTAATACTTATACTTCAATGCAATAGCCAATAATAGCATAATAATAATTTATATTATACGTTCTATTTTTGAGCACGATATTTTTGTGATTTCTAAATGTTAGTACCTACTTAATAGGAATTTCGTATTTAGGAACCTAAAGACGATGTAAATTAATATATTATATCGCAATATAGTTCTGACGTATACAATAATTCTGTCAAATTGTTATAAATACAATACAGAAATGTATCATACCATAAACTAAATGTGGGTATATCTATGCGTCATAGGCGCAATTCCAGTTGTTGATTTGGAGGGGCTTTACATATTTAATTGCAACAGACTTACAGACCCATGGGTGGCTCTGCGCCGTGGCATAGCTAGATGGGACAGGGCCTCGTGCCAGTAAATAAATCAGCCCCCCTTAACTAATAGTATATTTGTAAAAATTCAAAATATACACTAATTTTTGGGGCTCCAAGACACTGCCAACATTTACCTATGATAGCTACGCCACTGCTCTTCCCCACATCCCCTGTCTATTCAAATACCTTTAAAATACATTACTTACTTTGTGTAAAAATATATTTATTTTTTTCAAACAACGTTTACTGTATTAGCAGATTAAATAATAAATGAAAGATTTAATACTTAAATTAAAATACAAATTTATGGAGGGGCTAAGGCCCTCCAAGATCCCCCCAAATCTCACCTATACTATGCGTACTATTTGAATACAGTTTTGCTTAAAACTAACATTTTTGTAAATTTGCTATGCTGCACGTGGTACACTCAGCGAGTAGAGAAAACAAGTATGTATATTATATTGTGCTCTGACATTCTCATGACACAGAAAAATTAGTTGTAAAATGCCAAAGTGGTCTAGAGACTTATTATATAGTTCTGTAACGAGTTAAAAATAAAAATAAATTATTGAATTAATTGACAGTATACAAAAAGCTAAAACATTCGTTTTAGACTAGGTAGAGTATTTAATATACAGGCATCACGGAATATTGGTGTATCCTGAACGATATTTCTAATAATTTTCAGCGCCGACAAAATATGTGGGTTTCATATATATTAATACAAAACACATTTTATACTTCGATCGCACACGTAACATAAGTACATATATCTACCATTCATACATACATACATAGATACCTACATACCTAAATATATATACATGTATCAAATATCTGTTGCGCGTATAGATGGTACAGAACAATATAACACCCTCGGTGTCGTACGATATATGCGATAATATCATGGCAATGACTACGACAACATTTTTGTGTGCCACAGGTAGTAAAAGGTCGTGTATATATTTATATATATGTATTATGTATATTGTGTATACGCAGTTTGCGACACGCAGCGATCCCATAAAATCGGACCATATCTGGCTGTTGCGTTAACTGTGTCGTGGCTAAAACGTGTCGATATAATAATATATATAACATTATTATACGTACACGATCAGCATGTATCCCGTCGAACCGTAGGCCTTTGTGTGTGTCGTCCTTACGATATTCGAAAATGTAACGTATTATATTGATTTCTTTTTCTTTTTTTTTTTGTAATAAATTCAAGCATTGTACATGGTAGGTGCGTATTGTATTATACAATAATAAGTAATAGGTTTATCATAATGTTGCGCACTGCCTCAGTCGTCTCTTGCAGCACACGAACGTCATACGTTGTACGCAGTGTGTTATTTAAACCTTTATATTGTTATAAATACGCCTAAATCTGATATTGTATACCTTTGGGTACCTGCGTTACACGCCGTTCGAAACAAAAATGCGTCTTGTGTATAGGCACATAATATCATATCATATTATTATAAATGTCATACGGATGTAACGCTCCAGGTATTATGATGTAAGGTCAACATATCCCGTATAATCCGTTTATGTGGGATAAAGGGACAATAATATATAATGTTTTTCTAAAATTCTAACGATCCTCTTCGTTTGCAAACAATATATATGTGTAGACAAATATTCTACGACTTTATTGTGCGATTCACGTTCAGCCGCACAAAAACCGATTTGGCAGCACAGAGACTACGTTATGAATGGCTGCGTGTTGGTACAATTCGGCGCCAGTATATTATATTACATAGAAGTTGGGAAAATTTCAAAGAATTTCCATTGTGCTCGCATTGCAATAATTGTTCACATCTCTACTGTACATTACCTATTTTTTATATATATTTTTATAATAATATAAGTTATTGATCTACGGCCACGACGTGTACTGTACTTATAATATACTGACCGGAAGTCATGCATACTGGCGCCCTTTATAAAAATACTTATACACACAAATAGTTTATTTTATTTAGTTTTGATAAAAAATGGTCAATGTGACATTTATCCTGTTATACACGCTTATAGTTAACCACAGTCACGTACCTATTGTATAGGCGAATACAAGAGATTAAAAAATAATATACTATAAACTTTTTTCTTTGTATATATAATGTAATTTTATTTTAAGATGTTCCAGATAATATATGATCGTTTTTCGGATTTTATATCGAAGAGACGAAACCCATATAATATATTATATTACAATAATGCTTTTTTTTTATACATTTCTTGTTACTGATTTCTATACCTACCACAGTACAACATAATATCATCGTTTTATTGTCACGGTTCAAAAATTTAATTTATAAAATTATATATAGTTCAAAATATTTTCTGTACATCCGGGTTAGGTTGATCATTAGTCACTCTTATACCGGTCAGATGTCTATATAAGTTCTTTATTTAATTTAACTGCTTAAGCTTATTGGCGCCAATATAATAATTTATCACGAATTCAACACAATCGATTTTTTTTGTGTGACATTTCAGAACATATAATATTATAATACCTAACACGAGAATAATTACATCCGAAAAATACACCATCGAAAAAAAGAATGGATTTTACCATCATGCATCGATGAGTCTATACATTTTCCAAAAATATTTGCTGTAAAATGTATACACCCATACGTATACAGGTTGTACCACTTGTAATATGCCTGCAGTATAATATTATTCTGTGGTAATTTTTACCGTTTTAGTATCGACAGCGAATATTGACTTACGGCCATGCTATATTGAATATTATTATACAACGCTGGTTAAGAGATACGACAAACAGCACAGCTATCATGTTTAAAATATTAATAATATAAAATTTCTTTAGAAAAATATTTTGAATTTACGACGTTATTTTTTTCTGCGAAAATAATCATTGGATGTTTATACAGTTAGGTACAATATATTATACGGCAATAAGGCGCATTATAATTTTTACTATATACCTAAGCCATAAAATGTTGATACTTAACAAGACGTGTTAACTCTTATTCGTATAGTTAATAAAATGTCTCCGATTAAGTACGTAATATTTATTATTCATCACCAAATAATTCTTGTGAAAAATGAAAAATGATTTTATTGAATCTAATAATTATTTTTTTTTGCTGCGTATTGACTGTATTTCGGGAAAGCGTACAATTTATAAATAATACTCATGTGTTAAACAAATACTCAATGTATTGGTATAGAACGAATTATTTTATTTTCGTCTAAATTATTTTGATTAAGTTTTAAAATTCTTATAATCACTATATTGATGCGTCTCTATGAACATAATAATTTATCATGTAATCAGTACTCAGTATACTGCTTTAATATATTGTATTGTCATCTACTCATATTTTATATTTATATTTTTCCCATCTACAATATAATGTATACCAACACATGTAGATACTCCTCCATATTACGTCATAACGGCATAATATGTGGCGTCAATACATCATATACCAGCTGATGTGTTTTTCTCAAATGCAACAATATTTTTATAATATTTATGTTGTTGAAAAACACGTGCGGTACCCGCATAACGTGTAAACAATTTAAATAATATATACAACGTTAAAATAATTGTTTAGAAAAAAAAAATTAAAAATCCACCTGTTTACGAGTGTCATTTTGATGGATACATAATTTTATGTATGATATATGATTTTAATAACAATGGAATTAATTTTTTTATAAAATGAATGAGTATTTTGTTCATAGACTATAATAATATTAGATCGATATAGACTTTGTATGTACTGCGATAACATTGTGTAATAAATACCGTAATATCGATTATACGATCTATCCAAAGCATCCTCTTTATTATACGGTACAAACTATTTTTCATAATATCACGCATTTTAACATAGGTAAACATAGGAAATACTGAACATTGTAATATAGTTTTGAAATAGCAATACTGCAAAATGTGGTATGTCAGCACAAGCTATAGTACTCGCCAAATTCGTGCACTATGTATAAATAGGCGATATTTATGATATAATATATAGGCACATAATATAATACAAAATATATTATAATAAACGGCAATGCGGTAAGATATTAAGTTAGTGTAAACTTTTTACTCGATTCCAAACCACGTGTTTTATAATATTGATGTTACTACTATTACATACACATAATATACTTAATATATTATAACGTAAATACTTACTGCACAGTGCACACACACACACTTTCACATTTATATATATAGGTATATTATATTTATGTTTCAGATTACGTGTTTGGAAATTTCCAAACGATCGTCGGTGCCTCCCGCCGAGAGCTTTGTGATGGTTTTCGCATGTTCGCAAACATTTATATAGGGTGGAGCGCTTATACTTTCTTTTCCCATTAACGCCCTCATAATATATAATACAATATAATACGGGTGCGATTCGTATAATATAATATAATATTATGGTCCCCGGACAAGATGTCAAGACCCATGTCCATAGCACTTAACGTACACTTAACTTGGTTCGCACATTTTATTTACACCTTTGTTGTGTATATTGTTTTTATATTTATAATAATAAGCAATAGCATATTTATAACTAAAATTATTATTGTTCATTAATATTTGATATTAATTATTCCTATGCATTATACTATTTGTATTAAACATAAGTACTGTATAATAGTGTTTCGTAAATAATAATAATATAATGTCAAAAATAATTATTAATAACGTGCTGATCGATTTATTGTTGTGTGGAGAGAAATTATCGAATGAAATATTTAAGCAGATGCCATACGGCATACATGCATTTGTTATCTCCGTCATACAACTATATAAGTGTTTAGCATATTTTGCAATCAGATGTTCACGTTTAGCTCCGTTAGTTTTAATATTAGTATGTGAGTTGACCTATTATCAAATTTAGTAAGAAACTAGGTATAAACATTATCTGTGTCTGTACGTCGGTTTTTACGATACCAACTTTAATTTAAATATAGGCTATGAGCATTTTAAAAATGATATAGGTATTATAAAAACCTATAAAAAGCTATGCTTAAATATACATTTCCTTTACGTTTGATAATAGGTCAATTCACTCTAATATTAAAACTAGCAGAAAATAGGACTAATGATATAAGTTCCAAAATAAAAATACATACAAAAATACCTCGTTTGCGATGAAATTAATATTTTATATATTTAACGTCAATAATCCATAATATTATATAACTGTAAAAATCTTTATTTTTATTTCTTACGTAGGTACGTATTTTTTTTTCTAAATTATGGTAATATGGTATAGATTACGCGAATGCTTACTGCATAAGTAGTCACTATTACAATATAATGTTATAACACATAAACTCTGACTCGTAGTAATATAATACATTTGTCGAATATCGATTAAGATTATATTATAGTATATACATTTCTGCGGTTTTTGAACGATATTGTTTTAATATCTAGAATGAGGTGAACAGGTATCTGGGATTTTGACGCTTTTAAATATGATTCGATTTACTTATTTATTATAATTTTTTTGGGGACTAGTCTCCCACTGGCAAGTATATAGTATGCGCCGAGAAATGTTTGGGACAAAATTCACCAATGTTGGGCGAAATTTACAGACGCCTGAAAAAATATTGTGCTTAAAATTGAGAGTTACTCTAAGTCCTATTGTTCTTATGAACTTCTTAGGACGCTTTTTGTCATGTTTTTAAGATTAATCCAATTATTTAGTAGTAATACTTATTAATATCTGTATAATATAAGTATTTAAAATAAACATTATAGATTTATACTTATATATTATTATTATAAACATATTTTTTAATTTGAATGTGAATTATTGTTGACAAAAATTTATGTTATTTGTGATGGCAGTGACAACAAATGTATTCATGAAAAATAATAACCACAAAAATCGATATTTGTGAAAATACGTATATATATAGGTAGGTACCGGTATATAGCTCTATGTAGTATCTATCATGTATGTTTTATTAAAACAATTAATAAAAAAAAACTAATAGATATTAATTGAGAAATATAATATAAATTATTTTATTACTTTGAAATATGGTCAGAGGTCACACTAGTTAAAATTAATAATGATTCGTTACGCACGGAACGCAAAACCAATATTTTCGATTTGTATAAAATTGTGTTTTGTTTTGGACGACTTTGCTTATTACTGGAAAAGCGTATACCATGGTAACTGATGCAAGTCTGTATTGTATGGCAGTTAAATTATTCTTTAATAGTATTGATGATGGCCGACGGCGAATGGACAACGGGTGTCGGGCCATGTTTTATTTTACCTAAGATTATATTCTATGTATAATAGGTCTATGATTTTACCAGGCAGTAAATAAAAATGATATTACTATTATTATTATAATGAATTTAAAAACTGAAAATTGTGTTTCTTTTGAAAAACGATACTGTTTATAGTTTGGTTTCTTAAAAATGGTAATTAAATATTCTTATTGGATGTATATGGTTTTCAACTTTTGTATAGGAAATGGACCAAGTGTTTTTGAAAGAGATTTATTTTAATGTTTTGTTTTATTAATTGAAATATTTCAGTACAGTTTTACATTAACACAAACAGCTAGTATATAACGTACAAACAGTATCACAATGATGAATAACCGGTACCATGTGTGTGGAGAATTAATAATATTTGAAACAAAATATTATGACATATTATATTTAATAGTTATGCCCACACAAACAACTCTAAAATAATATATAATACACTTTATAGTTCATACTATAAACTCATATTATCACGGATTTTAAATATTCATTTACTTGTATTTTGTATATATTTATAATCGATATTATATTTTATAGTCGTTGAGTGAATATAATTATGAGGACAGGACGTGCCCCGCGTTATTACGTTGAATAATAATACCAACGAATATGTACCTACATAAATAATAATATATATTTTATGTATAAAATATAAATGCGAATTAATGTTAATTGTTTGGATTGTTGAAAGAATATTAAATTATAACATAATATTATACTATAATATATACTCAGCCTTGCGTGCATATGTGTATTTTATTACCCGCTTGCCCCATTCTCGGTTTACAACAAACAATATAATAACTCTGTATATTATCATTATAATAATAATTGTTAATAAAAATTAGTTTTGAATATTGTTATGGTTTAAAAATAGATACGTATTATATTGATATATGTAATATGTATAAGCACACTAAAAAATTGTATTATATTATATTATAATAAATTCATTTATTATGCCTGCAGAGTGCAGGTGCAATGGTTAGCCAAAATTCGGTTTAATTATATTGTGAACATCTTATTTTATTATTCTCGTACTACCTCAATGGAACAATTTTAAATTTCTTATTTTTACGTACTATCTAAAGATATTTATGATGAATAATTAAGAATTCTATAACTGTGTATATATCAATGTATTGTAATTTCGTAGCGGTAGATGCAGTTGATAAATCACGAATAAATTAACCAGAATACCTACTAAATAATCAGTGTAATTTTCGTTTTTAATAATTACAAAATTATACGATATTATAGCTTTATATACCGTGTCTAGTATAAAATATTGTCATCTGAAATGGATTCGCAAAGCATGAAATCGATGAACAAAGTCGGTGCCGGCGTAAAGCATTTCCAAAAGCAGCGCTCAAAATCGAAAAGGAAGTTGATGGACGGCCGCCGCGCGGTCATTTCCGATTGTCGAGACAGCCTGCTCGTTGCTGCCAGGACAGAAGGAACGTCGGATGTAGTAACCTCGAATAGAGCCGCCGAGAAAGTAGACACCCCGTCCGCGATCCGGTTACGCTTGAAGACGCCGATGGTCCCCTCGCGTTGACGACGACGGTGGAACGGTGCGCCGAGGCTGCCGGTTGCTAGTTCGACGTTCAATGCCGAGTCTGCCTTACCCACCACGACCCTTGGAGGGAGGTACCACCGATGCCCAAGCTGACATTATCCACCACCTCAATCAAAAAACTTAAAAATGTAATAAGTAAAAGATTCCTCATAAGTTGTTTTTTAGGTAAGTATATGAAAATATTTAAAAAAAGGTAGTATTGTCCATTTATGCACGATTTTTTTTTAAATTCAAATTTTGACGAAATTCATAAAAACCACGTAAATTTGCTAATTATTTTGCTGTTAAAACGTTATAAAATGTTCAATTTGTATAACTAAGGCTGGGAAATTGAATACGTGATTCCACAAAAGTAGATCATAATGTAACCAAATAAATAACTGATCATTTTTTAGTAATATTATTTACGATATTTTTTTGATTTTTTCAAAAATGAATTCAACCTTCCTATTATAACTAATAACAATATTAAAATAACATGAACTATTCTACTCTAACACACCATCTCTACTCAGAATCGTTTTTACTGTATGATGATAAATCATTGAATTAAATTTTAACATATCTATTTCTGCAGACTGCAGTGACCGACTCGTCTATAACCAGTATTTTGGATAAAATAATATTATTTAAACAGGTGGCTCTGTAGAGTTTAGGCTTATTCCTATAATTTATAGTTTTTTCCCTGGAAAAAAACATCAAATAATAATAATAATATAACGAATACAAAAAATATGACTATTATGCCTACCTAATGATTTTAGTTGGAATAGTACCATGCACCGCAGACAGCAGACGGTATACATGTTTTTAGAAAACGGATGAATGCCTAAGCCTAATAATAGTATTATAACAAAATAACGTTTATATAATACCTGCAGCTCTGACTTTTATAATTTGTAAATCCTTAAAAGTACAAAAATATTTTTAAGGCTCCTGCAAACGTATCATTTTTTTGGAGTTGTATTTAGGCAACGCTTTCGTTCGTAGCGGTCATTGCTCGTCTGTGTGTGTGTATAGTCCAATATCATTAGTTTTGCGAATTCTCCTCACAATCACCCATTTCCTACATAATGCGCACCAGCATGCACTATCACCTATCAGTTAGTTATTAGATCAAAATATTCAAAATCAATTTATAGCTATACGACTGGCAAACATGTAAGTACTTCCAAAGATCCGATTTAAAAAATGTGAATTCATAAATACATAACCAAGATTACTTTGCATCGGTCATCGGAGCACTATTTCAATATCAGCAAATTGTTGACGGGAATTAACACTTTAAAATATGTCATCAATTTTTATACTAAATGTATTAAAAACTATTAAAATTATTGAATATATGCTCCAACCGATGCAAAGTAAACTTTTTTATCTAATCAACCACAAGATGTACCTACCTTAATTTTTGTCATCTGCTAGGGTAATTTTAATGAAAAATTGATAGTTTTTGCAGGGCCATGTTTAAATAAACATCCAATATGTGACAAATTATGGCAACTGCTGTGTTTAACTACTGCATTATTTGTATAATCTCAGATTTTTTGGAACGCATGTGGATTATATTTGTATTTGTGTATACAAATTAAATCTTATAAATTAGAAATCATTGAAATACTTGATATGAATTTTGTTGCTCATAATATTTTAGCCATTTCACGAGAAAGTTTAGACGGTGAACATGCAATACAAAAGTTATTTGAATGATTTGATTATTTCATGTTTTACCAGCTACAATGGGCTCTTGGCAATTATTAGAAATTATTGATGTATAATAATACAATTTGTCTATTAATTTTGTGCTCATTAAATTTGTCCTCAATCCATTCATTTAATACGTATATAATAGGTGTACACGATGTCACAACTAATAAATTATTATAATTTCCTTTGATAAAACATTATTAGCTTTTTCTTTTTTTTTTATACATTTTCCTTAGGGGAGTTTATGTTTTATTATTAAGTACAACCGATTGGACGTCTCCTCTTACCGCCACCATTTAATAATCCAAACACCGCTGTATTATACAGTCTGATCTAAGTGGATCGTCGTGATTATCGCGGTTGGAGAACGTTACACGGTTTTCAAAATTATAACTATTTGTTACATTATTTTTCATCTCGATAGAATATAATAGATCCTGTAGGTATAAAAAATAAGTACAATAGAGATTCCTTTAATACCGTACAATAGGTCACAAAAATTATATAGGTATATGTTCAAAGTAAATTACTTTTGATTTCGCTAAACGTTTTGGAGAGAACCGATACGATACATATCGATCAGTAATAAAATAAATAATAATATAATAGTATAATACATTATTACATTAATACTTATAGGAACGTGAACAACAATACAATATATATTGGCTTCCGTCTTGTTAAAAATCGTGATGAAGTCATGAAGATAGGTAGGTATTATCTAGTATATATATATATGCGATCGGAAGATATGGTGGATGAATGTTGTGCATTATTGTGGAAACACCTGTAAATCATGGTGTATAATGTACATATTATAATATTATTATTATGCGAAAATGTACATGTATTGTCGTGTACGAAATGTCTGCAGGGAACTGCGTACACATATTATATTGCATAATAATATATTTGCCAGAAAAACCACAATAAATAACCGAATCGAAAAGGCACATGCTGGGTTTGTGACCCAAAGTTTGTAAGTCGTTTATATTATGCAGAGTGGTTTGCAAATTATGCCATTTATGCCATTTATGCCAACGAAAACCACGCACACAATTGTTAATTATTATTCCGTACAACGACGTTTAAATTATTTACGAATGTAATTATGTAATGTATCTTTATTGTATATTATAATATTTAGTATAAGTATTAGCACATAACCAAATTTGCGTAACAATTATTTTGCTTGGAGCAAAATTGATAAACGCGCATAGTCGCATAGATACGTTTACAAGATGTCCGCAGGACAATACCTATTTCCTGTTTAAATATAGCTAAACAGTATTTTGATTCATATGCACCCAAAACAGAGATATGGGAAGATATTCAAAATTATTAGACATTATTATCACATCTATTAAAATACTTAATCCTCATTTCTAATCATTCTAAAAATTAGTAATGATAAAATGCGTCCCCCTTCCTCCAAAATAATTGTAATACATTTCTGGCTACGGTACTGTTACACAGTAATATGCTGCGTGTTATTCGATTCTAAACTTTATTCTGTTTTATAGGCTTAACCGTGATAAGTTCAATAATATGCTATATGAGTCAAGTATTAATAACTTTTCATAAGTATCGGGGAATTAAATTAGTGAGTATTATATATTATTATAGCATATATTAATTAGTATTATATTCGATTATACCTGATCAGGTGTATGAATATCAATGGGTTTAAGGTGGGAATCGGATTTGATCAGATAGAAAAATAATAATAAAGACTAAAAGCTCCACCCTTATACACCAATCCTTCTGCAGTCCCCTTCGTTATCGACAATAAGTCTCTGTCTTATATACTATACTATTAGAATTATCGTTAACACAATAGAAATCACTCACACACACACAAATACATAATATATGTATGGTGAGCCTCTTTGAATAATGAAATTGCACAACCATAAGACACGTCAAAGGACAATAGGCTTTGGAATTCGATTATTAATATTATTAATGCGGCGAAAGGCTGAAAACAGAAACAGCATGACACCTATAGTTACTTTCTAATAATTTTTTAATTACTGGCATCAAAGAAATTTTCTTTTATTTATACATACAATGTAGTATTGGATTCCTGGTATATTGATGAATGTACCTTACTGATTTTTTAAAGGCCCAATCAGATCTTATGTGTGTTTTTACGTTCTAACTATTGCCTATATAAATAAATGTATACTATTGATAAGTACTGATAGTTAAGGTTTTAAATTACTTTTTGAGTATTGTTATAAAATGTATTAAATATAACTCAAAAGTCAAACTAAAAAATGAATAATATAAATGTATAATGAATGTTTTTTTCGTTTTATGCGCATTGAGTATGAGTTTATTTGAAAGGGTAACGTATGAATGTGTTCTATTTTAACACGTCAACATAATATAAAACGAATTGCAAATACTATGTAGTTTTTAGGGAATAAAATGTCAATGCTTGTATTATATTATATTTTAAACGTCAATAATTTTTATTCTTCTAAATTTTTCTTACCGAATCATGTAGATAAAACTTTAGAATACATAAGTGTACGGACTATAAATGTAGCCTGTAGACAAGGTATAAATATACTATAATATAGTAAATAGTTATTATATTATAATAAAGTATTTTTTGGAAAAGAACTCACTATTTTTGGTGACAAATATTTAGTAAAACATTCATAAATTAAAAACATACTGCTCGTATATAAAATATTTGTTTCAATAAAAATATATTTTACTTAAATATACATGCAAGTACCTATAAAGTAGTTTATATTGGTACATATGATATGCATCAAACCATACGCAGAAATAGTATTTAGATATATTATATTATAATATCAGTATCTATACTATGTCAGTAAAACTATTCATGGAATTGAATTTCATTAAATTTTAAGTCAACCCGATTTTTATTATCTTTTGTAATACATATTGTAGCGGACCTAAATATCGTTATTGATTGATTGCGATAAAAATTAAAATGTTTACCATTAATAAATTAAGCAGATCGTATATCCCATTTCACGAAGTTCATTCACAATAATATGCATACCTAACAAATTACAAATTTTTATTCATTGGACTACCGCACTATACCTGCGTTATTATAAACGGATTATGATGGATTGGGAGGTTTTATCTCGGGTTCCTTTTTTTTTTTTCATTCGGACGCGGATAAAATACCAAATCAAATATATATAGTATATACGATGTTGCGTCGACCACCTTGTAGAAGACTACACACACACACACACACACACACACACACACACTCGTTGTAATCGACCCCGTCGGACGAATAAAAGCGCGTGGCACATTGAAAACCGATATTTTGATACACCAATTAGATAAAGAATAGGATATAACTAGGGCGACGACCGTTCGATTTACCGGCGTAGACCGTAGAAGGCTCGTTTGTTATATATATATTTGATATAGATAGATGTTATACGTCACTTCAGAACGACATCAGGTCGTTTAACGTATACAAAAGTGGCCACAAAGTGGAATGAAAATATCGACGGAGAAGTGAAAAAAAAAATTATACATTTTGTTTGACGAGAGAAAAACTGTTTAATTGTCCGTGTATGGTTGTTGGTGCGATATAATAATATATGAATTCTTTTTGCAGGGCTTTCTTACATAAAATTATTTATATATATTGTATTTATATACACCGATTTTCGAGTGAATAAGATTCCGGATTTCGCATTCTGTTTTACATTTAGGTACTATTGATTGCAAACGAAACATTAGTTCGTGACTGCGGTTCTCTTGTTTATTGTTTATACTCGATGCATTCGGTATAATAATATTTCAGACACCTAATTTGTTTTACATTTCAAAATAGATAATTTCCATCTCATGAAATTAAATTATCTACAAGTTCAACATCCTTACAACTGTAATTAATAATAATTGTATTTTTCATCTTTATCATGTACAGGGGCAGTGGCTGAAACCCCCCTTAGGGAACACCACTATACAGCAGTGGTTCCAAAAACATGTTTGGGCTGAGTCATAATTTTCAGATAATTTTTGATATTATAATATGTTTTTTAGTTTTGAAATTTTCTTTGTAACAATATACATACATTTTATTTAGAAATATGGGGTTGGGGAGGGGCTATGGCCCCTAAACACCCCCTGGAGCTGACTCTGATCGTGTAGGTAGGTACATCAATTTGCTTATTATAAAAATACCTATTTTGTACACCTTAATATTTATAATATTTATTTTCTTTAACGCGTAAAACAGGCAAAACGCCATAATTAAAACGTAAAAGAGACAGATTCTATTTAAAACAGACCAAGTAATTATGTTTAGGTGCCTATATATTTTCATACAGTATAGTATATATATATATAATATATATATATTATACCTAGGTACTATCGTTGGTATATATTTTATGTAAAACCACGATATAGTCTCGTAAATATTTTGAAAGGTTAAGAGACAAAATTTCGAACAGCTATATACACACCTTGCAACGTTGCTGGCTAAGTGATATTTATCACTTTTATTAAAGGTGCACCATACTGAGATTGAAACGGCGGTAAAGGCGCTGGAAAGTAATTAAAACAGCCGTGTATAAATCAATTAGTGTTGTTCCTTTAATGTAGTTTTCATCAGCTCCGCGATGATATTAAATCGTACGTACCTACCTATAGGTATAACCGTTATTAAATTTTTCGCGTTTTTAATTATTATTCGGCTACGTATATATAGGCGTAATGTGCGAGCGCGACAACCGCAAAATTCATTTACGGCTCCTACACTCGGAAACTTTATACGCATATAATATATTATAAACAAGACTTGTGTGGTGGTCGAAAAAAAAATATTATAATCACGACTTACCCCATAATAATACATTATTATAATATTATTATACAATGTGCTGTTTGCAGGAGTGTACGCTCATAATCGAATTACACCGCACGCACATTTATACATTATATAAACGTCGTGGACGTCGTCGACGTGGAGGGTGCATATTATTGCTTTTATCCTCATCACACTGATTATTGAAATCGTAAAACCGAATACGTATAATATATATTATACACACGACGGAGCATTCAAGCCATATTATACATGTATATACGGTGGACATTAAAAGGTTATGCAAACGGATCGCTTATTGAACCGACTGTTGCGCAGTTGCACTAGAGATTATATTATATACGCGGGGACATTATTATTTAAAGGGGTAGATTTCGTAGCTATAATATAACTTAGTGTACTGATCATAAACTGCAGTGTTGAGCACAGACGACAAAAAAAATATATCTAAACAAGACAAAGATAGTCGTTCAAATTTATAGGTACCTACCTAATAATATAATATGATATATATATATATTTTGGTTTTGAATTCATAGATATTATAGATAACATCATAACAAAAGCATAGTTGTGATGGGTTCACCCTTTACGTTTACAAAGAATTTTAAAAATTGTGTAACTACCGTATATTTGCTGAAATTTTAGAACGCGGAGACAATTTTTTAAAAATAAATTGCGGATCTATATCAGAAGCATTTATGGATTATTATAATACTATATGAAAATCTGAACAACATTTAAAACGTTCGTATTGCATTATAGAGTACCAACCGTATTTCCAGTCAAACCATTGTGTGTATCTTATTGAGGTAAGCAAATTATTTTAAATATATAAACTCCATTTCAATAATTCATCAATTTAATCTGTTAATCAAATTGTATTAGATAAGTATTATCATTTAATAGGTGTGGGTTGTATGTGGATAAATACATTTAAAATTTGCAAATCAATAAATTAAATGTATACGTTATCCCCGCTGAACTCCTCAAGACTATGTAGTAATAATACTTACATAAAAATGTATCCCCAAACAGAATAAAACGAATAGGTAACCCATAAAATGTTATTTATATATTTTAAAGTTTTAAACAATATTGGATTACTTCAAAACTGCACAATCGTTTTTTTAGAATTATTGGTACTTTGATGGACGGTGCAATAAAGACATTTAAATTTTAGTTATACAAATAATATATTATATTATAATGTCCATATTAATTATTAATTCATCAATACTTCTGATAGAACCAGGAAGATAATCTATAGGTTTGCACATTTTAAAACAATATAAAAATATAAGATTAGTGTAATAAAATGTTAACATCATATTTATAAAAATGTGTGAAAGGAGTCGTTTTCTATGCTTCCACTCTATTTCAATTCATTGAAATCAACACCTAGAAAAGGTCTTTCTGCATTTTGCGTACTACTGCGTGTTTGTCCTGTTATTTGTTTCGAATTTTAACACAAAATGTTCAATATTTGTCTGCTTATCATCGGCGACCGACAGCGTTATAACTTATAACTTATAAATTATAATGTATATCATAATAATATGGGTTATCGCCGTCAGTGGACAGCGACGACCGGTTATAAGGTATTAAGGTCTTCGCGCATATAGCAGCAGCACCAAATTTCGTTATTACGTCATAAATAGTATTATTTTTGGGCACATATGTACGCAAGTCTTAACGTACATATTATATTTTACGAAATATTATTATTATCATGCTCAATAAATATGATGTATCGGTCTGAAAGTTTCACATCGGTATTTTGTTTCGATCGTGTAGATGTACATTGTCCTGTATACACTGTTCTCAAAACTCCCGATGTATAGCCATATATTTTATTTTATCTAAGCTATGGTATTATAAGTAAATCATAATTCATGAGTAATAATTTCACTAACATAGATTGTAATATTATACAAATACCTAAATTGTAATTATATATGTTTGCATTTTAGATTCTGAGCGGAGCGATGAATGTATTGGTTTTACAATGATGTGTGTTTTTTATTTTTGTGTCTGTCATCACGTTTTAGGACAGTAAAAGTGCTTAGATTTTCTTCAATAGTACCTTTTCTGATAGGAAAGTGAATCTAGTTGGTACTTTGGGGGGTCAAAAGTAAACATTTTCCAGTAGTTTTCAAAAGTACCGTGAAAAACAAATGGAAAATTAAGGAAAAAACGGGAATTTTTACGCAACATTGATTTTCGATAAAATCGATTTTGGTTTTTGGTGTAAGTCTAAAAAAAATGACGGTAAATACATGAAATTTTTACTGAATGTTTATATAAGCAGTTTCTATATACCATACCGTTTTCAAAATATTTTGACTTATTTTGAGCTGTTTATAGACATTTTAAATTCCCAATCTTTTTGGTTTTTTTTTTTTAAAAAATCAATAACATTTTATTTATTCGTTAAAAATTTTTGAAAATTTAATAGAATACTCCTAATATATTATTTCAAAGGTAGATGAAAATTAAAAATCTGTAGTCACAATTTTTTTTTTTAAGCATTTAAAGTTGAAATTTTGACAAAATACGTAAAAATGACGAAAATTTGCAAATTATTTAGAGTTAGAAATTCATAAAAATTTTTCTTTTTAAATCTAAGATTTTAAAATGTAACACGAGATTTAACATAAGTTTATCTACTTTTATCAAAAACAAAATATCTAAAAGAAAGTAAAAATAAATTTGTATGAACGTTTTAAGTTCATAATTTTACAACATTGAATATTCTCTCGATTTCTCATGTAGCGTTTTTCTTATTTGGTTATAATTCAAAAACGAATAATTGTAGATGCATGAAAATTTCACTGAATGTTTATATTCTTATTTTCTATATACTATACAATTTTGAAAATATTTTGATGTTTTGAGCTGTTTAAAGACATTTTCAGTTTTCAATTTTTTTAGTTTTTTTTTTTATAATTGTCAATAAAATTTTATTTGGTGGGCCAAAAAGTCTGAAAATTTAATACAAGCTTTATAACATATTGTTACAATATCAGTTGAAAATTTTTAAAAATACATAGGCACGATTTTTTTTTATAAGCATTTAAAGTTCGAATTTTGACAAAATTTGTCAAAATCTCGAAAATTATAAATCATTGTAATTAAAAAATTATAAAATGTTCAGTTTTTATAACTAAGTGTTGAAAATTTAAAACAAAAATTCTCATAAATAAATCATACTGTAACCAAAAAATCTATAAAATATATCAACACATTTATTTTTTACAGACATTTTAATTTCAAATTTAGACAAAATTTCATATTTAAACCAAGAATAATGATTTTAGTTATTTTGATATAATTTAAAAATATTATTTGTTGGTATATGAAACTTTTAGAATATATTGTTATATTTTATATACACGCAATGGCATTTTAAAATATAATTTTTTTGAGAAAAATGAATTTAACCAACTATAGTAAATACTAATGCCTATAATACTAAAATTAATTACTTTATTCACAATAATATCATCAAATACATTTAGACTTAGTAAGATATTATAGACTGACTGACCGTCTTCGCTCAGAATCGTTTTTCTTATTCAATGATATTATATCATTGGATTAAAATCTAACACAATCCATTACAGGACTCACTTGTAACCTACTGTACAGCAGAGCGACATACACTTACCCGCCCTTTTTTATGTTAACTTAATTTTACATACTTAACTAAAATAAAATATAACGTAAAATTGGTATCTTTTTTAAAATTATTTAGGACTTTAGTTGCCTATAAGTAGTCTGTTCTTATAACATATGGGAATCGTGGATATTTTTGATTTGTTCTGGTCTAAATATGTATAGTACGTTCTTGTTATTGTGGCGCAATAATTTATGTATTGGTGTACCTTTATATTTTGGAATTAATTCACCGGCGCAAAACATGTATACCTATATATCAGATTCCCGGTCTAAAATGTTCGATGCAACCAATGGACACCGCTATAGTATACTTTAACAATAATGCGTTTATAACAATATTATAAAATCGATAGTCCCTGGAAAATTTATTTTCTTGACTGACGACCGTATATATATTTATATATACTATATACAACATACATTCTACATAGTGTGTATAATATAATGTCTATCCACTCTATATACATTTATAAAAAATCAATATGTAGCTATTACACTTACACTAGAGCACCGTTGCAACGTATATATAGGTACCAAAATAATCGGTCACATCGGTTCATTGCGCTGCTGACGTGTTTATATATACCAACGTGGGTAAAACGTATTGTAATAGACGTGCCGAATATTTTTTTAAGATAATGTTTATTACATTTTTCACGTATGAACGATGTGTTTTGCAGAAGAATTTGCGGATAAATGCACGTGACAAATGCGTCAAGGAAAAAAACGGGATTATAATCGGGCGCTGGGCACGCTTTTTGTAGCCGAACACCCTTATTATCTTCTGTACCGGAGAGGTCCTGCGCCGAAACGAAATACAATTGGTTCGACTTATTAAATTACGTATATAACACCTGTTTTAGAAATTTGAAAATAAAAAATAACCAAACGCACCTCAAATGACACAGATGTACTAAAAAGAAAAAAACAGAACCAGTTTTAAAAACTCATTAATTTCATTTTGTTCCGGTGCGCGCAACATATTTTTCCTCTGCCGTCGATGCAAAAAATATAATATTATTTATCACTGCCTCGAGTTGTTGTGATGTTGTACGGTGTATTTCTTTTTCGAGTATCTTTTTCAAGATATTTTTTATTAGATACATTATTAAGTATAATAATATAATACATAATATACATACGTAGGTACGTACGTAGATACCTACGCTCTACGGTGTACATCGATATAAAATGCATCATCGCCGAGATAGAAATCGTGCAGTTTTTTTTTATGAGTACTTGTATATTCAATATATAATATAAATTAATAGATATGCGCACACTTGAGTGACGTCTAATTAAAATGAAAAAACCTTAACAATTTGCCAGTTAATAATGTACCTATATAAATTAACGTATTGTCTTTGTCTTATTCGAATATTATATACCTATTAAGTTGTATAATGTTGTGCGTAATGCGGAATAAGATTTGAAACCGGGTCCGCTGGTGTATACGGTTTTGTAAAGAAATTCGCAACACAAAATAATATACTTCATAATATTATTTATTACTATTATTATTATTATTATTATTATTATTCATGTCCACGCCGTATCGATAAATCATGATCGAGCACGTCTCGTTCCTACGTCAAATTAATCCTATCGAGTTAAGTACATTATTATAAGTGGGAAAACTTGGCCTGTTTGTATTTCGATCCTCCTCTCCTCGCCCTCTATATCGTTAGACCTGTCATTGCGGTCGTTTCGTCACGTATTCACACGTCTTTTCCGTCCGGCTAGACTCCTTCACTCATTATAATACAAGAGCCCACAGTCGTCTTTATTGCTGTCATCCACACCGGATCCAAACAGCTATAATACCTTCGGATATTAAAATTAAAATAACAATTACGTTTATAGTTATATGACGCGTACAATATATAATACTAATACACTGTTATTAAATTGCCTCACTACTACTGGCCCGGCTATTGATTTTTTCCACGATAATAACACACACTAATCGATTTCTTCTTTATTTGATATGTTGGAATGTCCGCATGAATTAAATGCATTCGTACATTGTATACTCGTTTTGGCTATTCCGGCTTACAGACAATCAAACGCGCGTATATTATTATAATATGCTGTGAATTGTAATAAGAACATTTCAAAGAAAGGCGTAGCCGTGTAGGTAGGTGATAATATGAACGAGTGCAAGGAAATTCATGGGAAATTATAACAATACATACAACTTGACATACTTATTTAAAATTAATGTCAACATTATACATAATATTATACGCTGCTAAAAAGTGATACTTATTATGAATCGTTTAATTAGTTTCTAATTGTTTGTATAAACTTATGTACCCTCGTTACACGAGAAACAATATTTAAATATTGTTATTTAAATTTATTCACACTTCACAGTATATTATATTATAATTAATTACAGTCCGGATTTTTAGGTTTTAATACATAACTATTATAACTTATAAGGCAGTTATGATTTTGTAATTATATTTATGCAATAAACTATGTATGAAAAAATTTACAATTTGTCAGTCAAGTTAGTGGAGAATAAAAATAAATAATTATTGTAGGTACACCACAAACTATATAAAGCAATATGTAACCGGTTATTGTTGAAGTGAATATTCCGAAACAAAATGGAATTATATCATTCGAAACCATTGACTTGGTTATAATAATCATCATTGTTATCAATGGAAATGGGAAAGACAAATAATTATTATTATTTATGAACAATTTATTTTATGGTTAGGGATTAGTTTTATGTTTGTTTATTTTTATTAAATTTTAAAAATTACTAGAAAATAACCTTTAACCCGAAACAAATGTTTTATTTTTTCTGTATTTGGTATGAAGAATCCTTTTAATATTATTATTTTAATTGATGTTTGGTTACATATTTATGATTTATATAAAATAGGCCAGTGATGTATAATTTATACATAACTAGCTGGACATTTTGCCACAAATAATTTATAATTTATTATTTAATTAATACTTACTAATACCGCATATAATATTATGTATTATATATTTATACCTACATTGTATAACTATAATTAATTAATCAACCAAGTTTTTTTACGGTAATTTTATAAAATAAATGATAAGGTCTTAACTTATAACACTAAAATCTATTTATTTTTATTTTAAATAAATATAAAATAAAAATATAGATCTTATGTAGGTTGTAAAAAAATATTGTACACCTAATAAATAAAATAAGTTTAACTCTCTAAGCTTATTATTACGTTAATCTTTTTGTTTTAATTTTATTAATTTACGTTTTTGTGTATCTAAATATTGTTTATGTCTACAACATTTTAATAAACGACGCGCAATAATAATGTTCGTGTTTAAAATAAGGCTTTCAAAAAGGCCAACATATGGGAATTTAGCTTTGTAATAAATTGTGGAGATATAAACACCGGTTGTACGATTTGTTCACTCTGCAAAAGAAAAAAATATTTTATGATATTTATAATTTTTCTCGGAGAAAATAATGTAATACTTATTATTAAGTACAGCGGCGAGAGTACGATTTACTCTGAAATTTACTATAATAATGTAGGTATAACACTACCTATAGCATATTATTGTAATAAGTATACAAGTATATATTTAATTTTATATTAATCATTGCGAATAAATAACGAGTTCCGATTAATCGGGTATTTATATGCAAATTCGTACGCGTACGTTTATTCGAGCGTTTTAAATGTAGGTAGGTATTATACCTATGTACTAATACAGTAAATATACCTACATATGCGTATGGCAATAATAATAATAGTCTTGGCCCTTGGGTACAACAACAATACTTATGCAGTTGTATAAAATAGTTGTACAACAGTGTTAGTATTATAAAATATTTGTTAGGCTTGTTAATTTTATTTTAGACATTCCATATTATATCCTCTCCTCATGATTACGCTCCTGTTGCAAATCATCTGGATTAAGTCTTTTAGCTAACCCTAAGCAAAATTGTTTTGTGTACAATTTCGCTGTGGTGCAATTTTAACTTAAGTTCTACAATATTTTATCCGGTCGTATATATCTGTTCATATTCCCCAATTCAAAAGTAGCTACATCAAAAATAAGCCTATGTGCTATGAAGCGCTTAACGCCTATCGTTAATGTGAACCACACATTACAAACTTTGGATTTAATATTTTTCTTTTTGTTTAACACTTTTGAAATGTGCCTATATTTATATATATTCTCTTTCAAAACATTAATGACAAAGTTTGTTATTATTGTATTATCATTATAACTATTGTATTTTAATCCAATTTGTATGGATGTACCATTTTCGTTCCTAGGGTCGAGCCCGTAAATCTTAAATCAATAAATAAAATGCGCATAATCGAATCCTTTGACCGCCGCTCGAATTACCACTAGAGTGGTAATAATAATGATTATATTATTAATAATATGATCCTTATTCGTCAACGGCCATTTTCGGATCACCTGAAATAAAGGGCGTGCGTATAATAAATAACATATATTTTATCTATAACACGCATATTATTATGGACACACTATGTACTATATTATTGTTTTAACCCTTCGATATAAATCACAAACGTAGTCGTGACAAACAATATTATTCGGTCCTCGTGTTGTTATTATTATATTTTCTACATATAGGTGGGTATTATATTATTATAATATACGCGCGGCCGTCTCGCACTCTCGCCGAGATCGCATTCCAAACCGATGATAAGGAGCAGGAGGAGGCGCACATCCTGGATTCATGAATGAACGATGCTGCACGCGCGTCATATAATATTGTTTTTAGGTCTGCCATGTGTATAATGTATATGTATACATAAAAAAAAATATATATATACATATATACACCTATTTATATTGTAGAAATAACGCATCGCTCGTAGGATATTATATACATATATTTCTTTGAAATTTATCGGTATACTTTATTTTCGGGGAGGAAGGAGAAGAAAAAAAAAAAGTTACTACACATAATCGGACAGCCCGTAGTCCGTATACACAATAATAATAATAATAAAAAAAAAAAAAACAACAACACGGACTACGAACGTAAGCGCGAACCGCGGTGCCAACCGAAAGCCAATCCGGTCAGATCGGTTTTACGAATGTCATTATGATAAACAATTTTCGTAGTTATACGTATCCAAATATTTTAATTTTATTCATAATAATAATACGCATAGTACCTACGAGTTGAGTGTCTTGGATTTGACTGCAGCAGCATAATATTTAATACATATTATATTATAAGTGCTTATACCTACGTTGTAATTAATATATTTACATTATATTATTATTTATTATACTATTGGGACTTGGGATTCGACTGTTGAAAGCGCTCAGTCACTTACAAACTATTGGCATTAAAATATATACCACGAGGTCTCATTATTATGACGCATTTAACGAAATAATATAAACTTAAATGAATTTCTTATTTTTCCGAAAAATTGTTACCGCTAAATACTCCCGTGGACTTGTCGAGGCCTGGTGACACGTCGCTGCACTGTAGTATAATGCACACATTTTTTCGAAAATCCACAAACGACTTACCGTCATAATAATATTATATAACATTACTTAACAACACCGTATACAACTGGACTGTCCTTAGCGCCCTTCGCGGGACACGATGTGGTGGTCGGTGTCTGCCGGCCAGCGGAGGCGCTACGCGGCATGGGGTCGCCGTGTGAAATAGTGTGATTATTCGGACTCGTGCAGTACATAATATACCACATACGTGTATGTATATATACGTGATATAATATTATTATACACTTGTTATACTGCCGTATGGTTGGAAGGATATGGAAAACACTCTCGGGAGAAATAATGGTGGAGACACTATTTTAAAACATAATATTATTACGGTGAACAAATATTATATGTATATAAATAAACGATATTAAAAGATAAATATTCATCGGACCGGCCGCCGTCACCGTCGTCTCGGTCGGGTCTCGGGACTCCACCGCGTATAGGTACTGCAGGATACACAACAATATTATTATACATATTATGCAGGAGACGGCGTTCCTGCAGCAGTAGAAATTCCTCGGTATATCTAGTTTAAATATAATAATAATCGTAATCGTAATGATAATGTGGGCATTATAATATATTTGACGTTAACGCAGCGGGGGAAGTTTAGACTGGTCCTTGTTTTATGCCAACAGATGATATATCGCCATAACGATGATTGCTTCTCACCAGTCTTATTTTTCATTTATTTATTTTCTTTTCTCGTTTTTTTTTCTTTCGTTTTTTTTTTCTTTCATTTTTCCCATTTATATTTATTTTCGGATGTTGTTATTATTGCAGGGGCTCGAACAAAATATAACGTATTGGTGTAGGCGCTTATAATAGACGCTTGATAGGTATCCTGCATAATATACTAGCTGTAGTACGTGTCGATTGAAGCAGTTGATATAGGTAATTAATATTATCACTATTTATGCTCGTAAATATTTGCATATAATAATACTGTCAGTCTGATCCATTACAATGTGCTGAAAAATTAAATTAGATAAAAATAAATATTTACAAATAACTCGTCTTGGAAAACAAAACATTATGGTGTACCTCAATAATAATAATAATATAATGCACGCCGATGCATATGGATACTGCAGTTGTTAGTTGTTCGGCCGGCAATGATAAATTTCCTTACGGAAACATTTTTAATTGGATAAACTGATTTAAGTTCACGATTTCAGTAAAGACTAAACACCACTCGGCATTGGTAATCTTTAATGAGTTTTCCGATAATAATCGTATAATACCCTCGAATGATCAAATCGTGTTATTTGTATGTAAATAGGTTCCCTTGGCCACAGTTTCGACTTTGGTGCTGTGGTCGATCGTACCATTAAAACTTTTAACCTCTTAGTTTGGATATAGCGACGGTGTGGTCAGAATTATATCTCGAGTATATAAATTATATTAAATTTATATTTAAGTATCATTATATTATCTTACTGTTGATTATTGATTATTATTGATGTCCAAACGCTTCCAATACGTTTCTTCTATAATTATGAAAATTAATAAAAACATTTAAAACAAAACAACATGGTTTTAGTTATTATATTTCCAAAATAATATTGCTAAGGCACTAAATAAATGTAAATATTAGAGTTGTCATTATGAATGTAAACGAGGTTAAACTGTGGATACTTGATGGGAATATTTAACTTTAGTACTTCATCGTGCATCTACTTTATGCTTGAAGTATATAGAAATATAACACGGCTGAACATCATGATTGAATGTATAGGGTTTATTCGAGAAAAATTCTAAACACTAGAAAAAATCTGTAGATAAATATTTTTTTAATGAAATAATATATCATTAGTACATTTTGTAACGTTAATTTGCGATTAAATATTGGTATAATGGTATTTAATAATAATCTGGTATATGTAGGGGGATGAAGTTGTTTAGGTGCATATACATTCCTCACCCTTATCACATTGAATAGACTAAAGTTAACCAAATTGTATATAAATCACTAGCATGAATAAATGATGATCAGTGAACTTATATTACTTTTACGACTTTTACGTAATATAGTATTTAAGTTGTACGTTTATGTAAAATGATTATAATATTATAATACACTTATACAGAATTACAGGAAGGTATAAAACATTTTTTTTTTTTTTTTTGATGGAAGGATAATTGGTTTAACGTTTAACCCCCTGTACACATGCTTCCATTTATAGTACCTCTATGTATATGTATTATTATGTGCACGTATTATTTACGTGTCAAAAAGAATATGTATTAGAAAAGATTTTTTTTATTTATTATTTATATTGGCTA
The DNA here is from genome assembly GCA_027563435.1 of Nasonovia ribisnigri. NCBI lineage: Eukaryota > Metazoa > Arthropoda > Insecta > Hemiptera > Aphididae > Nasonovia > Nasonovia ribisnigri. The sequence continues at coordinate 164,457 of JANEHU010001118.1, forward strand.
TTAAAGTGTGTTTTTCTTAAAAATAAAAAAGTAATACTTAGGTAATCAAAAAGGTTATTTTTTCCAACTTTTTAACGACAGTACCCGTTAGTTAATTTACTAAGTTTAAGTAACCATTGTTATAATTTAGCTTTCTTCGATAACAAAAAAAAATAATACATTTGGTTAAAAACTATGTTTATACATAACTATACAACTGTAATAAGACCAATAAATGAATAGCAAATTAGTTAAATTACTTTTTAAACAATGATTTTAAATGAAAACAACCAAATAAATATACCTTGATTAATTAATAATCTAGTTGGTACAAATGTGTAAATTGTAACGGCTAAACCACTATAGACTGTGTGGAATAATATAATGATGAGTAAAATGCATTTATAATTAAATCTTTGAAACTTGTACAATCATGGTCACTGGATGGTAATTTAAAATAATAATCATCTTTTTATTTAAGCAAGTCAGTATTTTGCTCAAAACTAACTTAAAGTTTTTAGAGTCAAATATAGGCAGGTATTGTTTGTTAAGTTGTTACCTAGGGACATTGATTGATAACTGATTTAACCAAACTAACTTAGGTAAATTTTTTTCATTATCTTGCCGCCCACTTTTGTACAAATATATTGAAAAAAAAAACAGATATAGATAAATTTAATCCGATCGTTATACTCGACAATGCGATATGAAACAGTATAATATATTAGGTACACTTTCATAATTGTATTTGTATAGACAACAGTGGAATATTTTTCGCTTGGAAATCAACAAACACGTTGGATATGAACACTTTACCAATTATTATTAGGTGTATACCTCTTTTTTATATGACGTTAAACGTCTTAAATTCATAGTATAATTTGTGGCGTCGTTGTTGGATTTCGGGTAATAGCGTTATTATAATCCAGCTTGACCGCAATTTACATAATTAAATGAGGAGTTTTTTTTTATATTCGTTTAATCTGTGTGCTGCATGTATAATAATACTAGAGGTAGACAACAATAATCCATTGTCGTGTATACGTGAACGACTTGATAGTCCCCACATTTGTGAGATTATCTATATATACGCCTGTCGGTATAGAATTATTTTTCGAGTGGCCTATTATCCGTTTGAGTTCGTATCGATTCTCCACACATAAATACTTCGGATATTATAGCCACATCGCTGTGTCATGTTTATACATCATATTATGTGTCAATATAAACGAACATTGGCAAGTGTTACATTGTTCGAAAACTGACATCATGTTTGTATAATAACTCATGCACCGGCCGTCACAGTGTCGAAAATTGTTTTTGAACATAGGTACATTATACTTGATGAAATTGATTTTAGATTCAACAAAATAAAACAAAATTTTAATTACTAGATGTAAATAATAATAGTAATTATAATATAACAGGGGACTAATACAACCGTAACTATTGACGCATAAAATCAAAAACTTAAATACATATTTATAATATTATTTACAAACTAATGTATAAATACTGAATGACCATTTCAGAGTTACATACTTTATTTATGGCCCGTGCTGCATAGATACATATTATATTATTTTATTTTATTTCTCTCACCCTCCGATTTACAATCAATCGTTATCCTCTATTATCCGTCTCTAACTATTACTCATCATTCGTACCTTATATTTCAAGAACCTTTTGGAGCGCTTTTGTGTATAATTTTTACAAACATTTTTCAGAGTATTTTTTGGCTGCCAGTTTTTTATGGAAAATAAATAATTTCTGTTAAATATTTCCCAAATATGAACATTTTTTCAGATTAATATAAGGTATAGATGCCTATGATTGAAAAACATTTTCAATGTATTATTTGGCTCAAAAATAATGTTGTGCTTATTTTAACGTTTGATTAATGCGTTGAATCCTGTTTAACATGTTTTTATTTTAATCAAAACATTTTAATACCATGCGATGGTGCACTCTCGCCCGGAGAATGCTTTGCTCCCAGATAACATAATACCTATATATATTACACAAGTATCCCGCGTTGGCCGATATAGGGTGTCGGTTACATATTATGGGGAGATAAGATCTTATTCACACAACTCACGACGTTCTGAACGGTTTTGGACGAGGTGCAGGGGAAGAAAAAAAGAGTTGTTCGCTCGGACTTCTGGTGTTGTTTACAACGTAAAGGGGACTTCTGTTGAGCAGCGCCCGCTGTTTGTAATGGTGGTGGACGATCGTATGATGGTATTTTACGTGGAATTCGGGTGGAATTCTACAGCAGCAACACGGCCTAAAATTGATCAAAATCTCGTATCGCAATAATCGTAAGTGACTAAATGAAGAAAATTAAATAACTGGTTTCATGTTTTTGAACTCCCTATAGAACAGTTTTTTTTCATGTTTGCAGTTTTAAAATAGATAAGTAGTTATCATTTGTGGTAAGTTTAAAAATTCGATTGACATAGATACATGATACTGCCATATTATAATATGTAAGTACAGAGACATTTTGTTTTCGCGTGACTTTAAAAGGAATGACTTTTCAATAATAAAACGATATTACATCATCATAATTGTAAACATTGTCAATGTTTTAATATTAATACAAATTTAATACTCATATAGTATTGTTGTAAGTACCTATTTATCGGATTTTTATTCTTATGGTAATAAAATATACTTTAATATGATAATATTACGGATATAGGCGACGCATTTCAAGAACTATATGTTAAGACTCGGGTTTTTTTTTCTTATGATTATTATGTGCATCTAACTTTTTTTATCTGCCGTCTAATGGCTGCTATATATTTGCTTCTACATATGATTAGAAAAAATACTTATTTACACTTCCGGGTGAATCCTGTTGTCTATTGATAATGAGACTTTACACAATGAGTAGGTAATGAATATAATATAGGTACAATGGTTAGACAATATACATTATTATAATATATAGGTAGCATTATAATATTAATTATAACCAAATTGTTACTCATAAAATATAATATTAATCAAGAAAAATTCACACCCCGTCCGCCTGACATTACACCTGCTGCAGAATACCGATAGACATTGACGTCTGACTCTTGTCTTTAACTATATATTTCAACACTATAGGTACAGGTAGGTACATATATATTAGAGTTTGCTGTCTCATATAGAATTCGCCTATCCAAAAACTATTGGACCGAAATCCATTTCCAAATTCATTAAACTGCGTTTGAGAGCTGTAACGTGTACGGCGATTCTATATTGACTATTAGCTCTCGAAGTGTATGAGGTTATAATAATATATATATAATCATACATGTACAATATAGGTACTTGGGCGAGTGCATAATACAATAGTGCCTACTGTTTGTAGGACGTCTGACTGCCACTCGAACTCGACATAGCGCGCCACTGTTATCCGAATTATAGTGTGTAGGCTGTTTATACATATTGTAGGTACATGTATATAGATAAATACCGTCGAGTGCATCATGACTTGAAGTCGTAATCGGTATACGAGTACGTATATACAACATATATATATATATATATATATATATATTATATATACACCCAGTATAATATATACGACACGGTGATATAAGGCATAACGATTAATAATGTTTTCTCGACCTCATAAATTAGATGTATATAATATAATATGTTATAAGTATGCTCGTATTATGCGTATATAATATGTGGCTGCAGTATGTATGGGTACGTTTTAAATAAACAATAATACGCGGTACACGGTGAACGGATATCACGTTTGTAAATTTCACAACTATTTATTAAAATGAAAAAACAATATCTATTTGTTTTTTAATATAATCAATCATAGGTATTATATATTTTACTGTTATAAATTATAATTATTATGAGATTTAATTTTTTTATGTCGTGTTTAGAAAAACGAGTTTCAAAGTTGCTCGCAAACATTAGAATTTCATATAGTAGAAACATTAGACTATTAGGATTAACACCTTTTATATTCAAGTGGAAATCAGATCGATAGACGCGTTATCTAAGCTGATTATTGTGATATTTGTATTCTATTTAATGTACATATACCGTAGGTATACGAATATACGAATTATAGTAGAATCTCGATTATCCTACCAATAATTGGGGTCCCAACTGCAAGTTTGGATAGCAGGAATTTGTTTGTTACTAATCGGGAATGAATACAAACGCATGTTAACATACATAATAATATTATGTAGATCATATTTTAAATTTTTTATAATATTTTAAAATAATAATCTATATATTATAAAATATTGAACATCATTGAGTAAGTACCTACATTAAGTTATAATTTTGTATTTATACGAGTAGCTGATATACGCAAATTTGTACAGTTCAATTTCGCAAACGTTTGAGAAGTCTAATATATTGTGGATTATGCATTTATGCTGGACAACATTATGTCTTCTGGACGTTATTAAGATAAGGTCTGTAAAGGTAGATAGAGCTTGAAATCAATTTTGAATATCGATAAAAATCGTTATAAATTCTGAGAAATCAAAAATCATACCTTTAAAAATTGAATTTTGAAATTTAAAATGTATATTTAAATTGGAAAAATTAAAATCGACAATTTCTACTAAAATAATTATAATTTTATAATTTTTATTCAAGAGCCAATTTAAAATATTTAACAATAATAAATAGGTCATAATATTATTCATTGGTGCCTATATAGGTAATAACTAATAATTAATAATTGTTCATATATTTTTTCTTATAGCCCGTTTCACAGCTACGCGTAACGACGAATATCGGAATATGGAACGCGAGAATGACGACAGGTATAGAAATTAAAAGTAAAATCTTATATATTTAAAAGTGATATTTAATCTTGATAAAAATGACGTTAAAATCTAATAACAAATCATAGAAAAATTAAATCGATACTGTGCAACAATATAAAAATCATACAATCAATGTACTATTTTGTATTTAAATTAGGAAAAACAAAATAAATATCGACACCTAAATGAATTTGAAATAAAAATTGAAAATGTTCATTTTCAGACCAGGTGACGTGAATACGCGATGGTTGTGAAATGGGTCTATAACAACGTCGTGTGTCATAATGTACAATGTAAAAACAATATACATAGGTATTTATTTTATCACGAACGAACGTTTTTTTGGTATTGACATCGGATATACGCCAAAGTCTGTTAGGATAATCAAAGCTACATTGTAATGTTATTATTAGGTGTATCAAACATTTTACCATCTATAAACTGTCGGATTTCGACTAGTTTGTATGACTACCGAGCGGCGGTAGTCTTATGCAGTAAGACTTTCATATTAAGTAGTGTCACGGGCAACAAACAAAAATTCGTACTATAGAGAAATTCGTTACATAGAATCAAACAAATTTGGTTCAAATTTAGTTTGATTTCAAAAATATTTAGTTGAATAGAAAATTGTATAGAATAGAAGTTCGTTTTATGGAAATTTCACTCCTATTTGCACGTCTCAGGACGTGTCAACCACTGCTTACGTGTCTTAACTCATAAGTCACAAGTCATAGAATAATTGTATAACATAATTATGGTTTGAAAATGTCTCATAAACAGTGTTGGGAATAGATAACTAAAAAAATATCTAGATAAGATAAGATAATTTTAACAAAATATATGTTTATAATATATATTTTAATGTTTATAAAAAAATATTATGCTTCACCAAAAAGTTTGAAAAATAAACAAGGTTCCTTATAAATTTAGCAACTTAAAAATTTTAAAATTTTAAAATTTTAAACTTAAATAAACTGAAGCTTGAGAATGTAATACAAGGTTCCTCATAAGTTATTCTTGTAAACAACAAAAATTATCAAAAATACGTATCAACGGTTTTAAATTTGTTTTTTAGACATAATTTAAAATTTAAAATTTTACAAAACCTAATATTAAAACAAAAAATAACAATTTTAGTTATAATATGTAATTGCATTAACTCATAAAGAATTATTCGTAGGGATTTGAAACTTTTTGCCAATATGTATTTTATTTTTTATACACAATAAAATAAAGTTTTCGAAATAATATGTAGATTCATTTTAAGCTTTTTATACATTGTACCAAGAATATATTCACGGCGGCAAGCGGTCGGGCGAACCGGACGAGATAGACTGTAGGCTGCAGATCGAGGTGCTTGTGCCCGAGTTGGTGTCGGAGCCGGAGATGGTGACATTCGAATCAATGATTGTGGAGGAACCAACGGAAACTAAAGAGGGTAAGAAGAGAAGTGACTAGGCAGTTCTATAAGAAGCGCAACGAGAAATCGTTATTTGACTACAGAATATATCATTACATACATTATAACCAGGCCGCGAAAGATCATTCTAACCCGACTCCAAATTAAACGGTACCAAATATAATGACATATACACGTAAGTTATAATTATACAATATTTATGAACTATGAGTGTTTTACACTTATTATAGACCATAATATAACAATGTGAAAAAAATAAAGTTAGGTAATTTTCAGTAAAACTATAATTTCAGCATACGATATATAAGAAGCACGACCAGAAACGAAACAATTTGACAACAGAATACCGGAATACGGCCAAAAACCAGCCACGACAGATCGACTTAACGCAAGACCAAATTAAATAGTACCAAATATAATGACAACATAATATATACGTAAGTTATAAGTACACAGTATTTATGAACTAAGAGTGTTACAACTTATTATATACCATAATATAACAATATGAAAAAAAAAACTATAATTTCAGCATACCGACGACTAACCGGCGAGTTTCCACTACTTAATAATATGCTCGCCGGAATTCTTGAAGCCGTTGTTATGCCTCTTCGAACTGCCATCGCCCTCAAGCTTGTTACCCTTCAATCAGTTTTACTGTCACTTCCAAAAGTTCCTCCACGGCTCCACCTGTCATCATCTCCGGGTCCAACACACACGGCAGGCACCTCGATTTGCAGACAAGATTTCTAGTCCGAAACGCCCTGCCGACCACCGTCTACCCGCAGAATTAACACACGTGCCGGTTTCGCAGACGTGAGCAGCATTTCCGAAATTGTGGTCCTTCGGCAAAGGCTGTTTAACAGACTCGTCCTCTTAGACTGGTTCCTGATCCTGATCCTGTGGCTGGTATCGCTGCTATATGCCATAGTAATCACCATCGAGCATCTGGACATCCTCCTCTTGCTCCACCGAGAGTACTGCCGACTGAAACGTAGTCGGCTGTCCGTTGTAAATTTTAATGCACCCTGTGGTCTATGTTACTCATATTGCATCATTAATTTTATAATGTTTTTAAACTAATGATTTTACTCAAATTCAATTAATATACTCAGGTATGTACTTAGATAATACAATAAAATAAAATATCTTAAAAGATTGTCTAGTAATTAAAATATATTATAAAGTATAATATTCAAATTGGTTAGGTTACAAAAATATAAGAGAATGATAATGAGTAATGACACTTATAACGCGCGTCGACATGTTGTATTGTGTTTTGATAATCTGATTCCAAAATATAAACTCTGAAGTACCTATATAGATATTTATATTAATTATTATGTATATTGTCACTCGACACTCTGTCACTCTGTATAACAGTAATAAAATTCACAACGCCTAATATATTATATTATAATTATTTATAATGATATATAAATATATAATGTATAGCTAGTAGTTGTCGTCTGCGTGTACGAAGCTCACTCGGTATGTTTGCATGGGTAATTTTACGGGATATACAATAAATTATAATATGTACCTATAGGTTAAATGCATATATATAATATTATATTATAATACTATATTTATTATATACATAGATTAATTCGTCTAAGGCAGTTTACGCAGAAATACGCTATGGTAAAATGTTAATAACAACAATACATGGTATTATTATATAAATCGTTGTGTTTTTCTGCCACTAAAGCCGATCAGATATAACCATGTACCTATTAACTAACGCAACAGCCAACAATAAACTATTGGAACGTTGACTACCTATCAATATATATTACACTACATTATTATGGTTTTCGAACACAAAATGTAAAAACGTATATTTATTCTAAAATATGAAATAAATGCATATACATAAAAAATTATCTAAATCAATTTACATAGGTAACCGAAGTTTTAATTTAAGTTAAATAAAAAGATGACCAGTAGATTTGCATCTAGATAATATAATAGATAATTAAATTTTCATCTATAGATAAGTCCCAACATAGCAGTCATAAATATTTCCGCTTATTTCCGCTAATCAATATTATTATTGTACCACCTATGTCCTATGGCATTCTTTTATCACCGACACGACACATCGTACTGCGCCACCATAACGTCAGTTGCAGTATCATTTAAATACAGAACATTATAATATTCTACACACATTATAATATATTATAGTATAATATGTTTACAACCGGTATAATAATAATATGTACGTGCGCGATGCTTGACACGCCGTGTTATAATATGGACGTGTACAGTGTACGTGTTACAATAATATTATATTATGAACCTACCTATTTATACTCAGGGTACCCGGTTGGATTGACCTATATAGTCGCCCAAAACATACACGCGTCCACGTGTTTATGCGTATATAGCGCCCTGCACGCGTAAGTGCACTGAGCGACCGAAATTAATAACGAATTACGAATATATAGGTATGATATAAAATTATAAAATGATGATGTTATTTTGTGGTACGGGCGAGGAACCGATAAATAAAAAATAAAAATATTGTATCCACCTGAAACTAAAAATATGTCGGTAATAAACGAGGACGAATCGTATACTTAATAATAATAATGATGATAATAATAAATAGTAATAGTAATAGTACCTAATAATAATAATGATGATACGAACAATCGTCAACTGTTGTTTAAGAACAAGGCGAAATGGCGCGATGAAAAAGACAGACAGAAATAATAATCATAAAAAGAACGTCGTAATGTACCTATTGTTGTTTATTACATTATATTTTTCAGTTTATTATAAATGGTGTGCCGTTAAGAGAAATGAATTGCTCCAACGGGACAACGGGTACCTTTTATTTTTTATTTTGTTTTTTATTCTTCTCGGAAAGGGCAGATGACAAATGAGCGACTGTGTACGCAACAAATAACATTACAGCAGTAAGGGCCAATTGTACGGCGGACTGTGATTGGTCCGGCCACGCAGCCCCCGCCGGCGTGTAAACCCTTTACAACATTATGCACCTATACATTATATAGTACATTATACATTTATACACTATTACGCATTATCATTACACCGTTCGCCCTGCACCGACGACACCACCGCGATAATTGTTGCTTAATACGATCGGCCAGTCACCGTCCGAACTCGCCGGACGGTGGTTGGTAGTACGTTATTTTATAATAAATTCATCTACATTATAATAATATTATCTTTTAATCCGATAATGGCTCGTTTAAAATTTGATACGGTTGTCTTATAATAATATAGTTTATACTGAATCTGTTTTAAATCTGTTGCGATTAACTGCAGACGCGTTTGATGTTTTATATTATTATTATTATTATTAGTAGTAGTAGTAGTAGCAGCGGTATTAAAATATAATTATACATAGTATTATAGAGGTAAATAATATTATGATTTCAATCTCATTGGCTTAACATTAATCGCACAGATTTAATAATTATATTCTAATAAAACTATTTTTTCATTTTTTGAAAACAAGTTTTTTTTATAATAATATACCAATCATTAGCTTGAGGAATAATATTGCAATGTAGGTAGGTACAATAATGAGTGACGGAAGAACATAATATATTTGAAAGTATATGTTAGTTGTTTATATTATTATTGTCACACATACCTCATAATAATCTTGTTTTTTAGTGCTTGAATTTTATATGGTTATATAATATGTTTTTGTTGAGATATTGGAATAAAAAGGTTCGTAACTCACAATGTCAAAGAAAAATCATAATTCGTTTCAAATCGCAACAAAATAATTGATAATCAAATGTATTTTATTGAAAATAAAAATTCTATAAAATAAAAAAAGAATGAATATTAACTATAAATTTTTATTTATGCGCTGGTACTTAGGTACATATTATATTATATTGCCGTAAGTTCCCGGACCTGTGTGACATATGTATACACAACTACACAGTACATTGCTAAAATCAGAACTAACGATAAAATTAATTTGAAATGCACAAAATTATGATAAAACATGTTTGAATACGTATATATTAATAAATTAAAATTTCTGTGGTGAAAATATATACCTAATGTTTAATCTATGTTGTCTACAAGTAAAATAACAAAAACATTTTTTAAATTAAACCATATTATAATGCTAAATTATAAAAAAAAGAACTGGATAATCTATAAGATTAACTATTTTACTAGTGCGCTACGCTGCATAATATGTGTATTAATCAGACATAACTTAGAGTTATGAGGACACTAATATTGAGACCAAATACAAGGTTCACGCGAACACGTTTTAACAGAGCTATAATATAATAATTTTAGATATTCAAAATGTTTACACAATTTAGGAGGGAATATACTGGCTATAATTTTTTCAATCCCATTATTTTTTCATAAAAACATTATACTATATTTGCAATAAGAAATTTATTTATTATAACATTTTTATTTACGTTTAAATAATGTAATATTATATTGTTCGAAATTTATTCTTTTGAGTTAAGTGGGAAATACAATGTCATTAACATCATAACCTCTGCAGTAGAGATGCATTCGGAGAATTTTACCTTTTCATTAATTTTACAAACGATATTGAAAAGTTCAAATATTTAATTCACCGTCATGGCCGGGGCCTTTGGTCTCCGACATAGTCTTGCCCTGCAAAATTAAACTATAATAAAAATATATACGTGTTTTTATTTTTCAAAATCTCAACATTACCTTCTTACTTCCTACAAGGTATATTATTTTATGATTGCAATAGTATATGCGTGGTCTGTATATTATAATACAAGTACCTGTACATAATCGTACCAATATCAGGGTTGGAAAAAACCAAGTTTTATTGTAGAAACCTAACCCATATGGTAAAAAAACTAATAAAACCTATATGGAATATTTTGAAATATGGAGAGCAAGTGATTTTATCGGGTATATGGCTAAAAGCCCATCAGACAAACTACCTTATCTTGTGCATCTCAGATGAAGTGATAATACATGTTCACAAAATGTTAACGAACCGTGTTATCTATATTAGTTGTTTTTTCATTGTTGTAAGCATTATAATTTAACAGTTATTAGGTACAGTTAGGTACTTAATTGTGTGTATAATATATTAATATGTAGGTATTGATAAAATATTTTGTATTTACAGTATCTACTAGGTACTACATAAATACATTGTTAAATAAAGTTTTCAAAAAATTCAATGTTTAACAAATTAAAGTGACCAAAATCAAAATGTATATTTAAAATTAGAATCTGTAACATTAAATAATTTTAAGGGTATATTTAGTTATCACTTAAGACACAATAATATTAATTACAATATTATTGATTTTTCGGTTTTTAACCTATGATAAATGTGAGCTTAGTCGTGTTTCCATCGCGTGAGTAGCTTCAGTTATGATGGTGCATACTAAAATATTTTCCAAACTATTAAAACTATGATTTTATCCCTCAAAATTTTTGTTTTACAATATGTAGTGGAGTTAAGGCGTTTAGGCAGTTTGGTTTTATTTTTAAAAAACTGTTTGTGTTCAACTAAACCTATGGAATAGCAACCCTAGTTTTTCGGGCTGTGCTTTTCTGCGCCAACCCCGGTCGATATACTATTATTGTACAAACTTCAGGAAAACGTTCGCAACGATCAATTATAATACATTATTGGTAATAATATAAACGAAAGGGCCATGGCGAGATCAAACATTTTCACCGATTTTACCCCAACTTGTCTTCATGTCAAAAACACGCACACATTTATAGGCGATCCGTAGAATTCTGCAGCGCAATTAATTACCACAAAACCGTCGTTCCCGTTTTATGTAGGTATATACACGATTGTGTTGGAATATATATATAAATATAATATATATACACATTTGACAGTACCTACGTTTATCTTATATATTTATAAAGGTACCTATACGGGTACCTACACACCGCGGTACATATACGTAGGTATATTCGATAGGACGCCGTCGCCAATCTCGCCGGTAAATCTCGACCGTATAGAAATAATCGTGTGACCTCATCTCGATGTATATTACACGGCGTTCGAGGGATTGCTGTAATAAATAATTGGGTGGATCGGATCGGGGGAAAAAAAATAGAGAAAAACAAAGGGAAAATGTAAATGTAATGTAATTCTGTTAGCCCCCGTGTACAGTCCGCCGCGTATAGATATAATATACATATTATGCGTGTATGTATAGGTGAGGGTAGACCTGCTGCAGTATATATAATATATATGACGTATAATGTACTTAATAATATTATGTGGCACCGTCTCCACCACCACCACCACCACCACGTGGGTATAAGTTATTTTATATTAAATTCATATAATATATATATACCTAAACGCGTTTCTTATAATATTTGGTTGTCCGCGGTGGCGGCATATTATATTGTACTACAGGTACACTTGGTACCTATATCACTATATATAAATATATAAAATGTTGTATGTATATACGTTACAACAGCTCTCTCGTAACATTCTTGTCATGTCGAACACACCCTTACCGCGTCGCAAGCATTGTGCAGTGCGTATATAATATGTATATGCAATACACGCACTGGGCACACAAACACACACGCGGGGCGGGGGTTGTCCGTTTCGATTCTATCTAAAACGATTCCGAGGGTTTTCGTATATTATACATAAGTGTATATATATATATTCGTGTATATAATAAATGTTTGTAAGAGTGTGGACCTATATGGGTTTTCGAAGACATTACCAGAAACACATAACTTTGTCATTTCTCACACACGCTCATATAGACGCCGCTCGGGGTTTGACATGTGTAGTATTCCCTCTGACTCCCGTGACCCTTTTTCTTTTCTATATAATAAACGGTTTTTTTTTCCATCTTCTCTCGGTTTTTCGAAAAACGCATTATTATCCGAGAAACCTCTGCGCAGGTAGGACCAACTGCAGTATACGCACACACACGCACACACATACTCGCATAATATATAATATACTATTTGGGCCGCCACTATACATCACTTGTGATGTTTTTTTCTCGCGCGCATTATCGACGGTATCCAATATTTATTATTATTACTATTACTATTATGAACTCTTGGAGAAAACCTGTTGCCCGGTGGATCGTCCAAGACAATTTTAATGGATATTACGCAAAGAGTAGGTATATTTTTCCCCCTTTTGAAATATTATTTCGATGTGCTTCTTAATACAATAAAATACCTCGATAATGGTACAGTGTCACGCGATTAAAATGAATTGTTGAAATAATTTCAAATATATTATATTCTAAGTTCAAATAAGCGGCTGTTTACAAGTCAAGGTATGTTTTAATTAAAATTATGGTAGAGAAAAAACCCTACAAAAAATATATTCTTTTATTGGACTTTTTGATAATTATTAGTTTTGTTGATGCCTATATTATAATTAATTTAAATGTATAATAATATGTAAATATAATAGGAACAATATCATATGAATTTTACTTTACGTATTATAAACTAAAATTCATAGCAATGTAATTTATAATAAATTATTAGTACCTATGTATACCTAAATACACGTGCCTATATTTATATAGGTACAATTAATTATATCAACAATATATAAACAAATAAACAAACAAAATTAATATTTTTTATCGTGGTAAATGTTAATGTGGACTACACTCCGAAATTGTGTAATACATTATATTACAGTATATTTTATAAGCTGAATTGAATCGAGTTGTTAAGTAAAAATTTTTTTTTAAATGACTAGTATTTAAAACCAACGATAAACAATATTATATTCAATTATTTGATATACCAAAAACTATAGCTGCGCCATAATATTCTGTTAAGATTCTGAACTAAATTTGTTTCAATAAGTATTATGTTTAAAAAAAATATTATAGTAGGTAGGTACTTATTGTATTATACAAATTGTTTAATTTTATTCTTTTATGACTTCGTTATTTATTTTGTAGATTAAATGTATACAAAATCAAAATATGTTATGTAGTAAACATTAGTGTCTGTAAGAACGTAAAGTGACTGTATATTACAAAAACGAAAATGATCTTTGAAAAAATATGCTAACGATGTTTATGAGGTAGAGCCGTAGAGGATAGCTGATACCTTATACATATTTTGTATACATATATTACATATTATCATTTGTTTTTGTATGCATAATAAGAGGACAGTTTATTCGAGTAATTGAAAAAAATAAACACTTTATCCTATACGAAAGCTAAGTTTATTTATTATACACACGCTCATTTATTTATGAGGATATGTAGACATTTCTATTCATTATTTAACTTATATGTTTTTACTTAAATTAAAATATTTTTTATACACGGGATTTGTTTAAAAAGACGTTAAAATATTTGATAATAATATTATTACCAGTTATATATTGCTCATATAGTTATATACAGGTTTTTAACTTAATATTTTGATACACGTCAAACAAACCCAAGTTCTTTATTATCTATATCTTTGTTATTCGTTTAAGGACATAATAATATGTTTGAAATGTTGAATGTTATATGATATTTAAAATTGTGTACATTATATTACAATAAATAATTTTTGTATAGACCAACAATCAATTTTCATATAGAATACACCATAATCAGTAATACGATTATAAAATCTAAATACTATTTTTTTTCAATTATAATAACACTTATTAACTTACCTATATATAAATATATTATATTCATGGTTAAAAGTTTAAAACCATCATTCTATTCAGTTGACTGCATATTTGAAAAAATTTTATTCAAAATGTTGTGCAAAACTTTACATATTGGAATGTTTAATCCACACCATAGGCGGAGATCATGTAAAATATTGAGATAGGCTTAATATTTGGTAGCAAACAGATCCCTACTTCCTAGACTCCTATCAAACACAAACATATTTTATTGTCATTATGGAATGTAGTAATAAGTGTAAGTTGTTCGTTATCATAATATTTATAATAGCCATGGACATAAAAAGAGAAATTAATGAAATACAATTATAATTTTTTAGTTGATTTTATTAATCTATTACACTTTGTGTTGACTGTGTTAAAAGTAGGGTAAAAAGTTATTAGTTACTTAGACCCTATATGAGCCTCCCTCCCCCAATCTCTTATGATCCACAAAGAAACATGTATACTACGACGATCAGCGCCAGTGCAATATTATAGAATATAATATACACTTTTTAAGTATCTACCTAAGTTATAGAAATAAAACATTTTATAACCTATAGGGTTATGGCTTTATAATATATACATACTTATGCACTAAAGTGTATATATATGTAAGTAACAGGAGCTGTATGCATATTTTTGTACCTATTTCATGTATTTAATTTGTTTTATACATAGTTTAAAACACATAATATTATCGCACTAACCCAATAGCTTCCGATGGGTCGTATCCACTGCAGATTTACGAGAAACAATCTAAACAAACTCATTCCACATTTAACGCCATCACAATGCATTTATCATTTTTTTTTCAATAATAAACATACGCCGCGACCGTAGGTATAGCCCAACATACGCCGACACAAAAAAACGTAAAGAATTTTTGGTACCTATGCACTCACCGTTTTGTTGCCGCGTATTATTTTTTTTTAATATTTTAATGTCTGTATATTTGCTATAATATGTAGGTAGGTATATTATAACCACATACGGTATACCTACTGGCACGTAAGGAATTCATTTATACGGTCTGCTGTGGGTTCATTTATTACTGTATAAATATAATATAACAATAATAATAGTAATAACTAATAATAATAACGATGACGATAAAAAATTATAGCTTGAGCATCGATTATATCAAAATTAATTTACAACCCGTTTCCCGACACCCTGCTATAGCAGTCGCGATGGTTGCGCTCAACGGTGGCGGTGACGGCTCATCTACGAAAGCGGTGGCGGTGGCGGTAAGTCACAAAGAGGACAAGGGGGAGCAAAACTTGGCCGAAACATCATTACGCCGGTCACCTTATTCGATCGGCGGCTCATTGTGTTGACGTGAAAAAAAAGCCGACTGCGCCAATAGCTTATATCTAAACTCATATAATAATATATAGAGTTGAATCATTAACGAAGACTTAATCGTTTTATATTTGTGAAAATTTCTAATAGGTATACAATTCTCGTATAAATTCTCAGGTAGGTAGGCATAATAGTGGTATGGAGGTATTGCTTTTGTATCGACATCATTGCGACACACTTTTTTTAGGTACTGCAGACAACTATAATGTATATACTATAAGTTAGGTATTTATACACAATGCAAAATTATTATTATTGTGTTTATATTTGTCATAAGTTATTTTTTCCTTTTAATAGAGATTTATGTTTATATATAATATATTGTATACTTATACTTTTAAGAATATATAAGTATAGTAGGGAAGCTTTTTTTCGTACAATCGTGCATAGGCTAGGATTTTTTTCTACGCTGAAACGTTATATTTAAGTATAATGTTTACTTAAGCGTCTTTTATATATATGCAATATGCATCATGCTGTTAGGAATATCTATAAATATGAATGGTTGATCAATATCTTGCGGACGCGTTTAAAATAAGTGCGAAAACGTTATTAAGATTTGATACCTAATCGTAAATCGTAGGTATAGACTATACGTCTATACCTATATCTTACATAATATAATTAAAATAATATTTTGTATATTATACAAACTCGAACCACAATAGTTTTCTCTTCGACAAAATTGATTTTTTTTTTTTTGAATAACTCAAAAACGAATAATTGTGGATGTTAAATAAATATAAAATTGATAATTCAATTTTATATCCAAGATTAAAAACTGAATAAAATAATCCTTAAAAGTTTTTCTATTTTTAACAAGAAGTAATTCACATTCATTTTTTATGAGCGTTTTGAAGTTCAAATTCTTAAAACAAATTATGTCACCACTAAATTCTCATATTATATTCATATACATATTTACAAGTTACTTAATTACTTAAATTGTATTGATACATTTTATAGTCATATACACAAC
The DNA here is from genome assembly GCA_027563435.1 of Nasonovia ribisnigri. NCBI lineage: Eukaryota > Metazoa > Arthropoda > Insecta > Hemiptera > Aphididae > Nasonovia > Nasonovia ribisnigri. The sequence goes on from JANEHU010001118.1 coordinate 181,670, forward strand.
ATAAACAGCAAAAATAATATTTATAACTTAACCAATTATATTACTAGGTAGTCCTAAGTTTTATCAATGGAAGGAAGATTTTGATTTTTGAAAAATATCCCTAAAGTAAAAAATATTTAGCCCACAATTTACATTTATACAAAATATGGCTGCATCCGAATTGGTTCCCGATATTCTAGGTAGGCGGCACACATCCGAATTGGTTCTCGATACAGACTTATGAAAAAGCAAAATACGATATAATATAAATGAAATATTTAATATTATTATAACATATATTTCCCATCATTATAAGTACATAATATGAAACATATAGTCATTAAGATAAAATCCGTGATAAAATCGTTGTTATATTATCGATATGGACAGATAGTCATTACTCGTTAGTCGGTACGACATTCAGTAACACATCGCAATTTTGCAATAACCGTTGAGTTTACGTATAGTGTTAAATGAGTGCAAATATGGAATTTATGTATAGTGAAAAAAATAAAAAACTTATCGTATTAGAAGGTTATAAATTTAGATTTCAAAAAAAATTGGCAGACGACATTGACCGTTGGACATGTGTACAAAGAACATGTAAGTCGTATTTAAAAATAAAAAATTTAAATATAATTGTTGATAAAAGTGTTATACATAACCATGAAAAATGCCCTGTTAAAAAACTTAACAGACAAAAATTAAGCAACAGTTCGAAACGAAAAGCTCAAGAAGTATTACATGAATGACCAGCAAAAATTATTCGCTGCGATTTGGCTAAATCCGATATTGATACCATAGATGCTCAAGATCTATGTAGAATTAGAAAAAATATACATGCTAGTCGGTGCAGTACAGTACCAACGTTGCCCAAAACATTGAGCGAAACTCATAATACATTAAATAATTATAATTTAATGACTAATCGGGGAGAACAGTTTTTATTTATCAACTGCGTGTAGAAACCAATATTATTGGATTTACATGTGATAGCAATTTGGAAGTATTACGTCAAATGAAAACTGTGTTTATTGACGGTACTTTCAAAAGTTGTCATAAGCTTTTTTACCAACTTTTTTCAATTCATGGTATAAAAAATAACTACTATGTCCCTCTAGTTTTTTTTTACTTCCAAATAAAACTATAGTGATACGTATACAAAAGCTTTTCGTTTAATTCAAAATTATTTAAACCCGGATAAAATATATGCGGACTTTGAAAGAGCCATCCATGTATAGCGATCTCTGACGTATGGCCTTTAGCTCAATTAAAAGGTTGTCGGTTTCACTTGGGCCAAGCATGGTGGAGGAAGATACAACAATTAGGACTTTCAAATGAATTTAAAAATAACGATTCTGAAATAGGACGAACATTAAAATTGTTTTTTGGCTTATCTTTACTTATCGCCCACAGACGTTAACGATTGCTATATTAATGACTTAATGTCATTAAAACCGATAAATGAAAAACTTGATGAATTCTTCGATTATATTTTAGAAAATTATATTGAAAAAGATAGCTCATTTCCACCAACAATGTGGGCTGAATATACCAGTAGTATAGAACAATAACTACTAATTGCTGTGAATCATTTCACAGCAAATTCAACAGTTGCTTTTATTTCGCACATCCGAACATATTTCAATTTATGGATGTACTAAAAGAAGTTCAAATTGAAACTTATATAAAATTGCGAAGTTCGAACAAACTACAAAACCTGAAGTCTAATAATAAGGAAATATTCATAAAAACAGAAATGGACAAATATAAAAATAATGAAATCAGTAGATTTGAATTTTTAAAAAATGTTTGTTATAAGTGTTTACCTCAATAATAGAAAATATGTAATAACTATAACAAAAATGTACGAATTAAAAAAATACGATATACTTACCTATTTTATTATATTTATTTTATATTTTTAAATTAAGATTTTTATTTTTAAAAAATGTTTATTATAAATTATTTATTAAACCAAAATTTTAACAACTCGGGAACCAATTCGGATATACCCTTTGAAACAATCCGGGAACCAAATCGGACGTTTCGGAACCATTTCGGACACTCCGCAAAATATACTCATTATACTACTGTACCACAATTTCACATAAACAATTAAAAATTGCACACAATATTTAGCGACCCATTAACAGTAGTTATATCCAAGCCTAACCCACTAAATCTCTATTGTAGCATTCTCGATCTCATTCATATTTTCAATCTTCATATGGTAGAAAGCAACCTTTTCCAAGAATTTATTGATTCGATTATTGCGAATCATTGTAAACAATAATAAACAATAAATAATAATTTATAAAGACTTGTTGGCAATAAAATGAATTTAAGTTTTTTGCACTATTTCTTGACTAACACAATTATAGGTACTTAGTACCTACTATGTAAAAAATAGGTAATATAAATGTTATTTAATGTCAATACTACTATTTGAAAAAAATGTTCATCTTACTACAATACACCTATATATTGGTACCTATATTTTAACATAAAGATGTTTTTGGGCTGGGTACACTGGGTACAGGTATTTAATTTTTCTAACGCTTTGATTATCACCGTAGAAACGAATAATATGTAAAAATTACCTTATTCCCATTATATGTACCATATTTAAAATTAAATATGGTTAATTATTAATACTCATTTATAATTCATAAAATATATTCTTCGAAATGGAAGATATCGAGTAGCGTGCTACGTTTATGTCACACGATCTTTTTTCTTTTAAAATATACGAGTAGTGTCATTATTATAAGTATAGTGAGTAGGTACTTACAAGTACTTCAAACTATATAAAAATATGTAGTGTAGTAGTAGTTGTAGTATTATATATTAGTACAGCAGTAATGACGGCTATTGTTGGTCCCCCAGCACAGTATTGCCTTGAAAGTGGTCAGTGCAAACAGAACTCTGTGCACGGTTGAAATATTTCGTTGGTGGCAGGAATGGTCCTCCTGCGTCTTATGGCGTTTGTCCGTTGCATCTTACGAACTCTGTGCGCCCAATAATGCAAAAAATACGGTGAAAATCAGTGTCTGGAAATGTACGATGATACGTCCACCGGTACTTGGACGAAATGAATCTTCCATGACGTAAACTAATGAATAAATTTACCATAATATGGTATAACGAACTACTATACATCATAAGGTTTTAATAACTGTGTATGGTCGTTTCCTTCCTGGCACATAAGGTGTCAAATGGAACATTATGAATGATATACAGAACACGCGTTATTCAGATGTGGTCGATGGGCTAAGGATCTGATGTCATTCGAGGCAACAGTAGGTGAGGTCATCTCGCCAGATACGATTGATCGGCTGATACACGATTGAGCATAAAACAACTTTTTTGCGACACGATTGAGTAAAATTGGCGGCGTATCAAAGGAAATTGAAGTCAAAAAGAAAACTAACACGATTGAGCATAAAAGACTCTGCAACTAAGCTATTTTAAATTTTAAACTGTATTATACAAAAATATTTATTTAAATAGTTATAATAATTCATTGTCAATAATATATAGTCACATTATATCAATAGTATATTCTAAATAGATTTGTTTTGTAATAATAATAATAATACTAATATTTATAAGTCAATACAAAAGTCTCAATAGTAGTGACATTATATAGTATATAGTTCTGTTTAATAATAATAGTAATAATATATACTCATATTTTATGGTTACTGTCTATCGTGAAGTTGAATTCACGGCTCACGTCTGATATCATAATAATTGGTGTAATAATACGTGAAAATAATAAATTACAAAATTTTGGCAACGTGAATGTGGCAACATCGCATAAAATATTCTATGCTCAATCGTGCTTTACCGGATTGATCACCATCATGATGTTGCGAAGTCGATGAACACACGGTATAGAACGATACATATATATCATATAATATGCCGAAGGCAGAAGTCCAAGGATGATGAGGAATGGTGGAGGCAGCATCATCGCTGTTAGTATACAAGAGTATGAGGTGGCGGGCTGGATAATGACATGCTGGTTTGTGAAGCACTATTGGTAAAGACAATGAGTTTTCAGGTGAAATTTACTGCAGACTTATTAGTGTGTGTCACGTTATTATTTTTGTTGAAGGAAAACTGTAAGCCATCACATTGCGGTAGTTGCATGAAAAGTAATTGTATTTTTGTTTTTGTGGTGGATACATTGTTTAGACGTAATAATAGTGATTGAATCAATTTCGATGAATCTTAAATGCAAGTCTTTTAATTGTACATTTTTATGGTTTATTAAATAAACTAAGGGGGCCTGACGGAAAAGCAAAGAAAATTTGCCTTAAGGCCATTATATCCTTGCAGGTTGACTCAAAAATTAAAAAAAAAGTAGCAGTACCTATAGTAGTTGATAGTAGCGCAGGTATATAGCAGAAGTATAGTATAGTAGCTGTAGTATAGTTACAGCCGTTGTCTTGTGTATGTGTGGGTATTCGCGTAAGTGTGAGCGCGCGCGTCATCGTCTAATATATAGAATAATAATAATAATATACATTTACAGAGGAGTCTATATAATATTATAACGACGTCAGTTGCAGCCGTCAGCGCGCCAAGCAACTATATAATATATATATATATATAGTTCTACTCGACGGCGGCGCGGCGGCTACACACGTATTTGACCACACGCAGGGCGCGACCAATCCGATAATGGACGTACAAAGATGGCATCCTTGAATCAATTATACACCTCTTCCTTCCGCCTCGGGGTCCTACCGCCCCTACACCCCTCCCACCGCAAACAGGAGGACGGCTGATCGGTCCGCCCGCCCGCACTAATAGTTACAACAATGATATAAAACATAACGCGATAATGGTACAACAATATAAACACAATAATAATAAAAATAATATGTAACAACGAACGACGTCGAAGACGATGATAATAATAATAATAATAGTAATCTACCATCACGAATCGGATGGACGTTTACTCGTCTATATTATAATAATATTATATACTTATAAGAGTCGCGGAGACGAGTTTTTAAAACGTACAGTTTTTGTACAGTATGAGTGGATACGTCTCTGCGGCTATTTTACAGTATTAATGTCGCATAAACATTATTATGCGATACCTCCAGAGTATAGAGGTATTTTGTGGTACTATATTGCATGGTATAATTGGGTAGAACGCGGTCAAACTTTGCAATGTATAATACTATTAATTACCTATTTGTATATTATATGTATATTTATATCTAAATGACATCGTATATCGCAACAAAATATTTTGGCTGTCCAGCTGATTTTTAAATAAGAATTCCCTGCCGCATTTATATTTTAGTTCAACGCATCGTGTTGAGAAATCGGTACAAAAGTTATCTTTTAAACTGTAAAAGCTGGGACGCAATTCGCACGGCACAGCACTATAGGCTATAATATACTGCTATACTAATAGGTATAGACATACCTTATTTTCACACCAGCTTAATTTTTCAAAGTTGTACGAAACATATACCCACCAGGTACTTAATATACGAGTCAGTTACTCACAGAAAATATTGCGATTCGGTGCATAGTATATAGTATTATACGTCTTACGTAGCATCAAGTTAGTAAATTGCGTAATATTATATCATATAAAACAATATTATCGAATATCGGGTGTCCGTACTTATCTATATACAATATAATATTATAATAATAAGAACTACCTATGACGTTATGTGTGATTTCGCGTGCTAGCATAGATATCGCCGCAGAGGTCTCCTCGGTCACGTTTTGTTTACAGTGCCCCCGTGGCGGGTTGACGCGCGGCGGCGTCGGTGGCGCTTACAGGCGAGTACGCGGGAGCGCGTGTAGCCCGATGCCGGCGGCCACCACTTGCTGCAGACGGATCCGCGGTGAAGAAACCCCGTATTACCTATACTATTTACCCATAAACAGAAATATTCAAATGTTAAATATATAATATTATTTTGATTTTAATCAGGACCTGAGTAGTCGCGTTTATACACACATGTATTTTTATATAACATAAGATTACCTATCGTAGATAATAACTATGATATGATTTATATACTGCTGCAGAGAAATAATCTAGAGTGGACCTTAAACATCATCACCTCACACGTTATGTGATTTCGATATTGGTTTAATACTAAAACCACGTTATAGGTACATGATCAATGAACAAAAATTAGTATCGAATTGATTTTTTATAAATAACATGTTTTTAATAACATTATTATTATAAATATCTATAAGTTTTTTACTGACGTTCATGAGTCACAGCAATTTTTTGAAATTTAAATTAGGTAAAAATATTAACAATATTAAAAACCTGCATGAATAAACAACAAGCAGATTTTTGAAATTATTGACATAGAGTCCAGAAACGGTCTCCAACTTTTCACAACCGTATACTTGAAAGTTGGTTTGAGTTCAGACATGGTTAATAATTTCCGCTTTAAATTACCATCTACTGTAGTGTCTAATCATGCAAAACCTGCATTATAATAAAGACTATTATAATATAAACTTACCAATATAATATTATAAATTAACTTTATTATCATCCGAAAAATAACTTAAGTAGGTACACATACATATTATTTTTATTGCTATAATGTTGATAACAAATAAGTGGTAGGTTCTATCTAACCCATAATGTTTTTATGAGAAAATTTAGTTGTTATTTAGGTATGAATTTTCGAGATAGGTGTGTTATCAACACTTATAAGTACAATGACGTACATGAACATAATAAGTAAGTACCTATACAAATAGTTAACTCTCAATTATCGGTGGGTGGATTATCCATGTTCTTCTACGGAACTATAATATTATACAGTACCTATACTAAAAATAGTGTTGATTTAGAATAATTATAATTATAATTTAATATAATATATATATATTTTGTAAAAATATAAAAAAATAAATGCGTATGATTAAATGAAAACAACTATGTATACCTATGTACTTATCTAATTATCTTTAAATATTATTTATTTTAATCTTACATTATAATATAATAATATAATTTTTGTTTCAATATTTTGTATTCAGTGAATTAACTACTAATTAATAATATTCACGGTGGTGTCCTTATATATTATTATATAATCGAATAATAGATATCGATTCCATTCTTATATATATATATTTAATATAACAATTTTCAAAACCGATTTTAAATATTAAAGGTTGTACCTAATCGTTAAAGAGACGCCAATATTTACTAATTTATTGGTGCATAAATGTTAGTTTATTCGTATGTGTAAATCTGGCTACTTTATTTCTGGTTTTGATAGCCACCGCCCACCATTTAGTCATTAAAATTCACAGTGTGTTCTTGAAATTAATGGTTCATAATTCAGTTTTACATTACGTTTTGACTTCAAAATTATTTTTAAGTGTCATATAAATTTTTCAAAATATTAAAAGATGTAGTACATGTGTATTTTGGTAATTAAATCAGTTTGATACGGTAATTTATGCAAACATGTAAATCATGTCACAGCGATGTCAGGTATCATAAACACCTAAAATACACAAATAAATTCATTTTTTTTTATACATTTCGACATATTATAATATATGGTCATCATATGTCACATTATAAACAAAATACAACAAACCGCATATTGATGTGTCCCAAGATAGGCAAATTATCGGTTAGATGAAACGTTTGTAATAAATCAACCTGTCTCACCCTTTTGATTTATCAAAACAAACAATCTTGAAACAAATTATGCCTGAATACGTTTTGGAAAAATAATTTATAAAAAACAATTTCATGATTACTTTTGTACCCATAGTATTGCTATAGGTATTTATGTTTTGTTTGTGGAATTTTATTGTAGTAATGATATCTAAATAAATCTGTTGTGGACGTTTAAAATTAATTCATTGTAATTGTGTAGTCTGCTCATAGTTTACTTTATAAAATAATGAAAATATTATATTAATAATATATAACTTAAAAATATAAAAATAAAATAAAATATTAACAAAAGGTTTTATTTTTAATAATCAAGAATTTTTTTTTTATTATTATCATTATTTTTTATTTTATATTACTTTCGTTTTTAAGTACTTCCGTAATCATATAATTACATCGCTTAATGCTTATAGCATAATAGTATATTGGTAGAAAATATAAACATCACAATATATTTGGTATACCCAGAGATTGAGAGATGTTTTTTTTATGAATTATACCAATACGTGATTCACACATCACATTAATCACACTATACCTAAAATATATAGTAAAATATAATCATATGAACAATTTAACCAAGTCAACAGCAGTTTGATTGTTGATTCTGTCATACATTTGAAATTATGTTGTAATACCAGTATTGTTATAATTTATAAATGTGTTTTACTGTATATTAGATATACGATCCACCTTAAATTCTACTCATGCAGTGAAAACAAATAAAATAAACCATATACCTACCTAAAGTCTATTAGATATTTATTTTTTTCTTGTCCTTGGTCAGTTCATTCTAATTTTTCCACTTGACCGCGCAACCTGAACATTTATATACCTACTAACAAATAACAATCCGTCTGTCTGACAACTGTAATGTAAAAAAAAAAAAAAAAATCACTTCCAATTTCTCTCGACCAACTATACGAATTATACGTCCATATCATTATTGAAGTATGATTTGTGGGAAAATTTAATTTTAATAGTGGGTTTTATTCGTTGGATGTGTACATGTTTTGAATCTGTTCATGGTTATTTATGACGAATTATTTTTGAAATATGTCCAACGAATTTGATAAATTCAACAGCATATAATATCACAACTATAATAATAATAATATTATTATGCACACTGCGGCTTGTCTAAAAACGGACTCGAACGAAAACACGATTTAAAACATATTTAAAAACAATATCATCCACGAGTGGACCGTGCAATGCTTTGATTATACAATCGTTATAGAATTGGTCTGCAGAGGAATATTACGCTTTAATTTATTACGCTCGATATCGATTAATTTTAACTACAATATACAAACGCAGTTTTTTAGTTATTTTGACATGGATTGCTGGGCATTACTCGTTAAAAACCCAAAGAAGAAAAACCAATCGCAGTCCACTCGGAAGAATTATGATCTGAGTTGATATATATCCATACCAGCCGTATAATATAAGCTGTTGTGCATATTATAGATCGCGCTGACGAGTATGGAAATAATATAATGTTTAAAACATTTCGTTCGAGCTGTGAAAAATAGCGCAAGTTTTAAATTGGATATCGTTTTTAATGGGAAACGTTCGGCTCGGTCGTATTGAAATAATGACATGCCTACAATAACAGCTCCACCTGCATAATCGTGAGCAATAATAATAATAGTAATCGAACCGCGTGAAAAGTTATCGTTTTCTTTTTCAAAACGATTACCTATAGCTATTTTACATTTATACGATCGTTGCGAAGAAATCCGTTAATCAGCCGCCTCGTCGACCCTCCAGTAATCCGGCCAATATAGTTATATGTGGAATTTTCATCTATCAGCAGCAAAGAGCTATATTTTTATTTTTATATAATTTTTGTAATAATATTTCTACAATAGTAGAATACACTTTTAGTTTCTATAAATGTAAACGAATAAAATATATTCGTTAAGTATTCGGATTTTATACATCAACGTTTATACCAAATTATTCGGGTTCCATTTATGAAATTAGAAGGGTAGACATTAAAAACCTAAAAATCAGTAGGTATTAAAAAAAAATTAAAATTTAGATCTATTTGTAAATTATCCAATACTTTTGTGTCCGTCATAATCTTTTGGAAGGTAAACTCGATCTTAAACTTTAAGTGTGGTTTCCGGTAGCAAATTGGACCAAGTCAAAAATAAAAATTCCTAGTGTTATAAAAACAATCTGAAAAAACAAAAATAAATTATTGAAAAATGGGAATAATAACGAAATACCAATTTTCAACAAAATCGATTTAGGTTTTTGTTTTTGTCGAAATTCAAAAATGAATATTCAAATTATTATTCTAAAAACGTCGTTGACTGGGAAAAAACCTCATATGTGCCAAATTGATGATTTTTAGATTATGGTATCCCTGGATTCAGAAAAAAGCTATTTATTGATACAATCTCCAATATATGTATTATCTGCATCGTAAAGTTTATGAACAATAATAAATAAATACAATTCTCCTATATGTAGGTATTTTCCCAAATATCATAAATCGTTAGCAAAATACGTGCTATGTTATGCTATCTCCTTCGTAGAAAAATCCTCCTATGTGTTATTACTATTATTTTCAACTATTAGTTACGAAATAACTTTTAAGTGATTTTTTATTTAAAACGTTTTTTGTGTTTCCTGGAAACTACACTTTTTTACATAGGAAGTTTGTTCCCGTCAACGACGATAATACAATTTTAAAAATATTTTTAGTATCTAAAACTATTTATAATAATTAAAATTTTTGTCAACAGCTTAGTTTTAGTTACTTTTCAATTTATGTTGATATAATTATATTTATTTTAAATTTAAAATGCTTGAAAATGTAATAGACATTTTCTCATAAGTTGTACATACTATTATTGGAATAATAGAATTGAATAAATATGAAATATAAATGAATATTATAATAATTTCTATACAATATACTAGATATGCGATTTGATTTTAGTAAAAATAAGGTAAAACTTAAACCAAACACGTATTACTAATAGAAAAATAAATTATTTATAGCGATTTGTAATATAAACACGTGTTAAGAAAGTTGTTTTACAAAATACTAAAAACAATGTTATTTTCTACAAATGTAAAGCCTTACTCTTAAATGAAACTACAACAATTAACAGATTATTACGAAACCACATATAATAATAATATATTATAATCACAATTTATACTAATTGACAATCTATACACTTTTATAATGTCAACACGAGGTTTATGGAATTACAACGCACTAAAGTATCGTCGGTATACGAAATGTTATATAAAAAAAAAAATATAATAATAATATTAAAGGCTTTAAGGGTGATTTATCCCACTCATCCCTTCCAATAATAATTACGCCTCTGCACCAGGGGTCGGAATGACGTCGGCATACTCCACCGTCGGGGAAAACTATATTATTACATTATAATTTATATCGTTTACACGGCACAGCGTTTTTATATTATTATTAATTTTTTCGTTTTAATTTTCCGACCAGTTTTATCCAATTATAATTGTATTATTCTTACACAGTTTTCGGAACGTTTAACCGTGTCCGGCCGAACCGGAAATAATAATATAATATACAATGTTATATTATTATATATATATATATATATGATTATAAATATATGTACGTCGTCTCCCGCCGGGGAAACGCGTTCGTCGATCGATCTCGGTACCACGGCAATTATGTGTGGGCCCGGTGTTCGGCTGCAGTGTTGTACATAGGTATACATAATATTTTACGTATTAGGTACAACACAAAATACTGAAGCCATATATACAAGCCCGCTCGTTCGATTTTTTGACTGTGTATCTCATACGACTGCCGTGTACGACATATTGCTCGTATTATTATTATTATTATCTTTGTTCCGACAATTTTAGGTTCGTTTCAAAGGGTGACGAGTAAGACAAAAAAAAAAAAAACAAAAACTACACGCGAAGATGTCCCTTATACGCCTATGTTGTTATTTAGTGGTGGAAGTGAAAATGAAACACACACACACACACAAGTATTATGTATATATTCTGAACGGACAGACGCGGACGATGAATTTATGGGCGTTTGTTCACGGGGGTTCGCTGCCGCCGACTCCTTCCGAATATGCGTTATTTGTATCTGTCCAGAGATTCACCATAATTCCAGTGATCTATAGTGTTCTGGATGAACTTTGTTTTTTCTGCCTTTAGATGACGACCATATACTACATCATATTGTTATCGTACTCGCTTGCTCATGAATAAGCGGTCTACTAAAATTGTATGTTCCAATAATAATTATTGCTCATCATCGATTTGCTTTAAATACATAATAACGCAAGGTAAACGTAAAATATTGTTGTAGGTAGGATCGTTATTCACAGTTAAAATATTCTAGATTTTTTTTAAAAAGTTTTACTCTTATGTGTTTGTACATATCTAAGTAATTATTTGTATTTTACCAATTAATCTCCCAAACTGCTGCAGCGTTTCAAGTATAACAATATATTTTCAATGATCGACTTGGTCAATAATATTTATAAAATATCTTTAATTTATTATAGTTTGTATAATATAATATATAATGTATACAATTTGATAGCAGGATAGACAACTGTGGATATGTGAACGGAGTTACGGAGACACATTTCATAGGTCGAGATTAATATACATTTAAATAAATGTATTGAATGAATTTAAAAAACGATTCAAGCATATAGACCTTTTACTTGTAGACCGGACCGTCCTATACCAAAAGCGTTGATAATAGCGAGCCAACATAGCGCAGTGATGCAGCCCGTTTAATATAAACATATTGTATGGATATATAGATATATTTTATATCGTATCAAAGTAACTCAGTAACCGAAAAGCGCCACCTATATCGTGACTAGGTGGAAAAATGAAGTGGGCCGGTCTATGAATTCAAGTTCTTTGTATCTTGAACATTTTTTGTTTCTTAATAATATAAATTGGCAAGTATATTTACCAGTTATTGTTTAATATATTATTTATGTCAAGTGAGAAAACCCAATACACATAATAATTGGTTGCAATAATAGTTCCGCAGATTAAAAAGTTATAGATATAAATTAACTTGTGTAATTCTTAATACAAAAAAAAAACACATCAGCTTATGAACTGAATTTATTGTGATTAGTGAGTATAATAATTGATGAATTAAATTGCGAACGCAAGTTGAATACCCTCATAAATAACAAAAAAAAGTTATTCTAGTTATTTAAATCATAATACATTTTCTAACTTTAATTATTTGGATTAATATTTATGAACTTATTGCTATAATAATTGTAGTTATTAATATTTATGATAAGTGGCATAAAGTTTATTTAGTCATTGGTACTATTTAAAATGTATTTGAAAAATGTGAAGTCCGCTTTATTTAACACATTAAAATATACGAGCATCTATGGACGTCTGTTCGGTTTGCCAAAAAATCTATATTTATCGCATATGATAATAAATTGAACTATCAATAAACCGGATCTAATCTATTCTCCGTATGCACGGCTACATAATTATTATAAATTATAATATATAATATCTCGAGTAATAATAATAAACAACGCCGTGGAATAATATTAGATAAATTTAAACTTTAAACACGCGTTATCGTCCCGCGTGCCTGCCGTGTATCGCGTATAATATTATTATAATGTAATACAATAAAATTATAATAATATAATTACGCGTTTTATTGTTTTTCACGTCGAGCGTTTTACGCACGCGTTTACCTAACGCTGTGTGATGTCTTCGGGTGGCATTATTTCGGCGTTCACGGTAGTCCGGATCGGAAGCAAAAAAAAAATAAAGGATAAAAAACGACGTTAATCGTCGCGGTAATGTCATTCGATATTACGTACCTATACGTAATGACATAATAATATTATAAGACGACCAGCTACGTCGTCGGTGCTCACGAAACGGGTCGACCCGAGATAGACATCAGCCTATAATGCTGTAGGTAGGTACCTTACATATTATTATAATTATTATTATATTCTAGCCGGCACGTGCTTTGGCCTTTCGTACGCCGGAAAAACAACCCTCGCCGGGTCGGCATCCAACACACCGCACACATACACAACGAGCACAGATCGTGTATTATATTGTATAAACGTCACATACACTGTTTACATGTATACAAATAATATGTATAGTAATAATATATGTAAGCTGCCGGCTTTCATTTCGACCGAGCCGATGACGGTTGATCCCACGTATACGCGTGCTGCATCAGTGCTCGGTGAAAAAAGGAACCGCCCGAGAAATCCCGACTAATGAACCGCCGCCGCCGCTGGATTCTAGATGGGATCTATTTTCTATTGAAATCAATCGCGTACCGTAATTTGTCGCGAATTCATGTCACACACACACACACGCACACACACACACGCACAGATGCAACTGTACAAACTTACGATGGGGTCTCGTATTGATTTTCGTTGTCGTCGGCGAATATAATAGTGTGTTCACGATATACCGCGCTGCCATTGCTTAACACGAAGTTATGAATGAGTGGGCTGCAATTCTAAAATTTTGAATTTTGAATTTTATAACGTTTTGGTATCTTGGAATTGGTTTATTTGTCGCTAGAGATGTCATGTGATTTTTCATAATAAGCTGTTAAATCAACTATTTTACTAGATAAACTACTGAGACTATATATTATACATTTGAAGAATACCTGCGCAATATTATAACGATATTGCCAGAAATCGAAGTGAAGCTGTTATAAAATAATACGAAATATTTTTAAAACAATTTGGCTTTTCTGTGTTAAATAAAATATTAACATAATATAAATAACAAATTTAAATACTAACGGTATAATGTTATTATTTTAGCTTTAACACATTATCATAATCAATGATGGTACTTTCAGTGTGCGATGTAATAAATACCTACTATTAATGAATATTGGCCAAGTGTAAATTTTTCTAGAATATTTAGTGATAGGTGCATAATTGAGAATTTGAATTAAAGTAAGTATATAATATCTAAATATTTTAGAACATTTTATTTTTTAAATACTAATTTTCAGGGTTTGTATATTATTAGGAAAAATAAAAATCTATAGTAAAAAACAAGTTTTTTTTGCACCATATTTTGATAAATAAAACCATATTGTTAGTAAAAATTGCATAGGTACTACTCGATATTTTTCATCTACAAGGACAATTAATGAATCATAAATGTTTTGTTAATACATAGATAACCATGACAACAGAATCTGTTTGAAAAATAAAATATCTGTACCCAGCCCAAAAACATACTTATGTTAACTTAACAATACTCCAATAATTACATTTTTTTCGTGTAACACTTGTCAACACAATATTGAGATTTAAGTAGTTTTACACGCAATAAATAAAAAATTTAATGCAAATTAAGTGTTATAGATTTAGTTATACAAGTTAGTATCATAAAAAGTTTAAGTGTTTTGAGGTGATAGTTGAGTGATTACTGTATTCAGTTTTGACTAAATTATTGTGATAAGAGTTGTGAGCTGAGAATAATATAGGTGCAGAAAGTTCAATTTTTGATTTAAAGTTTTTATGAAATCTGAATTGTTTGTGTTATGTGCCTTTAACACCGACAGGCGGCAGTGCGATGTAATGTTTTGGTCTTTGGATAATATTAAATCATTATACTTCCTACTATAATATATTCACCCCGTCCTCCTTTCCACCGCGTTTTTCAGGCCCGTGGTGCTCTCACAATACATCTAAATGGCTATATAAATACAGCGTTGTAGCAATGGTTGTTGGTAGCCGTAAATCGTAATACAATATAATAATACCTATACTATAACGATAATATATGCACTAAACGTTATTACTAAATTACGATATCGTACAATGTATACATACGCGTGTACATTAATACTAAATAGTGAGCCACTGCAGGCGTAGTGATAATGTGTTGTATACAGCAATGAGCAATGTATTCCGGAATATTCCGCCCACTCAACGGCGGCGATCACGACGACGGTGACGTCGGTTCGGCGGTGGAGAAAAAAATTCAAAACAGTCGGCAATTAAAATACTTACCGATATGTAATATACCGGCGGGACGAATAGAATAAGAGGGGAGAAAATAAAAAGGACGGTGCGTTAGGAAAAAAAAATGGGAATGAAGAAAACATAAAAAACCAAAAATATAAAATATATTATCCGTTCTCGGCGTTCGAGACCTGTTTATGATATTTCATTTCATTCGTGGCTCCACGGACGACAACCATATCGTAATTCAGTTTTATGTTTCAGACTTGCTGCAGCGCAGGCCTCATCGTGCACCGTGAACAAACTCGTATTTTACAAATACGAAAATCCGTTTTGTCTCCTATATAATAATAATAATAATAATATAATATATACATGAGTGCCAGGCACAGTACGTATTATTGTGTATAATATGAGTGTATCGGTACATGTATATGGCGCAAGTCATCGGTCTTTTAGTCGGACAATATAATATTATTATTGCCGGTATTATGTACGCTCGTCGGGGGCATATAATAATAATAATAGTAATATGTAATTTAACGAAAATCACCGCACGCATACTGTCGTCGCTGGCGATTACGTACGAATTTATCACTTGACCGATTCTATAAACAAACATATTTTAATTAGTGGCGGATACGTCGAAACCGAAGACGTAATACCTAAGGTCAGTGTTTTTTTTTTTTTGTAACTCGGTCATTTTCGAATATTTTATCACGCTGTCTCTTACATTCAAAATAGTTATTACTTATTTTCAATGAATTGCGCTTCTGCACCACGAGAGCTGAGCACAACATTACTCTTCAAATCGTGTAGCGTGAATATTTTCGAATGTGATGTATTCATTATTTAAATATAAAATACCATTCGATGAATACATTATTTTCGAACAAAAACATATTATATTCGATATATCTACATACACAGCAATATCTCGTTAAAGAATAAAATTATGTGCCTCTTACGCCCTACCTACATATGACGTGTAGTTAAAATGTAAAATTACACGATACTAAAGCCTCAAAACTCGAAAGCGATTCGTAGAATTAAAAAAAATAAACACAATTTGTGCCCTAAATATTCAATAAAAGCATCACGAAACAATAATGCCCGTCATCGGAAATTAATGTTATTACTTTTTTGTATTTCATATATATATATAAATTATGTATTATTATATTGACAAAATGTGAAACGGCGCTTGTGCTCGTTATTGTTCTTTGATTGCACGGAACATTTCATTATTATACTCTTGTATTATAATAATTCATCAAGGGGTATACAATAACGAACGCGATTGTCGTACACAAATAATAATAATTATTATTATTACAATATCACACGACGACGTTATATTATTATATTGCGTGAAGAAATCGTTTCTTCACACGCCGATGACGCAGAAATCAAGTGGGCCAATACCAGCCAAGATGACACGCGGTATTTATCCATACCCGTTTATACCTAGGTATAGATCATGGCCAGCGCGTACAGTAATACGCACCTGAAAATGTGTATTTTAATTTTTTTACCGTCAGGTTTTTTTGAGTTGAGTGCGTTCGCGGAGAGCAGACCGTTTCGTTCCAAACACAAATAATATTACACACAGTGCGCGTGTGTCAGTTTTTGTATAACATACCAAAATATAAGATCGTATTATATATAGACAAGTATACCGCAACAGCCGTCGTGTCATTACGGCGTTACGGATTAACCGGGCTAAGAGTTTTAGAAAAAAGAAAAATAGTCACAATTTTCACAGTCCAAGATTAAAACGGTGTGTCCGCCGTATATATGTACAATGTATAATAATATATGTTATTATATTATACGCTGACGACGCGTTGTACATATATTGACAGATATAATATAATAATGTTTTCGAATTGAATTCAAAGTTTGCGTTCTACTATTGTTATACCGTCGTGTATAACGATACGCATAGGTAGTCGACGTTTTTGGCCGAAAAAAATAGAAACGACGAGAGGAAAAAACGTCAATTACTCGAGTATTCGGCGACATCGGCTGGTAATTCACCGCGGCGGCCGCCGGACTGCTCAATAGGATAATAAATAGACACACCGCGGGTGTCGTCGTGTGTGCCGTCGTTGTTATATCGTACCATCGTATTCGTCGTAGCTGTTAGACACTCTTCAGTCGATTATTATCGTATCATCATTGATAAGTATTACAGCAGGTACTTATAATCAACGGTGTTATTGTCGTTTATATGGCAATATAATATTGTAGCGGTCTTGCGGTCTTGGCTGCAGGCGCTGCACTCATCGGGCGATTCGAAACGTTTACTCGGCGGATTCTGTTTTTTCGCGGTCGTCTCCCTGGTATACGTAGGTATATAGTTACACGGCGTATTACGAAGACTATATAGTCGCGCATACCTGCAGAAGTTATATTATATATATATATGATTAGTATAATAGTATGTACCTCCGCGTGCAATCCGGTCGCGAAGCGAATCCGCTACAAAACGGCGAGCGTACAAAGAAATCCGTGTGCGGATCGAGAACCAGGTGTGTGTGTGTGTGTGCGTGACTGTTATTGACTTACTCCCGCGGATAATTGGTGCACCGCGAGCGTACACAATATAATAATAATATAATATTACGTCCGTCAGGGGGGGGTCCTCTCGGAGAGCTCACATCGTACGTGTGTGTACACATTATATGTACTATATAATATAGAGAGGTATACGTACGCACACGCTGTGCCGGACTCAGCGGGCACACACGTCCGTCGTCGGCGTTATTTGTGAATCGCGGGTATTTTTTCTCCCCGTCACACTTTTACGTTTTGTTTTTCGTTATGTTTTGTTTTGTTTTTTTTTTTTGCGAAACGGTAAAAAGCCGTTACCCCCGGCCGGAGCGGTTGACTTATACCGGAGCGCTTACGGGGTGGTACATATTATAATCGTACCTATATATAATAATATACATGTGCAACACCGGCCCGCCTCCTCACTAAAGAATACGATTCCGAGATCATATACTGTTGAGCTGAGCTAGATAGTAACAACTATATCACTACCTGTGTATAGGTACGACTCTACGAGGTACCAGTTACCAAAAACTGACTATAATACCGCTATGACCTATAGCTGATGCGGACGCAACGCAAATTTTCGAAAACAAACTATATTGTAAAATTGGGTGTATCACATCTAAGATTTATACATTTCCACACCATTACCTTTAATAATATTATGATGAAAACACGGTGGTCCGCCGTTGGATATCTGAACTGCTGACGGCCGATTTGTTTTGATTTCTACTGCACAAAACGACATAATATAAATATTATATGCGTGGGTTTTATCAATCTCATATGCAAACTTTGAGTAGCATTTAACATTTTCAAAATTTTAATATTAATTTCGGCTGATAATATGTACCTACTTAACGAGTAGGCAGGTATTCATTTTTGTGTCAGATTTTTTTTTGTTTAAATAAGTCGGCCGTTGAGGAGAAATAATGGTAGAATTCTACTATAGCAAGTTTACTCATGTACTTATCTAAATAAAATGAACCATTGAACTGAAAACTTATTTGGAGAATTAATCCTCATGTTCTTATTTTCTGTGGGAGAGGTCATAACTTATGGTGAACTTAGTGTTTGGCACTTTTGCTGAAGGGGTAGATAATGTATTGAAAATTATGTGCGTAAGATGATTTTTAATCATGAATATATCTGTAACGGGTGGGCGCAATATTGTCTCTATAATATATATAACTATAGATACTAGTTTACACATAAATGCGCAAGGTCGACAAAAAAAGTATTTTCTGGCTACATGGATAGTGATATCACTATCATACTTATTATATAGGGCATTAGTAGGCGTATGCAAATGTGTAGGCATAATATTATAATCTTTTAAAATAATATGATGTTATTATTGTCTGCATGCATATACGTGTGTGAATGTGATAATATTCGAAACTTGAAAAGTGAATAGTTATTTAACAGGCAATAAACGTGCCACCGAAGCAATATCCTAACGCTTCGTGTCTATTACGTATTATGCAATCACTCGGATGTAATATGTACTTATGTGTCTTTATATCATGTTAAGGGTACGTACTCATACGTTTTTTTGAGATTTTAGAAAGTGTTTATTAGATAAATAATTGTGTTTTAGAGATTTGTCGATAACCAAAAACATAATAATATTATCACTTAGATAATATCCTATTGTTATATTTGTATACTGGTACACTACCTATAGTAATTAGTGATTGTAATAATAGTTGTTACATATTTATTTCGCAACTACCTTTATTCCGTAAGTTGAAATGGAAAAGATAATATGGAGATGACATTTTAGATTGCGACTAAAATATTGACATTTATATTTAGAACGTAGGTACATAGTTTTCACACAAGTCGTTTATGTAAGGATATTGCAAAGCAATTACGTAGTATAATATAACCAAAGCGTTTAATCCATCTTATACTGTACCATCACGATATATTTTTAATTAATATTTATAGTGAATATATTGCAACAGTAACACAACGGTCAACGGTATTTGTAAATACTTTCGTTGTTTGATTATATTATATGCTTCTGACTAATCATTTGCGCAATTAATAAAATATTTTCTGAAATTTTAATACTTGGCATTTCATTGTTAAATGTATTTAGTTTTTACTTTAGAATGTAGAAAGTTTAGAGAGTTTATTGTTATTTTTGAATAAAACAATCAATGTAATACATTAACCTTATACATAAATTATGTAATTGAATATTATGTAGGTATACCTACCTAAATTAATTATATTTTAAATACTAACCATAATATTATTATGGTAAATAATAATAGAATGTGAAAAAATATTTTTATGAAAACGAAAAAGGGTAAAGGTTTACAACCATGAAAATACTTCCTAGGCGTATTTTAAGTGTTTAATGTTCCTCGTGTTAAACAATGAACGCCGTAATGCAAATAATGTTCCTTTGATTAAAATAAATAACATAATTTTTTAATACGACTGTTGTATATGAATATATTTATACAATAATTTGGCTTCTTATTATTTTGTATCTTAAAAATACCTTTTTATTACAATTTCATGACATTCGAATATTTTTGTTAATGACATAATTTGTATGCGTTTTTGAAGGGTATAATATACAAATCTTACATGACATCGTAGAGACTTTAACGGTTATTTTATTAACACAGAAGTTATTATTTTAGTTGATTAGTATAAAACCTCTATAAAATGAGTTTTTATTATTATTATACTAATTCAGTTTTTGAAACACGATTATTAAATTAAAATTGATTAAATTTTGGTAATTTAACGATGATATAGTCTTATACTATAAATCTATACCTATAATATTATACTTGTATATCTATAATACTAATCCTATATAATATATTATGTGGATTTTAATAGAGCGTATAAAGTTGTTGTTTCTATAATGATGAGGAGATAAATTAATAATTGTGTTTAAATAATTATAAATAATGTTCAAATGTGGAATATTAACTATTTTAAGTAAATACCACAGTATTTTGAATTTTAAATAATCGTTTTAAAAGATTTTTATTATTTCTTTTAAAAGTAATTTTTTCTATTGAAATCATTTACTGTGAAATTGATACAATATTTATGTTCTTTGATTTGATCATTTAATGTATTCTTACTTCCACGTATGTTTATGTATAATTGTTAATATATATAAGTATCTTTAAGTTGTATTATTACTTATTACTTACCAGTATTATCTACACAATGAAAACAATTAATAATTATGCACCTTAATTTTATTATTTTTTAACTAGGTATCTGTAACATTTGCTTAGTGAATCAACTCGATATTTGTTTAAACTTTTATTTGTTTTTGATCCTCGTTGAGAAATTAAACAAAACTATATGTAATCCAGATATTGGACAAGTATCTTATTTGGATAGCTTATGAAATTTATAATTCAGATCGTTTCTTATGTATACAAAGCAATTTAATTAGGATTAAACTGATTTCTTACATAAAAACTAGTGGTTATAGTTGTTTATAGTGTATATTTTTTACACAAATAACAAAATTATTTAAAAAGTTTCGTCATTCTTATAAACAGACGCATCTAAATAATTTAAAAATTGCTACAGGTTAATTAAATTAAAAATATTAAGCTATTTCTACATAAATTCAAATATAAATGTTTTTGTATTTCGTAGTTGTTTACTTATATTAATTTGACTTTAAACCGTATTGATTAAAATTAGAGTAGGTATATCCGTTCTTATTTTGAATCCAACGTTTTTCTATAAAATATTATAATATAAGGTGAGAAAACATGGTAAAACCCTATTGGTAAACCAATATATTTATACATAAATATAATGTAACATTACTTAATTAACAAGATTTTAGTTTTGATAATATGATTAATAATTAATATACGTGTATAATAGATTTGAAACAGGTGGTATCATATTAAAATACTCGTATTTTGTACATTATTGCGTACGAGTATAGCAAAACGACAAAGATGTTTAACGGACGGTCGATACTCTTTTTTTTTTACTTTTTTTAAAACGCCCACGTAAAGATGACCATGATTTATACTGGCCGATGTCGACCGGTGTCGAAACTCGGCAGCGCGTCTAAAAATAAATCGTTGAAATTAAGGTGGTTGTATACGCAGGGTTAAAGTAAAAAAATAAATATCGTTTATTCATCTGTCTCACCTACCCCGCAATCACGTCCCCCGCTGACGCCACTGCACTGCACAGGGTCCATTACGGGGACTGTAAGTACAACTAGTGAAAACCTATAATATAATAAAAATATTAATGGAGGTCATTTTTCCCGGGCGCTAAGTGCCGGGCGTGCCGTGAAGAACATCGACAGGCACTCGGCGTCTGTCCGCGGGTGGGCTTTTTCCTGACGAGAGAGAAAGAAAAAAAAAGTAGAAAGAGAAATCTACCACCTCGACCGCCTCCGCCACACATCGTTTCGCCACGACCGACGACTGCCACGACGATGGACACGGGGCGAGAACCTTTATTCGCCGTTTTTTCGTCCATTTATCGTCCGCGAAAATAATGATTTTTTTTCCCGTTCACCCGAAATCATTTTTCCTGGAAAAACGATGGAAATAACACGTTGTTGATAAATCTCTCGCCGTAATCAATTCGCACGACCTGTTGCGATAAATTTGCCACGCTGACGAAGACGGTAAATTAACGCTACTTCGGAGGGGGTGCATTGCCCCGAGCGCTTTCTCTCGCATCAGCACACTATTTATTTTGTACCTAACACAACGTGAGTGTACACATAGGTAGGTATATAATACCTATATACAGGTATATAGCTGTGATTATAATATACCTAAATATATATATAGGTAACTAAATTGAAATCTTGTCACGCAAGGGGAAAAGAAACAATCATTATTGATGTTTTGGAAATTTATCGGTTTTGAAATTTCGTAATAATCGAAATTATTGAGCAAGGAATTTATTCCTGTAGACATCTTACGAAATAATAATAAACACCATCTGAAACTCTCTCGAGCAGTCCTTAGTTGAACGTTTTAAATTCTAGATATTGTCATATTTTCTGTATACATACCACAGTTGAGAATTTATTATTGTTCATGATATAAAATAAACCTATTATATATTTACATATTATCATAATATAATATATTAATATATTACATTAATTTCGTGATGTTTTAGTTGCCAAAATTAATTATGTTTGTGAACTTTTGCGTACCCCTGTTGTTGGTAGTATCTGCGTTCATTGTGTTGGTAATAAATTGTGAAATAAACATTTCGAAGGTATCTATATTTTCGGATCATCTTACTATCGAGTTGCACATCATTTAAACCCCAAATGAATGACACAGATATCCATAGCAATAACTGAACATTACTTAAAACTGTTTATTTATTCTTTCCGAGACATTGTGAAATACCCTGCAATTCGATGTTTTGTAAGGCATACATAGAAAACAATTTATTGTATTGGGAAGCCTAATCATATATTAATTAGCGTACTTATATTATGTTCTATAATATATCAGCTTCTACACTGGTATCATAATGCAGATCAAACAATATATATACGTAGGTACAAATTTACAATGCGGTACATTGTACCTGCAGATAAATATAATCACCAACTCGAAATTACATTCATTTTTAGGACTTTAATGTTTTTCAAACATGCATTGAATTGTTTTGCAGATTATTAAAAATATCTATTTACAGTGATCTCTATTTTTCAAGAAAATGTATGTGACATGGGTATTTTTTTCGAAATGTAAACGCATTTTAAACTTTTTAAATCTGTACAATATAATATATTACTCATGCTGTGTTTCCTGTTCAGCCGTAGGTATGGTATATAGGTAACGACACTATACAAACTCGACACCAACCGTGAAGTTCACACCACCATACAATACCTGCACAGTGCACACCAAAAGAAAAAAAAAATATATTATTATTTATTAATATTATAACAGTTCACTTTATCTAGATAAAAAATAGCTCTATATTCTGTCGTTATTTTTCTCGGTTAAATTGAACTTGCGAAGGGCGTGGTCGCGTGCAATCAACCCTGTGCGACAATAATACGACATCCGTCAAAAAGGAACAAAAAACGGTTAAAACAATTTTGAAATGAAAAATATATAATATAATAATATACATACCTATAGGTGTTGCAGAGTCCGGTCATTTCGTCACGATTGACGTTCCCACGAGTCATTTGGCGGAAGAAATCCGTAAGGCAAGACTGATGGCAGTGAAACTTAGCACGTTCCCACGAGTGGTTGTATTGTGTGTTTGAATAAATGTTCAGAATTGCACGGTGCACTACTAGTAACTGCACTACAACACAAGAATCCGATGAAGTCGAAAAACGCCTTCTTCCGGTAGACTTCCGCGGATTCCAGCAGTGACCTGCACCGGAAGGCCTTTGTACATCCTGTTGGCGTAGCTGTGGCAATTTCTGAGTGGGGGACATAATAATCATAATAATAATAGTATAGAACATAGTAGTAATAATAATAATAGTAATGAATAGGATAAAAAAATTGTATTCATTGTATTCTATATAGGGTGCATTTGTTTCGTACGTTTTTCTCATGACTAAGCGCCGTTTATATTTATTAAATAATAGCGCATATTATACAAAAGATTTGATTTTTTGATTCGACATAATGCACGCGATGACGTACCTACCAGTGCTGCTGCAGGTAATGGGTTCAAAATATAAGAATGAAAAAAAAAATTATAAGGTTTAGGTATATCGTTAAATTTGTCCGTTTGAATGTTTGTATAATTTTACCTCGATCAGTCGATATCACACAAAAATATTAATATCAGGCATCAGACATTTGTTTTCGTCATAAAATCAATTCGTTTACTTGTGTGATAAAAATGCATAAAAAACGTGTGACGGACCAATGACGATAATTTAAGAAATAATAGCCCATGGCTACGCCGAGCAATACGTATAATATAATATAATAACACACGTTTTACTGTCACTGTCCCACGTTCCTTAATTGAATATTGTAATGTACCACATCAAAAAATAATAATAATAATAATATATATATATATATATATATACCTATATATAATAATAAAATGAAAAGTCTAGTAGTACACAAAAGGGGGAAATGGTATTGTCGGTGGAATACTTATACCTTAAACCTTATTATACAATTTTTATTGTATATAGTCGCATATGTACCAGCCATATTAAATTATTATATGTATGTATATACTTGTTGTTTCGCAGCCACCGCACCATTACGGGTGTTACGGTAAAAAATCATTACGGAACAGAATAATTTACTGTTATGAAAAAGACGTGTAACCCAATTATAATATTGTACTATATATGAATGGTACGCATTATAATATGTAGATAGGTACAAACTTTGACGTTGCAATAACATGACGCAGTCGCGACAGGACACGTGCAGCGAATGATGATTTGCTAAATAAATGTCGACGGAGTGCATAATAATATCATCATTACACATTATCTAGATGGACGCCCTCAATACAATAAAATATAATATATAAGATAGTTATAGGTAGTCAATATTATTACAGTAGTTGGTTCTGATTCAGTCTGATACAACTCGTGGTAAACGATATTATATTGGGTAATATATACTTAACCACGCGTGTTTAGTAATCGAAAATTCCTCTTCAACTGTTATTCTGGGTGCATAATATCATGTATAATAGAACATATACGCCAACGGTGCATGCTAGAGTTTCAATAAAATCACGTAAAATATTGTCGATGTTTGCGTCGAAGGAAAACAAACATTGTCGAGAATGTCGAGAATATATATCTATTGGTACCTATATACACATGTATATCGTATGTTTGTATACTAATCAAATTTGTACAAACAATTGTTTTACCAGAATCGATTAAAAAATATGTTTTTTTTTTAAAGTTGTATCAGAGTTTAACTCAATAGTTAACAATAAGTGCATGTATATTGAAATATAGCATATAAAAACATGACGTATATTATTATGTATATAGGTACAAGATGTTTTTACTATAAATGTAACTATTACAATATACATCCTCGGTCAAATAGCCAAAAAATGAGATTTTTGCTGACCAAAATGCTATTCTGTTAAAAAAAAAAGGTTTTTAAATTTTTTTCTTAAAGTAATGACTGGAATTAAAAAATTATATGTCTTGCATGGTCTTTGCAACACATTTTAAATCTATAATGCCAGTAATTATTTTTAAAAGTTATGTCTCCCCTTGTTAAATTATTCGACTGAGACTCGATAGTACCTATATACGCTGATGAACATGACCAACTTATCGGTAGATGTAACATGACATATTATTGACAGGTATCTGCAGGTACGAACCATGACAAAACTATGGTAGTAACTACTGTGTGACTATAGTGTCGGTTGTAACTTGTGAGTACCCATTTATTCAACATGTAGGTACAATCATGTTGAACACTAAAACACTATATTGTATAACTGTCTATATTTATTCTATTTTAATGGCGAATTTCGTTGCAAAAACACCCTGTATCTAATATGGTTATTTAATAATTGAAATGACACATCTTTATCTACAACGACAAAAAAACAATATCATAAATTATTGGAATATTGGATTAGGAGAGCTCTTTTAGAAATAAAGCGAAGCTACTAAAATGTCAAAAACAATTATTTGTAAATAACACTGGTGAAAAAAAATAAAAGATAACCACAATAACTATTATTTGAACACGAATGTGAAGTAGACAAATTATTTAAAATAGAGATAAAAAATTACATATTGTGTATTATCTTCCCACTCTACCTGTTTAAACATTAAGTATAGCAGCAATCAGTAAGTGCACTGTTTTCTCGGTTTTAAATTAGCGGAAGGACATTTAATACAATATATTCAAATATAATATTGTGTTTTTCTGGATTATGATTTATGATATAGTAGCAGAGTTATAAAAAATAATAAATACTAATCCAGACATTATATAGTTGAGATCAGGTATTGGGCACTCGTCTCGGTCCACTTAGCTAAACGCAGTTAGGGTAGTACAGGTGTGCTGTGATTTTTGCTGTGAATTAAATATTTGAAAGAAAAATACGTATGTTGTAAATACATAATATGTGTATAATAGTCTATTTAATTTGATTTTTATTTCAAATGTCATAAATTATAATCAAGTAGTATGACAATTTTACATAGATTGGTTTTTGCACGTGTGGCTTCAGAATTTCGATAAATTGAATTTTTATCTTAATTTTCATATAACGGATGCATCATAGATAAAAAAAAATCAGTTTATCTATAAGTAAAATTCCTCCATAAAGTAAAAAAAAATAATCAATAATTTACTAAATATACGAAATTTAACGTAAAATGACTTGCATTATCCATAATATTATGAATTAAAACTAGCAGATATTATGTAGTAATACGTCTGGTAATTACAAAATATCCACATATCTTCGTAAAAATTTGCAAATAAGTATAATTATAATATTATGATTTACTGTATTACTAACATCATAATTATATATATTTTATATGCAAGTACCTACCAACATACATACATTGTTGAAGAATATATTTTAATTAGATCCATAGCCATCTATACAGTAATGGTTATACACCATCGCTATTATTATAATAACTATATAGGTTGAAAACCCTCTTTTCTCGATGAGTTCCTTAGCCAGCTCGTCAACTGAATAGGTATAGGTACTATACAGCTAATAATATATAGACAATGTTGTTTTATCAATTGTTTGGTTCACTTAAAACTATAGTATGCCTATTACTAACATGATTAAATAAATACAACATAACATATTATATTTGTTATAGATATTTAATAATAATTATGATAGTAGCTACTTCATATCGGTTATTGATTTTAGGTATTATAATATTTTAAAATTTCATACTTGTCTTATCACTAATTTCATTTTCATATAAATAATGAATATTTTTAATATAAGTGTTATTTTTCATTTTTCATTATGTGTATTTTAATTTCTTCAACATATTAATGCATTATACTAAGTTGTTTTATTAATTTACTGTTATCTTTGACCGAAGTTAAAATTATTGTTAACCAGCACTTTTTTTTATAATTTTTAGGATATATTATATTCTTTGTAAGTACTTCAATTAATACCAAATTTCAATTTTATTCCACATTGGATAACTTCATACAAACAAAAGTTTGCTTCAATAATATAAGAGTATAATATTATATTAAAAGGATATAAAGATAAGTAATAAGTTTAAAAAAAATCGGTAAAGTAACAAGTTATAACTACGAGTAGGTGTACATAATTATTAATCATATTTTTTTAAGTTCTAGTCTATCCACTATCGGTGTTTCACTGTTTCCAATTTCAGTGCCCGAAACAAGAATTTATTGTGGTAGTTATGGAATGTAATTTATGAACTATACAATATTTCTTGTCAAAATTGATTTATATACCTAGTTCCGTTGAACTTTTATAAAAAAATAAATAAATTGTAAAAATTAAAGAAAAATATTATATATTTTTAGTGTTTTCCTTATAATTTATTTAACAATATGATAGGTAATGTTTAATAATTTTTATTTGATAAACTGTTATGTTAATCATTAACTAAAAAATATTATCTGTATGTCAGTCAGGACATAAGAAAGCAAAAATAATTAAATTTTATAAAACACAAGTCATTGTGGGTGTATTCGTTTATGTATACCTGTTCTAGTTAAGTAATTTATGATCACAGAAACTTGAAACTTTTAAGAAAATACAATTTAATATTTTATAATTGTTTTTGTTTATAAATGAGAAATTGTAAAATTTAATTTACAATTTTAAAATGTTGATATATTATTATCCAAGTTTTATTTTAATTTAATTTTAAAACTGTTATAAAAAAGGAAGCTGTAATTTATAATATTTTATACCCATAAGTAATTAGTTTTTAAATAATTTATATTATTTATTTAAAAAAAAAATTAAAATATCATTCAAAAATATACAATAAGTATGTAAGTATGTAATAGTGTTAATTAAGTTACAAGTCGTGATACATCATTGAAGGTGTTGACTCATTCCAGATTCAAACACACCTTACATAAATTATTGATAATTTAATATAATCATTTATCCAAACAACAACATATAAGAAATAAAATAATTTTCTGATCTCAGACAACTTTTAATAACAGCAATTTTAAGAACCATTTCCAATAATTGCATAATATTCCAAAAAATATATAATTTATATGCATTTGTGTGGATTGTGTAGTTGAAAAATGATCCAATATCATAATAAGGTATTTATTGTTTTAGATCAATGTTACACAAAATGCCAAAATTATATTCTTGCTGGTTAATATTCTCCATGGCATTAACGTCCGTCACCTATGGAGAAGACGAAATACTTTTTCCTGTAACAAAGTCGAAAGACGATTGGTGGTCAAATACAATAATATATCAAGTATTTCCAAGATCATTCAAAGACAGCGACAATGATGGAATAGGTGATTTAAAAGGTATACCTTAATACACTATAATTTATTGTTAATAATATAGGTACATAGTTCCTACTGAAAATTCTAAAATATAAAAATTATTAAAAATGATCATAGTATTAAATGTTATTAAGGAATTACTGAAGAACTGGATCACTTTGTCGATCTTGGAATAGAAATTGTATGGATAAATTCAATATTTAAATCACCTATGTATGACATGGGATATGATGTAGAAAACTATACGATGATTGATCCTATGTTTGGAAGTATGGCTGATTTCGAAGATTTAATATCAGAAATGAACAAGCGAGGTACCTATTTTAATATAAAAATACTGTTAAGTAGAAACTTCATACTGTAATGGAAATTACTGTTTTTATTTTTAGGTTTAAAACTTATTATAGATTTTGTACCAAATCATTCGAGTAGTCAGTGTGAATGGTTTTTAAAGTCAATAAAAAAAGAAGACAAATACGATGAATATTATGTATGGCGTAATGCCTCAAATCAAGATCAACTCAGTAATTTAACAATCACACCAAAACCTCCAAATAATTGGGTAAATAATTAATAAAGATGTATTTGTTATATTGGCTTTTCAGTTGGATTAAATCGCATGTAAACCAAAGCTAAATACAAATAATTAATTTCTATATACTTGTACTATACATTTCACAGGACATTTATTTAATCATCATCACATTATTTATGATTATAATATAATATATGTATATTATAATAATATTTATTTTTATACAATGATTTATTGGTGGTACTTAAAAGCTATAATACTTGAAAAAAAATAAGTTTATGTATTATATTCCTAAGTCCTAACCTATGTAATATTAAATATAATAATAGTTAAGCAAATATGGAGGCCCTGCTTGGACATGGAATACTGAACGAAAACAATTCTATTTGCATAAATTTAGTGATAAACAGCCGGATTTAAACTTTAGGAGTCCTGAAATTCATAAAGAAATATTGGTAAGTGTTTAATTTAATTATTTTGATCTACAGATTATTTGATTTTTTGTATCGATTTAAAGAATATTATGGAATTTTGGATGGACAAAGGCGTAGCTGGTTTCCGATTTACCGCTGTCGGTAGATTATACGAGGACAAAGATTTTCGAGATGAACCAAAATCGGTTGGCCGAGAAAATTGGCCTATTTATTATTCTTTGGATCACATATATACACACGATCAACCTGAAGTTATCGATACGGTTATTGAATGGAGAAAATTCATGGACGATTATTCGAAAAGGAAGAATACATTTCCTAGGTAAATTATTACATAAGTTATGTAATAATATTATTTTTAATTTAATGCTACAGTTATTAATATAAAAAACCCATACCTAGTAAATAATAAAACAAATGTATGTGCCAATGTAATCATATTAGGTACCTAAGATTGTTTAAACTTTGGGTGTATAAAAATAATCCAATGATTTATTATTTATTTACTGTTATGTTATACTTGTATACTATGTACACTCTACAGGCTTTTAGCCGCAGAAGCACATCACCATGTCTGTGTATTTTCATTGAGAGATTATTACGGAGATGAAAATAATCTTGGCGCTCAAATCCCATTTAATTATCATTTACTGATTCAAGTACGCAAAAACGATTTAGTATATTCAGTGGATAGAGCAATTAAATTCTGGTTTGAAGTGATACCGGCAAATAACACACCAAATTGGGTGGTAAGAACTTTTTATATTTATTGATTGAAAAAAATCGAATACGCTAAAAAACTTCAAAAATTAAATATTTAGGAATTTATTTTTTTTCGTTAGTGTTTTGTATTAAATGTGAACAGTAAAAATCATTAAAAATCTGATGAACCATTATTTTATTTTATTTTTTTTTTTAAATAATATTTTTTTAGATGGAAACCCAAGACACCGATAGGATATCATCTAAATACGGACCGGAAATGGTTCAAGTATTTACCGCGCTAAAAATGTCACTTCCTGGTATTGATGTGACGTATTACGGGAGTGAAATAGGCATGGAAAATGTGTATGTAAGACCTGATCAAATTCAAGATTCATACAATTCGGGTGGTCAAAGGAACATAGAAAGCAGAGATTTTGCAAGGAGTCCTATGCAATGGAATGGTAAATCCAATGCAGGTACGTAAGCAATTTAAGGTAGCCATAATTATGTGTATATTGTGCAAAAGTTCATTAGATCTAATACATCAAAAAAATAACCAAACATAGGAAACCACCTCGTATTATGTTCCTAGTACATATAGGGTGAGAAACAATAAAATATACTTTACTTACATCATATAATACGCACAATAGATAATTACATTACGCAAAACATTTGATCAAAATTTCAAATACGTCTTTTCAATGATAGACATTTCGATTGAAACTAATTATTACATTATTTATTAAAAAAATAAAATCCAAACATTTACAAATAATTATTCTACAATGAAAATTGACGATAGTAATAATAATAGTTAACGATAATTAAACCAATAGATTTTATAATAATATTATCTGAATTGAGTGTTGTTCTATAGACTTTCATGTCTATAGATGATACATATTTATAAAAACATCACAAAAATATGACATTTGAACTATGGTTAATTAATTTCTTGTAAAAGTTATAATAATGGTTTGGTAATATTAAATAGAAGTAGATACAATCACGTTTAAAACTGAAAATGAAAAGTTAGATTAAAATGCAATAATAAATAAACTTTTTTCTAAAAATGCATTCAATCATTTGTTAATAATTCAATAATGTTTTACCTTAGTTTATAAGACTTGTGAATTGATTTGATGATCATTCATTTGTTAAATGTCTTTAAGGATTCACTGAAGCAAAAAAATCGTGGTTACCTATACATCCAAATTATTACAAGGTAAATGTCAAAGAACAGAAAAAAATATCTACCAGCAATTACAATTTTTACAAAAAAATGTCTCAACTACGAAAAACTAATACTTTGAAACATGGCGATCTTGAATCATACAATATAAGTGATTCGATATACATAATCAAAAGGTTATTCTTGTCAAATAATATAATCCCATTGGAGTAATTTCAACTATTCTCAAACTGTCAAACTTTATTGGTTATTTAGATCGTTGCCCGGACACGAAACGTATCTGGCCGTAATGAACTTTGGAAGTGAAACCGAGACAGTCGTCTTATCTACGGTTATAAGAAACTTAAAAAAAAAACTGCACGTCTATTTGGGCAGCGAAAATTCAGCATATAGTCGAAGGTATTTGTAATAATGTGCTATTAATGCATACCAACTAATCTGTAATATTTATATCAATACATTTCATTCAAAACAATATTGTTTAAACACAGTAAATATACGGATTTTGTAATGAAAAAATATGTAATATTGAATCTTATTTGATTTATTTCAGTGATACCGTGTCTACGATTTCCACAGTTGACAAACCGTTGCACCTTCGACCACAATCGGTAGTCGTGTTGACCGACAATTTAATAAATGTTGATGAGTTTAAGAACAATGCGTTCAGTTACAGGCAGTACAACTCTTCATACATTAGTCTTCTATGCGTCTTACTACTGACTGGATATTATGTTGGATTACGTAATTAATCGAATTCATTAGGAACATTAACAACAAAACTCTTTTTTTTTTCAATTATAATAATATATAGGTATGTAAAAATAAATATTATCTACTGCAGACCAACCATTTACATAACATTTATATTTGTTTTAATGTGATTACATTTCCAAAAATGCAAAAACTCCTAATATCATTGAGATAAATAATGTACCTATGTGTTATCAATTCAATACCGACACGTTCTACACACTCGTATTCAGTAAAATAATAGGTTAGGTGGGTAGGCTATTGCTTATTATATTAGTTATAGGTTGTTATATGATATTATATTAGACATTGGGTATTTATTAACTACCTATTAAGTATTCTATTGTCACCAAAGTATAGTTTGTAAAACATTTACATTTTATTTATTCACACATAATAATTATACATAAATACTAGTCTTATTAATTAGGTATAGCCATAATAGTCTATGAATAATTTGACAACAATAAATGTTGTGCCTTTAACTCAGGTATCTATAAAATAAAAAAATAAAGAATTGAAGATTGTAAGCTTTATTCTAAATTTCACCATGAATATTTTACTCTAAAAACTTAATTTTAGCATTATTACTACGCTGAAAAAAGCGTTACAACATGTCTAATAAATTAAAATGAAACACTTATTAAACATTAAATTTATTAAAGTTTATACCCTAGTAAAGATTAAAGTATTAAACTATACTTATTTTTATACCTATACATTAAAAATAACATTTTCTAATTAAAACACTGTAATCAGTATTAAACTTGGTTAGGAATATTATTTATTACAATTCATCATACAAGTATATTGTTTAGCATGTAAGGTACTTAGAACATAATATACCAGGTAGAAGTAACGAGAAAAAAAACGGGGGAGGGGGAAATAAATAAAAAAAAGTAAAAGTACCAATTTAATATACATTTTAGGATACAACTTTAAAATCATATAGGTAGACATAATATAGTGGTTATATTTTATATAAAATAACTATTTATAATAATAATAAAAAATTGATACTACAACAACGTTGACTGTTACTTAAATAAAACGAATAATATTTCACTCCAATAAACGTGATTAGAACGCTTTTGTTAGTACCTAGTGTTAAACAAAATTATAGTAGTACATATATTATGAACGCGTAAAAAACAAATATATGCTCATATCAAAATAAATTTTACCGAGTACCTTAAAAGAATCCATTTTACTTTGTCATTTTTAAAATTAGACATAATTTCCCCATCATAAAATGTGAACTGTAAAGGTATGATTATTTTCTAGGGCATCTCAAATTATGAGCATTTTAAAATGGTTGTAACATGTTGAAAAATAAAATATCCATAAAAGTTTCCGAGATGATATATAGATAATAAATAATAATCTTACCTATAGTCAATTCACTACAATTAAAAAAAAAAAAAACAAAAAAAAACCTATTCAAATGGCTTATTGTAACCATAAAATGTTGTACGTTTTGAAGACGGAGACATCATGCGGGTGTGTCCTATTAATGTAAAAACATTATACGATTAATACATCTGTATGCAGAAGTGGCTTGATATAATATAATATTACAAGTTGTAGGTGACGTAGGTACCCGTAGGTAGTACCTAAATACGTATATAAATAAATAAATAACTTTTGAACTTAAAAATGCTAATTACCTACAAATAACATTTTAACTGCCTATGTAAATATATAAGATACATCATTAAGTTGCAAAATATATGAGTTTTTATGTATTTAAAAAATGCTTTAAAAAACACAAATGTCTTATTTTAATATTAGATAGTGTTTGCGAATAGGTAGGTACATTAGGTACACCTACATATAAATATTTATCATAATAATAATATACTAATATTAGGTACCTCCTATGCCTACAATTTTTATTTATTTATATTTAGTTGAATCGTTTCGATAAATTACAATGGAATTTACAAAGGTATTAGTTCAAATCATTATTGATTCTAATAATTTATTATTATAATGCCAGTAATTATAATAATAAATTATTTCTGCGAACTAAATTTCACTCCGAAAGAACCTGGGTTTGAAACGTAGCAAATCTTGTGGTAGAGAATAGTGATTTATTTGGTTGAATTGTTTTGGTACCAATACTGTATATAGTTAGTTAAAGTTTGGTTTTAGTTAATTTTTATACCGTTTTATAGGTACGGATCCTCATTATCTCATTATCCTCATTATCTCGTTATATTAGACTATTCAGTATATTCGAATGTAATGTAAATGTACTTGTTGAAAATCAGTGTTCAACAATATTATTATGTTTTCATAATCCATCAATTAGTTTGATTTATTGATTTAATATGAAACGGCTCGCAGAACAAGTCTATACGAATATTAATCCTTACCGATTCGATGCGCGCAGAACTCAAGGACGAGACAAAATATCCACGCGATTTAGACATGCCTATAATATGCATTCAGTTATCACAGCCACTAAATTTCACATTTATAGTTAATTTTTAAAAAAACCAATACTACAGAGTAGTACAGAT
This sequence comes from Nasonovia ribisnigri, assembly GCA_027563435.1. Taxonomy (NCBI): domain Eukaryota; kingdom Metazoa; phylum Arthropoda; class Insecta; order Hemiptera; family Aphididae; genus Nasonovia; species Nasonovia ribisnigri. The sequence goes on from JANEHU010001118.1 coordinate 217,558, forward strand.
GAGTTTTTTTTTTGAAATTGAATTTCTTAAATAACGTGATAAAATTGTAAAGTCGATTATAATTTCTTCACACACTATATGGGCGTATCGACGGTGATACGATATTATTAGCTTTCCATATACTAGCAAGAAACTTTCATGGCACAAAAGGGTTATAATTTAAAAAAAAAAATTATAAGCATATTTAATGTAGGTTTATAACTTATGTCTGATAGAGGTGAAAACTTCTAGAATAGAAGTAGTGGCAGGTACAGATTAGACATACAAAAAATACAAGACTTTTCGGTCGAGTGGTTCGCGAATGTTCTTCGAAACTAATCCGCACTGCAGTTGATAATAATGGATTTTATTTCGATTTGAAGAATAGGATCAAAATAATAGTTATAATAATAAAAATAATTACAACAATTTGATTATCGCAGACGAAGAAACTTTATTTTTTTTAACGAATTTTAATTTTAAATTAAGAGAATTGCTCAATAAAACGACATATTGAGTGTGCGTGTGCGTATATAATATGTGCAATAAACAGATGTGAGTGAACTGTGACGGTATTAAATTAATTTTTAACACCCATCGCAGTGTTTTTAATGAAAGGTAAAGACGTAATGTAATAATAGCATAGTAAATATAAAATCGTTTTGGATCCTCCATTGTTGTTTTATTCTATAGGTTAATTTAACTGCACAGTATTGAGTTTTTTTTTCAAATGGGTCACGGACAAAAATTTAGAGATGCGATAGGGGCGATAACAAGTTTCCATTTGACACATGTCTCGTCGGTATATTGTATTATAATGTATACGAATTACGAAAAATTATTATTTTCAATATACAAACATACCGTATACAATAATTGTTTAGTTTTATTATTGTACAATATTTTTGATCGAATAATAATAAGTTGCAATTCGACATTGTATAGGATTGTCTATTTATTTTAACAGCTATTGTACCAATATACCACGATAAAATAATAATACGTTTATGTTGTATCGTTATGATGCATTGGTTTATTATTTTTTTTTAATTATAACCCTTTTGTACCGTGAAAGCTTTTTGCTAGTACCTATATGGAAAGCTAATAATATCACATCGCCGTCGATACGCCCATAGTGTGTGAAGAAATTATAATCGGCTTCACAATATTATCACGTTTAAACTTTAAAGTCACGAATGAAAAGTGTGTGCACCACCGAACACCAGGATAGGATTATAAAGGCGGGATTTTCACTGTATTTTCGCACAGAATTTAAGTATATAGATGGTTAACAATAATGGTTTTGTAACAAATTTAAAATGTATGTAATATAATATTATACCCTAATATTTATTATACTCAAAAAACATTTACGTATTATGAAATGTCATTATATTAATATGTTACTTACATATTACTTTTAAATTTGGCTTGGTACTTTAAACACATTATATTGATTTATCATGTTACCATTTATCGTCAGTTAATTACAAAAAAATAAGTAGGTATCTTAATTACTATATAGTAATATAACTTATACATATCATCATAGTCCATATATTAGCTAACATAATAATTATAATAGGTTTAAATGTGTTACATATAAATCTATTGTCATGATAGTTATTATCGCTTTATAAAGTATAATAATTCAGAAACTAGACTAATTCGATTTATGTACATCAATCTTTAAAATAAAATCATCGGTTTAACAAATTACAGTAAATAAAAAATGTATCTATTTCTCATTTGAAAAAATATGTTTGTGTCACTGCAGGAAACCGAATTACAAATTTTGTAAATATTTGGAAATATGATCTCAAAGTAAGCTCATTCCGTAAACTATAATTTGAACAAATGTATTATAGGTACCTATATATAGGCATAAAAGGATAAAATGGGGATAAGCATGCCTGCAGGTGGTCCACCCTGTATACGATCGTTGTAGCTTCATCGGGGTGATCGTCGATCGAACTTCTCAAATCAAAAATCCACACTAAGGAGATATTATAATGAAACGCTATTATAAGGTGGATGCCACACATATATAGCGGTTAAAACGCGCCGGCGCATGCTATGAGTTGATCCACGGTTTGGCGCTATACCCGTCTATTTTTTGCTGTTTTTTTTTCGGAAGTTTCAATGCACGAGTTTTTTAAACAGCTAAGTGTTGCGTAGCTATTTCATGCATTTTTTTTTTATCATTTTGGTAAACTACTATTTTTTTTTAACCATAAAATACACGTGGTCATAATTTCATGCACCGCGGGCTGCGCACCATATAGTAATAGTAAAGTGCGTAATACGTCGATCGTTATTATTCAATGACCGAAAAAATGTCATTACGAATGCAGTTGTAGCCGTGTACGATGATTAAAAATTCAACCGGAAGTCGCCGATACACTCATAATAATATCATATCCGCACAACGTCTTACGACAATTACGTCTTACTGCTGTTACGTTATATTTTGATATTTCATACGTCTCATTCATCTCGCACTTCGTCTGACGACGAGTATAATATGCAATATCTCGGCTGTGCACGCTTTCGTGTGTCAAGCTCGGTGGCGGCGTACGCGCCGATTTAGGAGTGTCCGAAGGTATTTTCACATCTAAGAGTAACAATAGAGGTTATGTTATTATGATATTATTGTTGTTTAATAATTATCGCGGAACCCAAATTGTTTGACCCCGTTTTCTATGTCTTTATTTTTGTTTTATTTTTTATCTTTTGTTGCATTGTGCGGCGGCGCGCGCTCAAGACGAGCATTGTTTATCGGAATAAGAGACGATGATGGTTCGAGAAGAGTCGACGGTGGCGGCTTAGACCGCGGCAAAGGAAGTGGTGGGGGAGGACGTGAAGAAAAAAAATTGTAATTAACTCGTGTATCATTCGGCCTTTTGTTTTATCGCGTTTAATTACTTCTCATTGTTGTAACTATATATATATTTTTATATTGTTGCCGCGTAGTTGTTGCTATCGTCGTCGTCGTCGTCGTACCAAAGTCATCTTGATTCTGCATACCACTCTGTGTTGTACACAGTTCATATACCAATATATACCTGAATGCACACAATACACGATTGCACGATCAAAGATTTGCTCAAACTCGATGCGCACATAACATTATACTTAATTTATAACTCGTCTTATCCAACAATGGTTTCTATTAATATGACCTACGAGTCATTTGAAAAAGTTGAAACTGCAACATGTTAAACTCTGCGGTATACATACCACTCGTATGTGCCGATAGTCGATGCGTATATCACTGTGGTAGGTACCTACAAATTTATATACAAATAATATGCATATTACGTCCACCTATGTAACCTATGTATACCTATACATCATATAATATATAACTCGCGTTATTATATATTACGTGTTTTTAACCTATTCTGACCAATATAAGGTAAAGGGTTCGTTAATATTACTTTGACATTAACTACTGTTACAATTAAAATTGTATTGCAATGATTAACACCTACGAAATATTATACAACATATAAATACAAACTACATTTTACTACAGGTGTCAATTATATTTGGTGTTATTATTCTGAGCAATTTGCAGAGTAAATTATGATTATATTGGCTATAAAATGATGTGATTTTATTTTAATAGTTTTTTTTTTTCCAATTAAACTTCTTAAAAAAACCCATTCCCCACCTGTATTGTATCTCGTGTCTAAAACAGATAAATACGATCAAAAATATTTACATATCTTAAAATTAAATACTTCTTCATACTTACTTATTGTATATAATATAAAAGTAAAAAAATTCATTATTTGTTAAACCTACTAGAAATCCGCAAATAAGCGTTTTATAAAAGCAAATAAATGAAATATATAGTATTATAATATTATGTCCCTATTGTAAGACCAAAAAAATAAAACTTGTCGTTGATGAAGAAAATCATCGCATCGCTTTCATCCATTCTATGGGTCGAGGCGCTATAATTATATAATACCGACAAAACGATAAGACCATATAAATAATGTCTTTAGAGCACCTATACATCGTATAGGTGCACACTGAGCTGACTCTTGTATTGTTCGGTGCTTTAACGTTTCTACTAAGACCCTTTTGTGGGCGCACGTCGAGTTTACTTTGCAAGACTCGAAACTCGAAAAAGGAATATAGGTACTTATTATACATATATCCAGTGCTGTTCTTCTTCTCCCGATTCTCACACAATAAATAACAACAATATATTACGCTTGTATCATTGTTATTGTAATCAAGTATTATGTTTTGTGATAAAAAAAAAAAAAAAACATAAATAGTGTATATATACGCGTACCGTACGGTGGGGTGGCTATGTGAGGCCCGCGATCATATAATGAACACTTGCTTTGGCGTGCGGCGCATCATCAATTTATCGTCCTGTCGTCTCCTTATAATCCAATGTTATAATAACGTATTAATACTATGTACATTTTTTTTTTATTCTCTACGGTTTTCCAATACTTATTGTCTGAGTTCATTGTTGTACGATAATAAAAATAATAATAATAATCATACCGAGATCGAAACGCCGTTATTATTATTATTATTATTATTATTAATGTTAATCTCTATCCATCTCCATGTATAATAATATAACATTATAATATATGGTCCTATACGAATATTATTACTATTATTATTATTATACTATACAGTGGTGTGCGCGGTTTAGGATAGAGGCTGTGCTGCGGTAAAAATCACAATTAGTGGAAAAAAGTCCGACACACGCACACACCGACACCATGACATCCTGACGTCGACTACTCGGTTCTATGCATATCTATTTTTAAAAATTACAAGTACCTTGATCACCACATATGTTATTTTGTTTTCCAAAAATATTAATTTGACATAGGATAACTAAAACCTTCACACATATAAAAAAAAAAATCGTAAAAATCTGAACTAATATTATATGACCTTATTACAACCTTTTAAAATTAAAATAAAAACATTATATTCTTTATCGGGGTTCTTCCTTTATTAAAAAAATTAGAAAATTACACCGATCGGTATTCATTTTTGTCTTTCTCACCACTGTTTCAACTTCAAAGCATACACTTTTGTATGCGGGAATACTGAAGCGGGTTTGTATTTCATTTATGATATGTTATAGTTAGTCTTATTGAATTGAAAAATGTCAAAAAGAAATACCTATTTACGCACGCACTTCTCTATAAATTACGTGTAATGTATCGTAATTTTTTTTAAGTATATTGGAAATGATTTTTCGAAACAGGGGTCGTGTTGCGATGATCCGTTCTCAAAATATGGAAATACATCAGGATGAAATGTCATAGGTACCTAAGCATATTAATTGTATTTCATGCTATCATACTCGAATAGTGTTCACAAAATCTAACGATATCATGTGATTTACAACCATCAAAACTGGGAGAACGGCGGTAAAATTGCGCACAGAATTAACTTCACGAATCATCGCCGCGGTAGCGCTTAATCGTCCGGAAAAACGGCGGACGTGATGATGTTGTTAATAGCGGTCTGTGTGTGGTGTGTGTGTGTAAGAGAGAGAGGGGAAATTTAAAATTGTATTAAAGAAAAAAATAACCGTCCCCCACCCGTCGCCACGTTGTGGACGAGTGCAGTGCGTATTATGCTGTATAATATACATTACATAATATATTATTATTATTTTTATTATTATTATTATTATTATTATTATATACGTCTTGTACTTGAAAGACGGCGGGCGGTGCAGTGCAGACTCGTGCGCCGCGCGTATAATCGATGAAATAAAAGGAAAAATCGAGCGAGAGAGGAGGATATAAGAGGAGAGAAAAAAAAACCGACACCTGGCCCACACGCACTCGGCGGATCATCGTTCGGTCTGGTGGACGTTCGATTTTTCGGAATTTCTCGACATTGTTTTTGCTCAACGCGAAAAACCACCGTGTGCCCGCGGGACATCGGACTGCCCACCGAGTGTGTGCACGCGTGCGTACTATATAGGTACGATGTGATTGTGATTATTATTATATTACTACGAGCACGCGTTATGGCCGCGTTTAGCCAGCATTGCCGGGCTTTCGCGAGTATTATTATTATTATTATTGTAGTGTTGTTGATGGGTTTTAAACGATTTTCGATTGTTTTTTTTTTCCACTTTCCGTGCGATTTCAGCTCGCGCTTTTCACATTACATATTATGTGGAAGGATTTTTTTTTTTTAAACATAAAACCACCGCTAAGACCACAATGACATTACACATAGATGGCTGAGCTTCGGCCACCTCATCGCTGGCGTTCGATCGGGTGGGAGGTTTCGACTGAAACCCTCGTCGCCGTCGAGTAGCTATATAGACGCACTACAGGGCGGCGCGTGCGGCTCGTACCGAAAACAATAACGTACATTACCTATACATTCGTGATAGACACGCGGAACGGACGTTAGTTCATATCATATCATGTACGTGTCGCAAAAAAAAAAAATAATATAGGAGGACTTTTTTCGATTTTTGAGGAAGTTTTGCAATAGTTATTTATTTATTTTTTATTGTTTACATAGGTAATTTAATTGTTCGCACGATTTATAGTAAATATACAAATAATTACCAATACTTTATTAGCCATAGTAATAATTACGGCTCAGATTTGTATTTATTTCCTCATTTTCACTGGTTGATAGTAGGCTAAGTGGGTACAAATAAGTTTCATGAAGGTGTGATTAAAAATACAAATTTATTTATATCATATTATAGCGTTTGTGCATATTAAATTTTAACATTTTACAATTTGTCCATTTTTAGATCAGATTTTGATATGTTGAGGTTATGACCTTAAAATTTACTAATACTAGTAATACTTTCATATATTTTGTTCTTCTTATATCATATTTATTTTTGGCTTAAGCTAAAGCTTTATAGATTGTGAAATCTTCTTGGTAGAATTCTAAGAAAATATATATTAAGATTTTAATAATGAATGCCAATAATTCTTGAGGGAGAAGAAAAAATATAAATTAAAGTACTTACCTACCTATCTATTATTGATTTACCATTTTAATATTATTGTTTTGTTTAATTTTTGGGAATTATAATTACACGGTAATAAATGAACAAATAATTATTTTTGTCACTTGTTTTATATAATTTATAACGAAATGCATACTTTTTATGTATCGTTATTACGAACATATTTTTCGTATATTCGATCATTTTTTGGTGCGTTCACATTATAATATTATATACTAGACACTATAGTGCGGCATTATGTATATTATAATATATTATACATTCATATAATTGTATTTTATGTTATCAGGCGGACTGGCAGACGAGTATAAATCAGCTGTGCTCGAATTGGATCAAAGTACTTCATTGTTTGACGTAACAAATATAAATGTTTCAAAAAAAATATATAAATTTTCTAACCAATATCAACTTTGTATCAACAATTTTTAACCATCAATCATTCTAAATTTTCCATCGAAGTATACCCATTTGGCTGTAGATAATTTCAATAAGACTTTCTAGTAAATATACGGCCGCAGACCGCCAGACCACGTGTATTAACTAAGTCATACGGTTCTCGACGCCACACAATAATGATACGGTATTAATGGTATATCGTGCTGCAGTTGTAGAGACTTTTTGGAACGTAGGTACTCGAATCTTAACGAGCGAACATCGCCCCGATCGAAGTAAAGTAATCCCGAATTCTCGTCGAGCATAGTACTATAGATGCCCGTGTAATAAACTTATTGGGTACATGATATAGTACGCCGATAGGAGACGACGAGTATCCATATAACACTACAGCAAGCAGGATTGTATAGTGTAAAACGATAATTATTTTATTGCTATATACTCGTACATAATATGTAATACATGTATATATATAATATAAGATTACATTCCGTAAGTCTGACCGTATACTCTGTGTACTTGGCACAGTATAATATAATTACAGGTCATATATGTGCGTGTGTGTGGTATACCGGAAATAATGATATTAGACGAGTTATTGGATTAAGTCGCGCGGTCGTCGGTCGCAATAATAAGTGGTTTGCGGTAATGCGGTTTCATGATCATCGAAAGTGTTGGGCGTTTTCATTTCATATTATTCGTCCTATAAGTACCTACACAGACACGGTACAAAGATAGCTCCGTGCCTTGCTGAAGGGCGGCACAAGCTATATCTATGTAGGTAACTATATTCTATGCAATAACTACGTCCGATAACGTACATGCTATAGGTAATTAAATGAACACGTCCGATACGTGTGTCATGTGTATAGAAACATGAGCTAGCACACACACTCAGTCCTGTTACACGTGTATATTATTATACTTAATAGATTGCATATGGAGGGCTCGCCATCCCTCTCGCACGATAGCCAGTCCGTTTCATTAGCGGTCCATTGAAATCGAGACCTATGTCCTACATAATAATAATATAATACTTTATCTCCCCCCGCGAGACGAGTTTCCGAATATTGTTTTTCTCCTTTTCGATAACCCGAGGGCTCACCTATACTATGATATAATATTATTATTATTATTATTATTATCATCGTCGCGTGCAGTGCTATAGGCACACACAAATAAATATTTATATATATATACTACTACTATTATTATTATTATTATTAGTAGTAGTAGTGATAGTGATATCGTGGCTGTATAGACGTCGAGAACAATTACCGGTAATTATTATAAACACCATATACCGACGATAGATCCATATCTGTACTCGTTGAGGGGTGTTCTTCTCTTCGAAATATATATAGGTACATATTTTATACACACATAACAATATACCTATTGTGGTATACGATAGTGTGTTGAATTATATATACTATTATCATCGACATGTATACTATCGAGTGGGTATCGATATCAGAAAAAGATTACCACCCCTAGGTGATTTGTCGTGGCTCCTATAGTCGCATTTTTTCTAGGATGTCATTATTTATTTTAAGCGCAATGATTATTATAAGCATACTTGACAAAATATATATTATTTTCGAGTATATATATATATATAATATTTACTTCAGGTAATCGTTCTAATAATCGTGGGGAATAAAACACGAATACAATAATTATTTTGAAAAATAATAATCAACGAAAGGTCTCAAATAATTCTTTGTCACGAACTAAAAAAACCAAGATGGACAGTAATTAACCACTCTGCTGTACAGTAGGTTCCAAGTGTACCCGTCATTGACGAAGTCACTGTAATGTATATGTAAAATTTGAGTTCAATGATAAATTCTGATCGTAGACGGTCTAACAGATTATATTATTAAGTGTAATGTATTTCTTGAAATATGTTTTTCGATATTGCTTTTAATAAGTTTATTCCACTATTAGAATTACACGGTATTCATTGTTTTAATCTTTGTAATTTACATTGTATAATTTCTGCATACAAGTCTGCTTTGGTCGGCTATATAATTTTTTTTGACTGTTCTAAATAATATAATAAATCATACATTATATACAATCACATCAACTGTGCAGGTTAATAATTGATTGGACACGACCGCAACTACGCCTACGATATAACTCGCACTATATTATAATATGATAGGACGGTCGATGACATAATATGAGTGTATAATATTGTAATAGTACACAGGCGTACCTAATAGTCGAGTGATCGTAATTATAGTGTATGTACATATTGTTATAGAGTGTGCACACTAAAAGGTCCGGATGTGAACGAGGAGAAAAAAATGAAAAAAATTGCGGCTAACGGTCGGTGGTCCTGTATAATACATGCAGTGTATATGCCTACCTCTAATCGTAACGATGACGATTGGACAATATATATATGCATTATAGCCATATAGGTATATTGTATAAAATATGAATAACAATAATTGACAGAAAATCGGGTCTATTCACTTGTGAATGGAAATGATTTCTCTTTTTGTTGTTTTTTTTTTTTTTTGTTTATCCGACAAAAAGTCAGTTAGACCCACTGGGATACTCGATGGGAGGTTTGTTTTGTGAACGGAGACCACACTGGGTGCAACGGGAACGCTAGTTCAAAGGCAAAACGCATAAAAATAATAATAATAATATATAATATAAGCTCATACATACACGAAAAATATACTAACTATAATAGTTGGCAATTTTTATTTGTACATATTATTACGGGGGAATGGTTAATAAGGAAATTTATAATACATAATTAAAAGTGAAATATACCTTATATCTACGTATTATAGTGATTATAGGTACGTATTATTACACATGTATTATCGCAAACGTCATTGAGGCCGATTATCTGGATTACACATTATACTATTATTTAAGAATATTATGAGTGTATTATAATAGGTACTATATGTAGAGTTAATACTTGAAAGAATAATTTATCTCATCACCATGTATGTTATTTTTCGGCAAGTATCTTATATTTCATAATTGCATTGTAAAATGTAGTCTAAAAGACATTTTTTTTTTTTTTTTGACACAATAAGTTAGTAATAAATTTTTATTTGTTAATACACGTTATTACTTGATAAACCTATATTTTAAACTGTAATAGTACCTACCTACAAGGCCGGATCTAGAATTTTTATGGCCCAAGCGTAATTAGGTTGTGGCCTTGGATTTAATAAATTGTTCTTCCTTATCCTCTAAAATTGTCTATACTAAAATACAATATTTCACATCGATTGTTTACAAAAAAATAAAAATAAGGTTTTCTTTATATTATCCTAAAATCGTGTAATAATTTTTGATGTCTATTAGTAAAAAAAACCTATAGTAATTTTGCAAGGACTATAAAAATGCTAGGCCCAGAGCATATTCCCTTATTGTCCCCATCAAATCCAGCACTGAGAACTTATCAACATAGTTTAAAAGTTACAGGTAAGTTATAACCTGCAAATAATGATCACAAATATTGTTTATATTTATTTAGACATTATTTTAACATTTAAATCAGAAATTCTAAAAGTATATATAGACAGTTATTTTATCGTTCAATTGTTTATTATTATTTATGATCATTAAAATACTAAACAAAGTCTAACCGTCTCTATCACAAGTATAACAAAATATAGTAAAAATATCAACTGCACCTATGAACCCATGTCCAGTGCCGGATTAATACCGATCATAGATCGTTATGTTTCCAAAGGGAAACATTTTTATAGCCCATTGTAAAAAAAAAAAAATTAAAAAAATAAAAATGTTTAGATTTATTCAACTCTCTATTTTGTTTAACATGGAAATACATCCAAAAATATTCAGATTATCTAAGTAAGGAACAGATTTAATTTTTAACTGAGTTTTTAAGGTAACAATATAATGATGTAAAATATAATATTTATTTGAAAATTTGTTTTTCCAATATGTTCAGTTTCATTTGATTTAGTTGATACATAAGCTCTTTGCTGTAATATAATAATAAAAATGCATAAGTTATTGTTAGTAAAATTATTTAAATTATATAATACATTCAGAATTAAAATAACATTCTTTTCTTTTTTAAATACGTTTTTTATCTTGTGCATGTATGTTGTACTGCCACTCAATAATACTGCTAGGTATCTAATATGATAATTATCATGAACAGCATCAATAATTATCAAAGCAGCTGCAGCCTGTTTATGAATCAACCATGGAGAATTGTTACAAAAAATAGGCTAAACCCCGTAATCAAAAAACCATACTTAGACATTCGCAACGGACTTAAACAACGCCGTTAAACTGTCAACCTGAAAAAAAATAGCCACTTCGACTGCCACTGTTGCTTAGCCCTAGGCACGTTCCTTTCCTGCCTGTATGTTAACCATGCACCGACTATGTCATAATTATTTTATGTTTTATTAGAAAAATAAATTGTAGAAACGAGAATGTATAAGATAAAATGTTAAATATGGCATCATTCATTAATTCATACTGAAAATCGATGGTAAAAAAATAGATATTCGAGAATATCGATAATGTATGAAAAATATATTTAGTGTTATATAGTTATCAGTAGTGGTTAAACGGTGAGAGTGATGAGGAGGATAGATTTCTGCCTCCACCACGGCCTTTTTTTCAATATTTATAATAACTTATACATAAGTATGAAACGGTAGCAATAAATCATATTTTCAATGATTAAATGGTTTATGTTAAAGAATGAGAAACACCTTCCACCCCGGTTAGGTTAGATAAAATTATTTGAACGCCACCGATAAGTACTTTCTATAGGTATAGGTACTTTTTTCAGATTATAGACGTACATTATTATAAATTATACTATATAATACGTATTTGGTATAGTATCCTAAAAACTGTAAAAATTACATTTTATTTATTTATTTTAAATTATCGACTATTTTCTATTAATCGGAATTCGGCAATACTTTAAATACAAATTATATTACCTTGTAGTTTTTAATTTACAGAAAAAACTATTAAAATAGTTATTAAATTCAGATAATACTGAACTTATTAAAATACATTAATGCCAAAGAACACCTAGTAATTATTTTACTATTATAATAAACAATCATGAGTAAGCTAATATTGACATTCATTAATACAATGTTATATAGGTACCTGTTGTAAAACAGTGTAATATAATAAAATGGTATCTTTCTAGTATAATATAATATTACGTTATTTAGACCAATAAAGATTAATGTGATTTGGATATAAAAACGGTAAGGTATAATAACTATAAGCTTAAAACATATATATATATATAATTATTGTATAGATATATATGTACACGACTCCTATTTAGATTACCTATTGCATTTGTGACTGTCCATATGCGTCGTCACACCGTTAACGTTTGTAAATTGTAATTCGTTTTAATGTCAAAATGTTAAAAATAATTATTTTTGTTTCGTTGTTTGTCGCCCATACATTTGTGTCCGCAGAGTACATATTCAAGGGATTTGACGATAAATTCAAACCAGATTGGTGGCAATCGAATATTATCTATCAAATTTATGTTCGTTCTTTTAAAGACAGCAACGGCGATGGAATCGGAGATTTCAATGGTACGTACAGTGTATTGTTTTGTACTTGATTATAGATACACCGCGAATTATCAAGTATTTAAAAAATATAAAATACAATTATTTCTATATTTTCTACATAAAATTGTTTGTTAAGCTTTAGTGGTCTTATTAAAACTAAGGTTTTTATGATTTTTACATGAATATTTTGATTAATCTGAAGAAAATAACAATACTGTTAGGTAATCTTTTATTTTCTTGATTTTTGATTTTTCGGTACGTAGATAAATATGATAATTGGAATAAAAAAATTTGAATTTTTGAAACTTCCAAAGTAAGGAAAACAATAAAAACGTACCTCAATAATAATAAGTTGTTGGGTAAATAAGTTAGTTTTAATAAAGTATAATATATTAATGATATAGATCCAAATCATACCCAAGCGTTATAATTATTTGAAACCAGAAAAACGTCGGTGTGTTCAGACCAGAAAACTCTATTTTTAACTTTTCTTTTAAACTACGAGAGATAAAAAGTTTGTTGATAGTACATTAAATAAAGACCTATCAAGTAGATACAAAAGGTGAAATTTAAAAACTAAATAACTTTTTAATCGTTAAAAACAATAGTCTACTTTAGCTAGATTTTTCTATATCCATGCAAATTTCCGAAAGTGGAGAATGGATTTTGTTGTTTAAGGTCTTGTTACAATCATATTGCCTAGGATAAGTGCAATTAAATATTTCAGTATTTTATCTTTAATAACTCTACAACCTTTAAAGTTGTACAACATAAACACACATTTGTGTAGATAATTACTAAATAGTAAATCAAAGGTGAATATTTGTTTACAATTTTAGGAGGGCTAAAAAGTACGAAGGTGAGTTCCATAAGTGAACTACAAAAAAAAAATTAAAATAGGTTAGGAGTTTAGGAATTAATGAAACGGGCCATTAAAATGTTGTATACCTACTTGAAAGAAAAAATAGGTTGTAGTTCAGACAATTTTCCATTTTCAGCACTAGGTACCTAAAGTGCAATTTGGTTAAATCCTATTGTAATAAAATATATACCTACATAATATAATTAATAGTTAATAGTTATCCAAAAATTAAAAATCAAGGAATTGTGCCTACATTCCTACCCCTATTTGGAAAGCGTGTTTTTCTAGTGAATGTTAGAACAAATAGCTTCTGAAGATTTTATTGTCCAAGGTTAACATTAAATAGACAGGAATACCTGCACTTAGAGGAATATATTTGTTTTCATCCACCATCAAGTAATTTACCTATAGTATTATTTTTAACTTGAAATACTATTCTATAAAAAAATAATAAAGCAGTTATGAATATTATATAAATCATTTTGCACTATTGTTACCTTCGTATTTTTGTTTTCAATTATATTTGTTTAAAAAGAAATTTATAAAATAATAAAATTCTCTTTCCTTGGGGGACCATAATTTTTGAGGCATTATAAAATAAGATATGTACCTAGTCATTATTAACAAAATAATAATACACAACTTAGTAAATTATTCAAAAATGTGTATTAAAAATTTAAAAATAGAAAACCATTATATTTGATTTAATAATATATATTAAGAAGTAAGAACGTACTTATTTTGAAATGTATAGTTTCTCATACCTAATAGCACACAACACATTTGGTTTCATTTAAATTAAAATCACTGCGTCAAGCATTTCGACGATATTATAACTATTAACAAACGAACAAAATACTAAATAGTACAAATTTTACAAATTTTACTGTATTTTATGGTATGACTAAAATGTTATAACAGAATAATTTTAAATTTAAAACTTGCTTGGTAACTAATATATTTTTTATAGGTATTACGGAAAAAGTAGATTATTTTAAAAGTATAAATGTTGGAGCGGTTTGGTTATCTCCAATATTTAAATCTCCACAAGATGATTTTGGGTATGACGTATCAAACTATAAGCAGGTTGATCCATTATTTGGTACTATGGCGGACTTTGACCGACTGAGAAATGCATTCCATGAAAGAGGTACGTTTATGATTTGTGTATATTACAGTTGATGTTTGTAGATGACGTAATATTAACTTGATTGAATAAAAGGTATAAAAGTAATATTGGACTTTGTGCCAAACCACACAAGTGACGAACATCCGTGGTTCATCAAATCTGTACAGCGTAAGGAACCGTACACGAATTACTATGTGTGGAAAGACCCAATTATCGATGCAAACGGTAGCAGAACACCTCCGAATAACTGGGTAAGTAATGAAAATCAATTTGAAAATAATCGTATCCCTGGTATAAAGGATAATAGAAACATCTGTCAAAAAAAAAAAAAATGTTACTTTATAGTTTATAAGATAGGTTACAAGTATGACAAACATTATGAAAGTTATATTAATAACAAATAATTTCAGAAATGGAAATTTTAAAGAGAATATTTTGATAAAAGTTATTACGTTTCAAATTAATTAATTCAAAAAAAAAAGCTAATACTTAAAAAATAAGCAACCTCACTTAAATAAACGTTTTTGCTATCAAAATTTGTCTTAAAATTAAAATTAAATTTATAAATAGAATATTTTGAATTTTTCCAAAAAACATATAAAATTAAAAAATTATATTATTTCGGTGGACAAAACTTTTTAGATATTGACTATAACAAAAGTTATTTCATTTCTTAGGTCTTTCTGTTATACCCTTTATAATATTAACCTTGTCTTAACAGTATAATTAGTATTTTTTATAAAATCGTATATTGAAGATAATATTGGTGTCTTAATTTTGTGATTATTGCAGTTGGGCGTTTTCAATACAGGGTCTGCGTGGGAGTGGAACGAAGTTCGTCAACAATACTATTACCACGCGTTTCAAGTAAAACAACCAGACTTGAACTATAGATGTCCAATGGTCGTGGAAGAAGTCAAGGTAATTATCCTCAGTTATTCTCAATTCATATTTGGTGGTATATAATATTATACACATAGTAGGTACATATTATATAGTAGCTAGAGTATTCATAATATTATTATGCATGATCACTGATAATAGCCGTTGTCAGAGAAAATATATTAATTTGATTAAAACAATAATATATCGTAAACATGTTTTTAGAACATCATACTATTTTGGCTGGGACGTGGTATAGATGGATTCAGATTTGACGCTGTAAATTATCTATTCGAAAGGGAAGATTTAATGGATGAATCAAAATCGAACAAAGTCGGCATTTTGGACACTGATTACGACGCGTTGGTACACACCAGCACACTAGATCAACCGGAAACATATGAAATGGTGTACATTTGGAGAGAACTGTTAGACGATTATTCATCATCTGAAAAAATGACCAAGTAAGAAAAAAAAAATCGAATTCACCATCCATCGAGGTTCTAATATTATAAACGTTTAGAAAAATAATAATACCATATACGTATAAAATATCTGTCAATTATCGTCGTATAATAATATAATTCGTACACGTAACCGTCATAATATTAATATGAACTCGTTTACGACAGCTTCTTTATGGTGGAATGTTACTCGCCATTGCCCAACACTATGAAATACTACGGCAACTCAACATCTCTCGGAGCTCATTTTCCGTTCAACTTTTTGCTCATTAGTGCGTTCAACCAGCAATCTAACGCCTACGATGTCAACGACGTGATTAAATCCTGGATGCTGAACATGCCTGAAGGCATGTGGCCTAACTGGGTGGTAAGTGTGTGATACTACATAGACTTAGACTGTTGTCAATGGCATTGTACACGGGATGATTATTTTACGAAACGAAAATATTTTTTCGGTAAATTCGTAGGTATATAGGTACCCAACAACGTTTTGGAGCTATCTGTTCATCTAAACTGAAGTTTAGTAATTCTTATTATTCATGGCTTATTAACCACTGGTTTGATAGTTGATTTTTATACATCCTCAGAAAAATATTCTGTTTTGAAATAAGAAATCAAATTATGAGTTATTTAAAAAAAATTATAACAACAAGTAATAAAACAGTTTAAAATACGAGTTTATTGAAAAAGTATTGTGATGTATCTAGGTTAGGTGCCAAGTTAATAACTTAAAATTACGAGGGAAAAATGTTTTTAAAAACACTTACATTTTACAAGTAAACACACTCTTTCTTCTTAACAGATTCAACCCGTATTATAATAAGGTCTTGTCACGCGTAAAATATATTATAATATGTATTGTATATTATATAAAAAAAATACTTCTATTGTGGATAAAACTGTATTTTGTTCGTTTGGGTGGTCATTAGCTCGGCAATCATGACAATTCACGTTTAGCGTCTCGGACGAACCCGTTGTTGGTGGACGGCCTACACATGACCCAACTCCTACTTCCGGGAACCCCGATCACGTATTACGGCGACGAGATGGGTGTGCAAGACACGTATGTCCGATGGAACCAGACCGTGGACCCGGCCGGACGTAACGTCGGCATATTGCGGTACACGAAATTCAGTCGAGATCCCGCCAGAAGCCCGTTTCCATGGGATGACTCTGTAAACGCAGGTATTGGCCGACGCGAAAATAATTAATTATTATTGAACTCGCCCCCGACGATCGATGCCTAAATATATAACAATGATATTATACTGGAACGTTTCCGTCACAGGTTTTACTAACGGAACGAATGGAACGTGGCTTCCCGTCAACCCGGACTATTGGCACGAAAACTTGGTTATGTTGTCCAAGTTTAAGAGTCACCTTAGGACGTACAGACAGTTGGCGCGATTGAGACAGATCCCAACAATCATCAAAGGAGACTTGCACGTATATGTACTGTCTAAATGGGTGTTTGGTTTTTCGAGGTAAGTTAGATAGATATGGGCACAAGCCCGGATTAAGATAATTTTAGAACAGGGGCCAACAATAATAAATCCATTATCCATATATTAAGACGACGCTGTACTACCCAACGCAGTTAACGAGTTGTGTCCTGATTAAATGTCTGGTACACGAGTTGTGTCCCAATGATAAAAGTGGGGTACACGAATTGTGTCCCGATGATAAAATTAGGGTACATGAGTTGTGTCCCGAAAGTCTTATTAAGTTTTATACAAGTTGTGTGCTGATAAATTCAAATCGATTTTTTACACAAGAATAAAATGATGTCGCTTGTCAGTTGAAATAAAAACGTTTTTATAAATTCAAATTGAGAAATACAAGATATTTACAGAATGAAAGTCGATTCTGCCCATCATTATTATCGTGCGGAGATAAGGTGTGTACTGTGTATGGCTATTCTACAACGATTGTCGTTGTACATTTGTACTCATCTATCTTGCCATCAACTATATTAAGATAACGAACTATATTATATATATTATGTAACTATATTCGGTATTTCCATTTGAATTTTGGACGCGATTCGATTAAATAGTAATTTTATAATTCATTATATTACGTCGTAAAGTTATAATATAATGTTATAAGTATAAACAATATAATTAACACTACGAATAGCTTACAAACGAATAATCTGAAGAGCATATTATTATAACTGTTATACGTTAGTAATGTTTTATCACTCATAAAAACATTTCATTAAAATTGTATTTTGATAAGACATCTGCATTAATTGTTGTTTCAAGATACCTATAGTATTCTAGAAAGTCATAAGTGATTACACTAAATTACCTAACCTTACTTTTTTCCTTTCTAAAAGATTTATCAACAATATCCGTTTGTAGTTGGTACTCTTAAAAACATTAAATCGTACGCAAAATTGAACCAGTAAAACAAACTGCCATAGTTTCATGTTTGCATTTGTTTTTGATAGAAAAATACATTATTACAGTTTCATAAGCATATTATTATTCAAAGATACATAAATATATACAATTTTATTTTGCTTTAACTTAGTACCTATTTAAAAAAACTCTGTACCCATCAAATTTGAAATAATAGAGCTTGAAAGTAGGAAACATTATTTTTATACCTGATAACCTAAAGTCATCAATGAACGTAACTTTATCATCACGTGTTATATATTATATTCACGGTTACGATTATCACAACTTACTATACAACTAAAATAATAGAATGTCAAGTCACTTTGAGTACCTAGAAGATAACTGATTAGGGATTATAATAATAAATTGTCAACACAAAAATAACATTTAGGTATAGGTACTATAAAACAATCCATTGAATTAGTGAACCTAAAATTTTAATTTCTGAAAAAAATAATGCAGAACTTGATTAATGGGCAGTTCATAAATTACCCATGTTCCATGTTATAGCGTAAGCCTAATATTATATAATATAATATATATTATATTCTGTATAAGTTACATGCTGGTGATTTATTCATTTTAGGAGTTTTTATGATCATCCAACTTTCTTCGTCCTCGTTAATTTGGGAAGTGAACTGGAAACAGTTAATATAAAAGAAGTTAGACCAACGTTACCAAAAATATTAAAAGTTAAAGTTTCAAGTATAAACTCAGGTTATGTTACTGGGTAAGTTCAAAACATTTTAATATGATCATTTTTTGTGAGCAATTCAAAATTAAAACAGATCCATTTTGTATACAATTATTGTTGTAATTACCTATTATTTTGTTTATAGTAATATGGTAGAATCAACTTGTATACATTTGAGACCAAAAGCAGCTCTTGTTCTCTCAACAGCAAAACCTAATGAAGACAATTATTAAAAATGACTCAAAATATTGAAGACGGTTATACAAGTTTAAGTACAAATTAAAGCATAACTTATTGGTTTTGAAACTTAGTGCATAGATTTTTTTAATTCTCTATTTGTATACATATTTTATTAATTTCATACCATACATACAACAATAATAGTGTTTTTTTCAACATTAATTTATTGCTGAACGTCAAAAATTCAAAAGCGTTGAAGATTTTCTCAAACATTTTATACTAATCTTATTGGTGTAAACAATGTTTCAATATAAAATTATATACAGCAGTGCATTCAGGTTATTTTTCGTAATGTTATAGTCATTCATAAGAATAAATTAAAGTATATTGAATATTTGTTTTTGTTATTTTTGTGTAATAAAC
The DNA here is from genome assembly GCA_027563435.1 of Nasonovia ribisnigri. Lineage (NCBI taxonomy): Eukaryota > Metazoa > Arthropoda > Insecta > Hemiptera > Aphididae > Nasonovia > Nasonovia ribisnigri. The sequence continues at coordinate 237,560 of JANEHU010001118.1, forward strand.
AAAACTCATCCAAAGTATAAGTCCCCTACATATCATAGGCAAGTTTGATGCAATAGTTTTAGACACCTTCTACACATAATAATTTTTCAAAAAAAGCATGAATTAGATGAGAGTATAGGTAGGTGTCAATATTTTTAATAAATTCCAACATTATAACTCAAGTTGTTATTTATTAAAAAAATACAAATACAATGTAGTTAAAAGTCACTCATTATAGATAAGAATCAAAAATACTCATTAAAAATTGTTAGTTTGAAACATCGTGCTATTACAATAGATAATTGTTTAAAAAAAAACAAAAAAGAACGACGGTTAAGAGGCTACTCAGCGTTCATGATGTATTAGTTTTATAACCTTAAAAAGCATGATCCCATACATTAATGATATGTATAACTTCAATCTAATATACAATAATTGATAAGTAATTTTGATTTTATAATTTAACTTAAAACATGTCGGCCGTCTTATTGGCCAACCCTTTACCTATAGTAAAATTAATAATAGGTATCTATTATAAAACAATACGTATATGTGTTTTTTTCATATAATATTAGGTACATTATACCTAAACTTTTAACATGTTCATTTATAACAATACAATTTCATATCAACTTTATACTAGTTTTTTTTTATACTCCAGTTTGAGTTTAATACAAATATATTATAGATAAGTATTTTTTAACTGTAAAAAAACACTTGAAAACAATAATTTTTAAGTACATGCAATTGACAATATACAATCGACATTGATGTCATATACGTAAAATGTATGTCATAAAGTCAATCAACAAAATTATTTTTAATTATTAAGACAAAATATATTTTTATTTTTTTTATAAGATGGTTTAATTTTTAAAAGATACCTAGGTTAGAATAAAAGAACTATAGGTACCTAAAATGGAATCTGTTTACGCTGTTTGTTTTAGAAAGTTCTAAATGTTTGTTATAAATTGTTAAGTACATAATATAATATTGTAATACAAATTAATTTATTAAATTAAAATATATTGACAATTAATACAATACGAAACAAAATGTTTGTAAAAAAAACTCGTATTAAAATATGATTAAGTAAAAAATAATAACTTTTATGTTTAATTATTATTCAGATAAATATAATAGTATGTGATAATATTTTGGTATATTACTATTCTCGTATTAAAATTTTTTATTTCGCAACTTAAATAGAAAATAACTTATTTTTCGTAGATAATAAAACATTGGTATCATTGTACATTATGTGGTTATCGTAGTAGTTATGTTTTCATTTTTTTTTTAGGGCATGATTGCGTCATTAAAAACGTTCAATAGGTATATAATAATATTCTTAATACATTTAATATTTACTTTTAAAGACAGTGATCGATAAGGATGTCGTAACATACGAATTAAGTTGTAATTTTGTTTTAGTGAAAACTATAAAAAGAATATACCTATAACTATTACTAAACACACAAAACATAATATAAAAAAAACATTTCAAGTATATCGAACACTCTAATTATTTTAGGGTTCGATGTGAACAAATTAGTAATTAATCAATATCATGTTTACTAGTTAGCCACTTCCTTGAAACATAATATTTTGACTCTTTATTTTTATCAATACAACATTTAATTTAAAGATCAAAAATGTATTATGTTCTAAAATGAATGAAGTTACGGACATGATGCTGTCGATCCTTGATTTTTACACTAATTGTTTTTCATTCGTTGAGGAACGTGAAACATTATATTTTGTGTAATAATTTTAAATAAAAAAATAAAGAGATGAAGATAATTTATTACGTTCTCATAAAATTATGATATTAATAACTTTTTCAATATTTAATTCGTTGTATAATATTTTAAACATTTTAATCACTTATTAAGTCATAAAACATTATTTGATTGACTCTGTATTAAATAATAATATCCTAAACTTAAACAAATAATCAAAATTTAAAAATTTAAATTTTCCTACATAACTTGAATATAATACAATTTCAATATTATCATGTATTACGTATACTTTACTGTTTCTATATTAAAATTGTTCACTTTTTTATTAAAGCTATTGATGATTTCAAATTTATATAACTAATTTATCATGTACTCATAGTATTAATATACACTAAGTTTTTTTTTACTATGCAGAGATTTAAATGTAACTCTAATAATATTATTTTATATAAAACTAATAACTTATAAGGTATAGTCTTTTTTTTTTTTTTTTTTCGTGGTACCGAGGACCGAAGGGGGGACCGCGTTAGCATTACTTCCCCTCAAATAAGGTATAGTCTGTTATATTATAGTGTAATTAAGCAATATGTTTCTTAAGGGGTTTTAAATAGGCAATTTTACGACAGTGTTAACAATTGAATTTAATTTACAAAATAATTTATTAGTTTTGTAATATCAGTGCATTGTAATATAATATACAATTACTAAATTATGTGGAATATTTTTAAAAATTTTAAGTTATATTCAATAATTAATATTTATACTAGAATAATCACATTATAATTATAAAGAAACAAAAATTGAAGTTCTGTTGTTTTATTTATTGGATAACTTAACTCAATATTTGTATAATTCCTATATAATATGATCAATCACAATACTTCATAATTATAGCTGTTATTGAAAAGTTTCTTTTTATGATTTATAAAAATCCGTATAATATCAGTAGAATATAAAATAAATGATTTTTGTTAGGTTATGATATTAAAGCAAACAACACAATAGGTACATAGGAAACTAAATTATTCGTAAACAAAACATGTAATACAGTTTGGAAATGTGTGCAAGATAATGTTATAACCGCATTAAGTGTTGTCCTATTCATAGGAAACAACTTCAATGAACAGTCGTTAGTGTCTCAACATTTTTTAAGTATAACAATAAATTATTAATAATAATAATTATAAAAATATTAATATAGGCATTACGTTTTTTTTTGTTCACCAGACTATGAAGAACAAACCGTTATTTTGTTTACTTGTTTAATACACCAGTTTACGGATTATACTGCGTAATGCGACCAACTCTTGAGTGTACTGATTATGTGTTAGGTAAAAGATAGGTTGCCTCGGCCACTTACAAAATGACGTGCAGATAAATCTACAAAAATGTAACATCATATTATCATAGTGCATAAATAGGCCATGATCAATTGTTGGTTTGACATTACGGGTGTATACTCGGCACGTAACACGACCGCTCAGCAAACATGTTTAAGGCAATCACGGTGTGCATGTGGCTATTTGCCTTCAACAGTTGTGTGTCGTCCGAGTTTATTTATGAAGGTTTGAGCGATTCGATCGAACCAGACTGGTGGCAAACTGAAATTATCTATCAAATATACGTAAGATCGTTTAAAGACAGCGATGGCGACGGAATTGGAGACCTGAACGGTGAGTAAGATGTAATTACATGTACAATTTAAAGACAACTGCCAGGTTTGAAAAGTACTTGAGTAAAAGAATTTGAGTAAAAGTATTCAAATGCTTTTTAAGTACTCAAATCCATATTTTTAATATTTTCAAAAAAATTACTTTAACAAAGTATTTTTAGTTATTTCTCAAAGTATTTAAACTTAAAAATACTAATTTTTGAATAATTTTTTTATAACCTAATGCATTCTATTATACGATAAATTATATGAATCGTATAAAAAAAAAACTGAGAGATGAATGTGTGCATTTAAGTCAGAAAATATTAAAAGTATTTCAAATTTGAAAGTATCTATAAATATATTGTTTAAAGTATTTATATCTGTTCTCATATATATATATATAATATTTACTAAGTATTCAAAATTTCAAATATGTTTTTTAAATAATTTTAAAAATAAACTGCAAATTGTTGTGTTGTTTTAAATTTATATTAACCTTTAGTTTAAAAGTTTACATACATTATACGTCTTCAATCCTTTGTTTCCATGATGTAATTTATTTATTATTTTGATTATTATTATACAATATTTAAAGATTAGACTGTTAAAAAATAAAAACAACTTACTTTGTTTATAATTTATAAACAAATAATTTATTTATGTACATATTTATATTTTGCATTTTGGTCTAAGACTTAAATATATAAATGATATTCCTCATTTGATAACATAACGACTATCAATAAGAATTGATTACTGAACTTTTTTTCAATATTATTAGTAATTACTGAGCATTCCGGGGACTTCAGTCAAGTTAAGATTCCGGGAAATTGCCCAATTTTAGGTTATTATTAGGTAAAAAAATATCAACACGATACCTACAATAATACGAGGTCAAGAAGGGTCTGCAACCTGAAGATATAATATTATATATACTTCAAATATATGCCTGGAGGTTTAGTTAGTAAATTAATAATAATTAATAACTTTTATTTTGTTTGAAAAAAATTTATTATTACAATACAGGGTTCTTAATACAGTTTTAACGATACTCAATTGTAAGGAATTAATCATTTAATTGTACATGTCTTAATATTATTTGTCTTTAGATAAATATGTAGGTATTATAATATTTTTTTAAATTTAGAGATTATGGAAGAAATATGAATGTTTCAACAAAACATATTAGTGTTAAGGCCGATAATTATAATTTGCCTTATAGGCTATAATGCTACTAAATATTAATCCAGTTATGAATTAAAATAACCAAAATATGCCCTTAAAATATTAAAAAAAAAAACAAAAAAAAACTGTTTTATTTTATTTTATATTAAATTACGATTTATATCTTGTATACTATGATAAAAATTATTTAATATTATTAATAAAAAAGGACAAATGGGTCATTTAATGGATGCGGTATTCAATTTGAATTCAATGATATAATATCATTGTATACGAGAGACGATTCTGATTTCTGAGCTAAGACGGCTTATCAGTTATTTTATATTATATTCATATTGTTATAACTTATTATTAATAAGGTAGCCGGTAAGTTGAATTAGTATTATACAATTACAACAAAATAACTAAAATCGTTATTCTTGGTTATTTAATATGTAATTAATCGTGTAAGAAATTTTGTATTATAGTTTAAAATGAAAAAGTTTATGATTTTCTTACTCAAAATAATTTGCACATTTTCGTGATTTTACGCCTTTTGTCAAAATTTAAACTTTAAATGCATATAAAAAAGAAACTGTGGCTATGTATTTTTAATATTTTTTGACCGTCATTGTAACAATGTATTGAGAGCCTTGTATTATACTTCAAGCTTTATGACTCAACAAATACAATTTTATTCATATTTATAAAAAAAAAAAACTATAACAATTGGAATCTATATATATCAATAAACAACTCAAAACAAGTCAAAATATTTTGAAAATGTTATCGTGCATTTAAAATTACAATATAAAATTCAGTAGAATTTCATGTATATACGGTCATTTATTTTAGAGCTGCACTAAAAATCAAAATTTTTGTCGAAAACCGATTTTGTGTAAAAATTCCCGGTTTTCCTTAATTGTTTATTGGTTTTTCCTGGCACTTATATAACCTGGCCTAATACAGTGAGAACACTGTTAATTTTAAATTTTAACCTTCTGAATGCACCTTCTGAAAGATTCACTTTCCTATCGAACAAGATATTGAAGTTAAAAATCGAAGCATTATTTCAGTTACTTATCGTGTACATAGACACAATAAAAAAAAATAAAAACACACATCATTGTAAAATCAATACATTTGTCTCTCAGTATTTAAATTTCTTTTCATCTGAAAACCAAACAAACCTTACACTACTTTCCAGCTTGCAGAATGCTGATATTAATAAATCTTGAACAATTATTTTGTGATTCTTGATTCGTTGAATTGAAAACATCTTAAAAGTTTCAAAATCCTAAATATGCTCCTCCAAAAATTAACAATATCTTATAATATGCAGTAAAAATCCGAAATTTCCAAAATAGGATATGAAAGAAATTTGGGAATAAAGTAAAAGCTAGCTATTTTTTTTTATCAACCGATAAAAATATAAAAATATATACACATCTCGGCCCTACATAGTACCCCTATTATCCTATGGCCCATCATTACATTGATGATTTAACATTTATTCTAATGGAATAACTTTAATAATTTATCATTACTCATACGCATTCAATGTATACGTTATGACATTTTATTTTGTCTTTTATAGGTATAACAGAAAAAGTCCCATACTTTAAAACTATAAATGTTGGCGCCGTTTGGTTATCGCCAATATTCCTCTCACCACAAAATGATTTTGGATACGATATATCAGACTACAAAGAAATCGATCCTATTTATGGCTCAATGGCAGACTTTGAACGGATGAGGGATGAGTTTCACAAGCATGGTATGTGGTCTTGTTATAAAAGATTTTTTTATAAATGATATATTGTTGAATTTTCACACAGGCATAAAGATCTTATTGGACTTTGTTCCGAATCACACGAGTGACGAACACGAATGGTTCCAAAAATCAGTTAAGAAAATAGAGCCCTTTACTGATTATTACGTATGGAAAGATCCGGTCCGTGATTCGCATGGAAATAACACACCTCCGAGTAATTGGGTTAGTAATAAATATATATGATAATAATGAGATATTTAAACTATTAATATCACACTATGCCAAGGCACAATATTAAATACATCATAAATTGCCACACCTCGCAATTATTATTAAGCTTAGATATCAATATTTTTATTGTAAATAACTGAATAACTGTATTGTCTGTATTGGTCACCAGTTAATGTTTTTTTATTATTATTGGTGTATTTTTTTTAATTTAAACTGCTTAAGGATAGGTACGTCAAAACAAAATAATAATAACACAATTTTAAAAACCAATACCTAATGAAATAAATTATTAATGACTACTTATTTTGATATCTATACGTTTAAACACGATTATTATATAAGGTTTTGTTGATTTCCAGTTAGGTGTGTTCAACAGTGGATCTGCGTGGGAATGGAATGATGAACGTCAGCAATATTATTTACATCAGTTTCAAGTGAAACAGCCCGATTTGAACTACAGAAATCCGTCGGTTAGAGAAGAAATAAAGGTATTACATCTATGACGTTAAAAAACAATCATTCAGTTGTTGGTTCATATTTTAAATGAATACTTATTAATTTTATTTCCCAAGAACACGCTATTATACTGGTTGGGACGTGGCGTCGACGGGTTCAGATTCGACGCAGTAAACTATCTTTTCGAAAGAGAAGATCTAGCTGACGAACCAAAGTCTAATAAAATTGGCTATTTGGACACCGATTACGATTCTTTAACGCATACGAGCACACTTGATCAACCTGAAACTTATTCCATCGTTCGTCAATGGAGGCAGATGCTGGACAGTTACAGAACAAGGGAAAAGAAAACCAAGTAATTAAAAAGTAGAAACATAAATATTTATGTTAAGAAACAACCACGTCATGGTAATGTATACTGGCAGTTACCACTCATTACTCACCACTCTCCACTCGTCACTATCCTCTCACCACTCCCCACATATTGTTGATGCTATTGACCAGCGATACTGGTGAATGGTCTGCATTCGTTACAAATAGGTATTAGGTACTACAAGAATGTTGACATATACGATTGGTATTTAAGGAACGTTGAAATGTTTATTACAATTTTTTCCTCTATATTAAATACAATAAAATAACAAATTTCCTATAAAAAGTTCTTACGGTTCATATTTTTTGAGGTGCAACATAGGTAATAACAAAAATAAATAACAGAAAAATAGTTATTTTTCAATTAAATATTTGATTTTGTTATAATAGAATTAAAACTGGTACTGCAACTCAAATTTAAAGATAATAGTATTTATATTTAGCAATACTAAAGTTACTTTAGTCAACTTTAATCTAAGTTTAAGTCTACGTCCGACAGACACAAAACAACACAACATTGTAAAATCAAGACATTAACCGCTCCTGTCGAATCTAAAACACACAATATAGTATCTATTCATTTTTATTGATTTACCTTTAACTATAATACTATTTTAATAACTTACTACACCTTGAAATCTTCATAATGTTTCAATGGTTAGACACTCGTTATTTATAAAATATCGATATTACAATTTTATTGTTTATTTTATATTTAATATTATATTTACGATTGTATATTGAATGCTAATTTAAGAATCATCAACCCTGTGTTTTTTTAGGTTTATGATGGTTGAATGTTACTCACCATTTGATAAAACCTTGATGTATTACGGTAGTAATTCAGAGCCTGGTGCTCATTTTCCATTTAACTTTTTATTCATCGGAACGTTCGATCAACAGTCTGATGCTGGTAAGGTCCATAACATGATTAAATCATGGATTCTAGGTATGCCCAAAGGCATGTGGCCTAACTGGGTGGTGAGTAGAACAATTAATATAACAAATTGAAATTATTATTTGAACAGTAATATAATTGATGGAAAATTATTATGACGTTCAGTTAGGTAACCACGACAACTCAAGAGTAGCTTCAAGGAGCAATCCAATGTTAGTTGATGGACTACACATGATTCAACACCTATTACCCGGCACCTCAGTGACTTATTACGGAGACGAACTAGGTCTGATCGATACGAACGTTCGTTGGGACCAAACTGTTGATCCAGCTGGGCTTAACGTGGGCCCGTATAGGTTTTTGAAATTCAGCAGAGATCCCGTGAGGACTCCATTCCCATGGGACAGTTCGTATAACGCAGGTGAATAATAAAGTTAATAACGTGTATGACACAGTATAGATTTATAATATAATATAAGATATTCTAAATCAGAGAAATTCATTATTATACCTTTAATACCCTCGTTATTACATGCAGGTTTTTCTAACTCATCTTCATTGTGGCTTCCTCTTAACTCCGATTATTGGAAAAAAAATATGGCAGAAGAATCGAGAATTAAAAGTAACCTAAGGTCATACAAGCAGTTGGCTCGGTTAAGGAGGAGTCTAACATTTGTCAAAGGCGATTTGCATTTATACACACTGTCCAAATGGGTGTTTGGATTTTCACGGTAGGATTTTCAATTACTGTTGTATGCTTGTATCAATTTTATCGTTCGAATATAAGATATTTCACTATTATTTGTTATGAAAAAAAATAATTGTTATTTTATTATATGATATATTATTACTTACCTACTTTACATAGTAGGTAAAAATATTTAATACTCATTACATTTTTTATTTAAAAATTATCATTTTAAATCCAGTATAATTATACATTTTTAATAATTATCTCATTAACTTAAACAGAAAATTAAGATTCTTTTTTTTTCTTGCTAACTCTATAGGTATTATAATTTATTTGACATTTTTACTTTTATTAGAATACTAAAACACTACCTGAATAATGTATTGTACTTATATAAAAAAAACTGTTTAATATTAATTTTTATTTGAATTTTAATTAGTTAATTAAATAATATTAATATTTAATGTAGATATAGTTAAAGACAAAATGTAGATTAATTAAAAAGTATTACATGGTAGAAGTAGGTACAACAAAATTATTTTAAATTTGTAGGTCTTCTAAAATTGTTTAAAATGGTGAGATTTTACAAAAACGAATAAGACTAATTTACTAAATATATTATAGGAGTTTTTATGATCATCCGACTTACTTCATCGTAGTTAACTTCGGGAGTGAAATAGAAACAGTTAACTTGTTGGAAGCTAGAGGTACTTTACCAATGACTTTGAAAGTTAAGGTCTCTAGTATTAACTCAGGTTTTGTTACCGGGTAAGTAACAACATATTTTACAATTAATAATATAAATATTTATATTTTGACTAAAAATTCGAATGATTTTATTTTATTTATTTTTTTGTTCTAGGAATATAATATGTACTGATAAAGTGTTACTGCGTCCAAAAGCAGCTCTTGTACTCACAACCTCAAGAATTAATGAAGATTCATAATCTAATTTATACAATATTTAATATATAAATTGTATACGTTGTATAGTATACTAAGTTATATTGTTAGAACTTCTATAAACTATTATTGATTATAGTGTTAAACGATATTTATATAATTTAACCAGTTCTCAATAAAAATATTTGAATATTTCTAATGATATATGTACCTATAAGTAAAACTGTATAAGAAATTAAAACCATATTATCATTAAAATAATATTAGTAATGTGAGTTTGTTGGCTTTCGATAAAAACTATGAATTTACTATGGGCAACTGTTTAAAAATTAATGATAATGCTCCCACAAGTGTGATAAAGATATTAATATATTTAAGATTCTGAGCGGAGGGAAAAAATGTAATAATTTTACAATGAAGTGTGTTTTATTCCTGTCTGTCATCAACATTTGGGTAGTAAAAATGTTCCGACTTTCAAATCAGCAACTTTTCTGATGAAAAAATGAATTTAGTTGGTACTTTTAGTAGGTCAAAATTAAAAAGTAGTTTTAAAAAACGTCAAGAAAACAAAAAGTGGTAATTTGTACACAAACCTATTTTTTTGGTATAACTCAAAAATTAATAACTATAGACCCTTGAAATTCACACCAAATATTTAAATAAATATTTGCCATAAAAATAGTATAGTTTTCAAAATATATTTTGACTCTTTTTGAACTAAATTTCTAAAATTGTCAAACTATTTTTCAGCTAGAAATGCATAAAAGTTTTTCCATTCATAGCTAAGATTAGAAGTTTTGATAGAAGATTTTGACTCTTTTTTGCTAGCTATAGCCATAAGGAGTTTTAGATTCTGAGCGGAGCGATGAATGTATTGATTTACAATGATGTGTGTTTTTTATTTTTTTTTAAATTTTTTTTTTGTGTCTGTCATCACCTTTTAGGACAGTAAAAATGCTTTGATTTTCTTCAATAGTACTTTTTTTGATAGGAAAAGTTAAGTTTGATAAGTTCAAATGTTGACAAAATACGTAAAAATGACGAAAATGTGCAATTCATTTTGAGTTAGAAATTCATAAAAAATTTTCTTTTTATATCTAAGGTTTGAAAACGTAATACAAGATTCCTCATAAGTTTGCCTAATTTTATCAATAAAAAAATATTTATAAGCAATTCAAAATAAATTTTTATGAGCATTTTAAGTTCAAATTATTTACTCGATTTCTGTAGCGATTTTCTTATTTTGTTGCAATTAAAAAACGAATAACTGTAGATGCATGAAAATTTCACTGAATGTTTATATAAGCATTTTCTATACACCATCTAATTTTGAATATGTTTTGACTGTTTTTAAACTTTTTACGGATCATTTAAATTTTCAATTTTTTTAGTTTTTTTTATATAAATACCAATACATTTTTATTTGTTAAAAAAAAAAATAATGAAAATTTAATACAAGGCTCCTTATATATTGTTACAATAGTGATTGAAAAATATTAAGAATACGAGTACATAGGCATAATTTTTTTTTATTAGCATTTAAAGTTTGAATTTTGACAAAATTCATCAAAATCTCGGAAATTATCAATCATTGAAATTAAACAGTTATAAAATCAGTTTTTATAACTAAGGATTGAAAATTTAAAACAAAGATTCTAATAAATAGTACATACTGTAATCAAAAAATCTAAAAAATATATAAACACAGTTATTTTTTACAGACATTTTAAGTACAAATTTGGACGAAATTACATATTAAAATCAATTTTAACGAGTAAAAGTATAAATTATAATATTTTTCTTGCATCACTGATAATTTTAGGTTAATAATTAAATAATATGAATAATATTAATTCAACTTAGCAGCTACCGTAAAATAACAATATCAATATAATTAAAAATATCCTAGACTGACATACCGTCCCCGCTCAGAATCGTTTTTCGTGTACAATGATATATCATTGAATTCAAATTTAATACCATCCATTATACAGTAATCTACTTGTAATCTACAATACAGCAGAGCGACATCCACTTGACCCCCTTGTTATATCTAAAGATTGAATACTTCAAAAAAGGTTTCTCGTAAGTAGTTTATATTTAACCAAAAAATCTAAAAAAAACATATAAACACATTTTTTTTTAAAGACAATAAGTTTAAATTTGGATAAAATTAGATATTTAAACGAAGAATACCGATTTTAAATATTTTGTTGTAGTTCTAAAACATTATTGGTAGGAACTTAAATTTTTATGTACCTATATTATAAATTTTATCAAACGAAATATTAATTTACCCAATAATATTTGGATTAATTTTAAGCTGTTACCTATTCATACATATTCACGCTGTTGGTAGAGTTGACTCAAAAGTTAATAACAATAATATTATAATATGATAGAAATATGATAGAAATATGCAGTATACTTACCATTATTTAAAATTTATTATATAATAATTGCAATAATTTCGACCAAAAGTCAATCAACCTATTCCGTAATTACAGGTACCTACCTACTTATAATTAAATAAATATTTTTTATATATCAATATAGCAATATCAAAAAACACATCCTGAAATATGAAATATACTTGATATTGTCATCAGCGCTAAGAATCGTTTTTTGCATACAATGATATATCATTGAATTCAAATTTTAAACATCCATTACATTTTACAATGATCCACTAGATACCTAGGTACTTCACAGCCGCTGGAGCGGTACCAACTTATTCGTTTTTTTTTCAACCAAAATCAAAATCATTGTAGATCTGATATGTTTTGATTTGTGTTGTCAATTTTCCATTTTTTTAGTAGTTATAGAAAACCTTGCGGTAACTACAGGTCTTGATAGTTACTTTTATCTCAATTTTAGATAAATAAATCTTAACATAGTATTTTTGAAGATAAGTCATTGGATATATATCATGTGTAGGTAATATAATTGAAAAATATATTCGAGGGGAAAATTATTTTACATTCCGATTGTAGTGACAGAGCTATTTTGTTTTCACAATACTACATTTTTTTTTCATTTCCATTCATATAAAAGCAATCAATATTTTTCGTTGGTCTCTAAAAGTGTATATCATAGAAAATCCGCTTGACCCCCTTTTTAATATTTTTCATCTAATTTTTTTTTTTTTTTTTTTGTGTCTGTCATCGCCTTTTAGGATAATAAAAATGATTAGATTTTTTTTAATAGTATTTTTTCTGATAGGAAAGTGAATCTAGTTGGTACTTTAGGGAGTCAAAAGTAAATATTTCCCAGTAGATTTCAAAAGCGCCAGGAAAAACAAAAGAAAAATTAAGAAAAAATGGGAATTTTTACACAAAATCAGTTTTCACCAAAATCGATTTTGGATTTTGGTATAAATATAAAAGAAATTACCACAGATACCTGAAATTTTCACTGGTTGATTAAATTAACATTTTCTACAAACAGTAAAATTTTCAAAACATTTTGAAATTTTGAATTGTTATGAATTTTTTACAGACTTTTTAAAATTATAATTTTTTTTAGTTTTTTCTTTGAAATGTCAATACAATGTTATTTTTGGATCGAAAAGTCTGAAAATGTAATATAAGGCTCCTTATATATTGTAACAATAGTCATTGAAAAATATAAAGAATACATAGGTACAATTTTTTTTTATAAGCATTTAAAGTTTGAATTTTGACAAAATTTAACAAAATCTCGAAAATTTTGAATCATTGTAATTAAAAAATTATAAAATGTTCAGTTTTTATAACTAAGGATTGAAAATTTAAAACGAAGATTCTCATTAATAGATTATTCTGTAACCAAAAAATATAAAATATATATAAACACAGTTATTTTTTACAGCCATATTTTTCTACTAAATATTATCAAATAGGTATACATCTACTTAATCTTAAATGACGTTTTCAGTTGAATTGTGTCTTATGTAAGAGTATATATTATAATATTTTTCCAGCATCACTGATAATTTTAGGTTAATAATTAAATAATATGAATAATATTAATTCAATTTACCAGCTACTGTATAATAACAATATCAATATAATTTAAAATATCTCAGACTGACATACCGTATCCGCTCAGAATCGTTTTTCGTATACAATGATAATACATCATTGAATTCAAATTTAATACCATCCATTATACAGTGACCTACTTGTAACTTACTGTACAGCGGAGCAACATCCACTTGACCCCCTTTTTAAATTTTGTAAATTATTTTTAAGTAAGAAATTCTTACAATTTTTTTCATAGCTAAGAATAAACATTTTAAAAAGAGATTTCACATACGTTTTTTCTAAATTTAACAAAAAAAAAAATTTATTTAAACGGAACATTAATTTTTTATGAACTTTTAAACTTATAATTTATACGATACCTATTTGGTATTCAGTGATAAATTATTGCATTCCAATTAATCGATTGTGTTTTATTTTATTTCCAAAACAAATAACCGTGAAATTTTGAAATGTTCACCAAATATTAATTTTAACATTTTCCATGCCTGATGAAATGTTGAAACTATTTTTAATCTTTTTGAGCTATTTATAGCCATAAGAAATTGTTTTAAATTTGTAAATTATTTTTCACTAGAAATTCTTAAAAGTATTTCTTTTCATAGCTAACATTAGATATTTTAATAGAAGGTTCTCAAAAACTATCATAAAGAAAAAATGCACCGTAAATATTCGCTATTTATAGTCATGAGATATTTTTGATATTTTTGAATTCTATTTTAACTATTAAATTGTATTATTTATACAAGTTTGCTTTGCTGAAACAACGTCTCCACGTATGTTTCCTCAACCCCTCCACTTTTAAATTATAACAATTTTTTCATGCAATTATTTAGCATGCAATTAGCATGAATTTGCACGACTATTTTTGTAATTTGCACGATTTTAGATTGTGCGTCAAATCTAAAAATATCCATGGGGGGCTGAAGAAATATTTCACCAGCCCCGCCAAACATAAATAAAGGCAAATCAGAATTAATTCCTGTGCCAATATTTAGCACAAAATTAGCATGAATTTGCACGACGAGACTCGGAATTCGCACGTCACTCCCCCGCCCTACAAATCGCATTTTCCCAGAGTATCAAATGGTAATCATAATAATGTGTATTTGTTTTGTATGTGTATTAAATTTATCATTTATGATGCAACATGTTTTACGCTGTTTTTTGAAGTATGACCAATGTTGATATTATTTTAAATTTAAAAAATTTACATTTTGTCTTTTCTTTATTGAATTTGAAAATTCAGAAATTGTTTATTCTGTTTAAATACCTAACAATGAATTTTTAACATAGAACGTCTTGTTAATTTATATTTGATCTCTTGTATTTCATAGTATTCATAGTGTTCATACACATTACATTTTGCAATGGCTATTAATATCAATGACATCCTTTACATTATATGTTTAATACTATAATATAACACAATATATTATGAATATCTGAATATAATATTATGATACTTTTTTATAATTTAAGAGTAGATACCAAAACCATCACATTGCTTATTTATGAAGGTCCCTAAAGTCAGTGGAAGTTTTTTTAGAAATAGCTATTCATTTCTACTATAGGGCAAAATTGTATAATTCGATTAATGATATAATTAAACAAAAATAATAATATTAGTACAGTGACGAAACAGCTGCCACATTAAAAAACTCCAAAGCAACGTGATACCTGTAGAATAAAATATATAATTATATAAGTAAAATATTATTATAGTTATAATTTGAATAACTTTATGAGGTTATAGTGACTTGTACATCATTTTATTGTATTATATATTTTTTGTATCTATCTTATAAAAAAATTCTTACATAGCAATTAAAGTTTTAAAATATTAATTATAAAAGTTAAGATAATAAATATAATATAAGGTACAACAAATAAATTGTCAAACTGCAGTATAAACCAAAAATTCACACATTATTGTTGTTGTGTCCTTAACTGGAACTGGTTTTTTTTGCATGTCATCGAAAAGTTCCCGTTGACGACCACTACTTCTTTTTACAGATGCCGTATAGTGCCCAATTGAAGTCCTTAAACCACTCTTACCACGATGAAAACAGACAGCACCACGAAGTTCATAATTTGTTGTTCCATGAATCAATAACAGTGGAATGTCACAGAGCTTAATTTTTAATAAATTAGCTGCTTCACTGCTCCTTTGAGTAGATATAATATTTTCTCCTAAAAATTATGTTTAAACAATTTGTGAGTGTCATTACAATATGAAAGTCATTAATTTATTAATTATTATTAATTTACCTTCCCCGATTAATACGTCTATAAACAAATGCATATGCGATAAATCTAGTGTAACATTCTTATTTCCAGAACAAGGTGGAATGCAGTTCCGATCGTGTGTTCTGGCTGTACGATCATTAATAAATTGTTGTAGATGACTAATATTATTTTCAAAATCAATTTGATATGTCAAATATATGAATTTCCGTTCAGAGCTTTGTTGACAAATCTTAGAAGAACATATTTCATATTATTTTAAGGATGGATAATCGCTTAGTAATTTAGTAATCATTAGTCCAACAGTAGAGTCACATACGGCCATTGTGGTGTTGTACTCCAATGGTCAAATTTCTGGTTCCAAGAAATGTATAATTAAATCTGCTCTTATTGAGTAAGTTGAAGAGGTAATTCCGTTTTTCGTGATGGTAGAAATAAATTTTAGGTAATCAGATTGTGAAACATCAACAATATTTGCGTAATTCTTACTATCACAATATGCAACCTAAAGTAATAAAGAGAAAGATTAAGTGAATATTGTGAAATATAACATATTGTTTAATGGCAGTGTTTCGATTATTAAGATACAATTTTCTAAAAAACGATGTAGATGATGTTGGTTAACTTTCCTAACATTGTTGATAATATAATTAAATCATTAATATACAAAAATTTGTAAATTAATGTCAAGAAAAAAATATAGTATGTTATGGTAAAATGGTGTATAATTATAATTTAAATTTAAAACATTACTTTGAATTTCTTGGTGGCTTTTCTTCAACTAGTCCATTAAATTTTGAATCACACACAGTCACACAGAACAACGTGCCACTACGTGTATATACTCAGATCCATTTGGATACACTTTTGCTCTCCGTAAAAACAAAACACATGGCAGTTGTGTGTGCACCCAAAAGTGCTCAGCAAGAACAGGTGTCCATGAACTCTTTGGCAAGACATAATAGGACCTAGAACTCATCATTGGCCTAAGTTTATCGTTACATTTATATAATTTCTCTTCTGGTTGTATTTGAAGCCTTTCCTCTGAAGAAAATGTGAAGACAAATTTTTTTTTAGGTAAATTTTCTTCATCACTAGAATATTCACTTTCATCACTAGTATTTTCTTCTACAAGAAAAAAACGAATTTTTAATTTCAATTTTTAATTATATAGGTACCTTAGTTATTTTACAAACCAGTTTTTTGAAGAATATAAGTAAACTTATTAGACGTAATAGTTGATTTATCAACAGTTAAAATTCACAATTTTTCTTTTATTTTATTGCGTCCCTTATGAACAAATATATGGATAAAGCTGACAGACATGGACCCTCCAAGAAAATCAATAATATCTTTCCATACATTATTTGAAGCACGAACTATTACTATATAAGAATAAGAAATTATGAATAAGAAAACAATAATAAAAATGTATGTATATTACTTATAAGTAATTTATTTATAATAAATTTATAATACCGTTTACTTATTATATAACATGATTTAAATTGAGGTTGTTTATCCGATGACCAGGCTTTATTGTAACGCGCAGTAGGACACTAATTGTGCATTAGGAAATATAAAATGTGCAGTTGGCTAAGCGAATATGTGCACTTGAGAAATACAACAAAAATTAGATTTCCAAAATTATTTAAATTTTGCATGATGTGTTATATTATATTTATATTATTTTACTACATAGTACGTAGTACTAGTACATGAAATACTGAAAATTGAAATCAGTCACGTCCGATAACGAATGACGACTACGCGCTCGCTATCGACGTCGAACGTGTTAAAAATAGATATTGACAGCAGGCGCGTCCAATTTTCCCATAATATGAAAAATGGACAAATGAGACTAGTCGCCGAGTAAAAGAGACTCCTAAGGCACGCGAACAAAGTTGGTTCAAAGGAGTGTTCGCAGAAGCATCTCAAACTCAAGGTGTAAAAAGGAATTTACAAGATATTGAGAATAATACAGCAGAAAAGCATTCCAAAAACAGATTAATTTAAAAAACAATTTTCATCCATAAATATATTTAAAAATATTATTATTATTATGTTTAATAACTATTTGTTTACTAAATAATTCATAATAAAATTAGTTTGACAATTTTTTGTGTAAAGTTTTTTTTTTATAGTTTAAATATAGTATTTAGTGTAGAGCCCCCACTTATTACTGTAACATATATTTTATTTGTGCAGTTGGAAAAAATCCTTACAATAAAGCCTGCCGATGACAATATTGTGGTGTGTATCTTACATAATCTGATAATTTACTTACCTTTCTCACCAATTTCGTTTACCCTAATAACTTTGTCTTTAAATTTTAACACTGCATCGCACATAATATAACAAAAATTAATTTAATAAAATTACACTCAAGAAATATAAAAATGCACACTGCAGACCGTAAAACGATTTCTGTCGTCTGTCATCGGTCGCAATAACAATTACAAATGAAATGAAATGAACAATATCGAATGAAAATATATAATTAGAACTAATATTGATAAAAATACACACGAAATAATATAATATGGTCTTGATATTATCATGAAATATTTATACGTACAACAAAACATACTCTTTTGTATTATAGGGAATTAAAAATAATATTGTATAGGTAATAATATGTTTATAAATAAGTCGACAAATTTATAAAGTAATACGTGTCTGTCCCTCAAGCCATAAGTACTACTGTTGGGTAGTTCCTTAGAATCATGTCACCTCACGTTAATATTATAAATACCGCATATATGCCTATTGTAAATAACCTTACAGATTGTATATTTTCAAATAAATGTTAAAAAAAAAAAAAAAAAAAAAAATACGTGTCTGTAATTTGTTGTTTTGTTTTTTCATAATAGTACAAATGTATTACTATTATTAAAATTTATAGTAATTATAGAAGTAGTATTGATACGTTATAATAATATTATACGGCATATTATGGAAAGTTCCAGTATACCATAATAATCAAATTATGTTTAATTAATTTATGGAGTTTTGTTATTTATTAATATTTTGGAAACAAAAATCATAAATCTTGAATAAAACATAGGTAGGTATTGAAAACAATACTCAAATGAGTTTCTACCTGTAGATAAATTATTTTTTAATTTAAACATTTTTTTTAAGTAGGCATGGAAATAGGTCCCATATTCAATTTCAATAGTTATAGCATAAAATTACATTATTCAACGTTGACAATAAAATGATGTACAAGTCACTATAACCTCATATAGTTGTTCAAATTATAACTATAATTTTTTACTTATATAATTTTATATTTTACTCTTCAGGAATCACGTATCTTTGGAGTTTTTTAATGTGGCAGCTGTTTTGTTACTGTACTAATATTATTATTTTTGTTTAAGAGGACACCAAACCAGCGAAAATACCGTACAAAAACATGCCAATTTTGTTCTAATAATACGGCTTACTGAATGGTTTTAGAGCAAAATACCTTAATTAAAAGTTATAGAGGAGAGTTATATCCAGTGACGTATAAGACTCGATTTTTTAATTTTTTATACCAATTATTCACAGGTAAAAAAGTGAAAAAAAACAGAAAACGCAAAACGATTTTATCGATTTTGAGAATGAAATATCATGGGAGTGACGTGCGAATTCCGGGTCTCGTCGTGCAAATTCATTATTAATAAATGTGTGACTAATGATACTATACCTACATTTTAATAATATAGGTTAATATTTTCATAGTGACATTTCTTTTTTAGTCTTAAGTATATAATATGTTAGGTTAGGTAACCTAACCTAACCTTACCAGCATATAAATTATATTTTAATTTTTTCGTATACCATCACTAAATGGTTCTTCCCCCAAGACATCAAGTCATTACATATAATTTCTAAAAAAAAAAAAAATTTTTTCGTACGTTTGGAATTTCAAATATTAAAATGAGAAATTCTCTACTAAATAATTAAAACGGTTTATCTTTTTAATATTCGTTATTATATTTTATAACCATTATGAAATCCATTCATTTAGTTATTTCAAATTTAATATAGGTAATGAATAATGATCAACAATTAAAGTTTATAGCTCATAATACTTTAATTAGTTTAGTCTTAGAAACGTGATTGATAATTTAAAACTGTAGTAGTAATTTGATTTTACGTATAACACAAAAACATATTGACATAAGATCATAATTAGTAATAATACCAGCCATAAATTAGGATTGTTATGAAGTGGTAGGTATGTATAATGCTTATATATTATGATGCTATTGAGATCAACAAATACAATACCTGTTTGGGATATTTTACCTATATAATTCAAATACGTTTAAAATTTTAGTCTTAGGTACCTATATATTAAAATGTTTAGTAAAATTGTATAACTAGTGAGAATATAAAGATCTTTAGAGCATTAACTGCAGACGACTATATATATAAAGGATAATGAGTGCTGAGTGTAAGGCTAGTTCCTAACCTATAACTGGGTATAGGTACTCAAATAAATATATACTTTTATGCGAAAATTACACAAAGAAAAACCATGCATAAAGATTATAACAATTGGAATAAATAAAATAACTAAATAGAACAAGAATTTTTAATTTGCGGAAGAATAATAAATAACAAGTTATGATAGTCAACAGATTTCAATATTGTAATATACCCACGTGTAAAATGTATTGCCTAATTACATTATGTATACTTATTTGTAATTAGCCTAGCATTTTCAAATTAATACTTTTCTATCTAACATCAGACCTTTCATATCTCATATGATATCAACCGTTTAATTTTCTGATGATCTTCAGCCTTCTGTATTTTTATTATCATTAATGTAACACTATCAATCTATAAATTATACATTAAACAAATTTTCATAAGATCTGTACAAAGGTACATACTTAATATTATAGAAATGATATACAGGAGAATATGAAAGTATATATATCTAAACACATAGTGCAACATTAACCAGTTCAAGAAGTTATCCCGAATAAATGGTAAAGACTATATTCAACAATTTGGGAAGTGATGTAAAGAGTCTAATACAGCGTTTATGTGAAAATCAGTCTAATAAAACCAGTGATATAATTAATAAACATATGTGTAGATATGTGTAAATATAAATAATTAAGGAAACATTGGTGTTAATATATTGGTAATATAAATTAAACAATACTGTTGTATATATCTAGAAAATGAAGTGAATTTTTTAACTGTATAAGACATTTTTATGTATTATTACTTTATATTATTATTGCATTTATCTATAGGAACTCCATATACCAGATACGAGCTTAGCTCAGTTGGTATATACCAGGAGTGGCCTAACTTTTTTTGATTAAGATCTACTGATGGTATATTTTTTCATTTAGGATCGACGACTAATGTAAAAATATTATTTTATATTCATAATAAACTCATTTATATAAATAATAAAATAAAAGTGTAAAGATATTAAAGATGAACATTAAATTTCTAAATAATATATTAACAGACTATTGATGTAGCAGCATAGTGTCATTTCATATCATGGCCAGTTAATTATTATAATTTCGGTAATAGTCGCTAACTGTCAAATAAAGGCGCTGCGCTAAAGTCTAAATGATCATCAGAAACTATAGCTCGTTACCTATTCAGCTTTTATAACTTTCATGTGAAAAAATGCCATTTCACAATAACGGGTTACTCCAAAATATATGTATTTAATAACTGTATTTACTAAATGACAAATGTATAAGAATAATTAATAAATTCTAACAAGGGGGATCGACTTAGAAATCGTCCGAGATCGACCGTTTGGCCAACCTCTGGTATGTACGTATCAGCTAATAGGTATCATTATCGTTACTGTATTATATAGGTGATTTATGCTGAAATGAAAATACCTACCTACCAAATCTTAACAAATAATCATGTCGTGACCAACATTTTTATAACGTTTGTAGATGTTTTTCATTGAATATTTGAAAGAAAAAAATAAGGTGCCTACATCTGATCGCTGCCAGTCGTCGCGGTGTGAGCGTCTCTTTCGACGACGTGTTTCCTATTGTAAACTTTTACACGGTGGGCGTGACCAAAGTGGCAGTAGGCACTACCGCTACTGTGTTCACGACGAGAAAAAAAACGAAAAAGAGGGTCGACGTTGTGGGGTCGACCCACCCTAAATACAATAATTATCGGTTTCCCTTGAGTGTGTATGTGACAGGACAGATCGGCCGATGACGTGCGTGTAGTTATCGTGGAAAAAACACACGCCTTATTCGACATTACCGAGGTTTACGTGTACATTTCTTTTTCGTCGTATATGCACTCGTATGTAATTATATACGTTTTATTTTGAATGTTACAGCAGACGATTAGTAGGTATATATATTAGTATACACATAACACAATACGAACACTATACAATTTACGTATCACATAATAATCGTGTGTAATATAGGTACGCATTCCCACAGGACAGGGTGTGGATATTAATATATTATATTATATTTTATATTATTGTGATTGCATACCGATATTATGCGACTAAAATCCGTTGAGACGGCACAATAGGCACATATCAGTAAAAAAAAAAAAATTGCCCAGAGTTTTACACGCAGAATATTATAAAGTAAAATTTATCTCTGTACTATATAATATATATACATTATGATCACATCATCACCGAAATTAAAGTGTCGTTATACCTCTTTAACAATTATTACCTATTAAGAATTATAATATTGTAAGTACACTCTAGGTACTTTCAAAAAAAAAAAAAGAAATCAATTAATTTACTATAGTTAGTTGATTTTTTTTTTTAATTTTATAAATTTGTTTATTAAACCATAAAAATTGATTTATTGTTACAACAAAGATTAATCAATAGGAGTTGCCGGTAGTTACTTATAAGTTATATGCTCATAAATAGTACAAATATTTTTCATAAATATTTTTCTGTTTTAAACGTTTAAACAAAACCATGTTTGATTAATTTAGAACCTAAAAAAAAGTTTTAAACATCTCAACTCTAATATGAATACATTGCAGGTTTTCCTAGATTGAGTTATGTATATCATTATATCAATATATTTGCGAGAATAAATACGATTTTATATGGGCCAGATTTTTGAAAAAGTTATATGGGATTCTTAGGCTAGGTATTTCTGGTTTCCATGTAATTTTGATAGTAAACGAGAAGATATGTGTTTAGCTCTAAGATGTTCGCCACAGGTTTGGCACAGTGTTGGTTCTTCTCTTCGAGTGTAATTCTTATAACAATTATTATAATATTCTATACAGACCTAGCTAGTTCAAAACTGCGTCTTGTATACACCAGGAATGGCCATGGTAGAAAGGATTTGTTGGTGTATTAAAGGTCTGGAGAAAAAAAGTAACAACGCATTATAAATGCAAAAATCAATGTAAGTTTGTATATTTAACTCACAATATATAAATGCTTTTAAATTTTAATATTATCATATTTCATATACCTACACATATTGAGGGTATCTAAATCATATTCGGTATATTTTATTAATAAAGAAAAATTTACAAATGGGACTTTTCGTACCTATATAAGAAAAAATAAGTTAAAAGTGTTACTAAAATTAACTGAAGTTTTCGAAGTAACGGTGGTCGGACTACTGAAGACTTACCGTAGCTTTAGATATAGTAACTATTCATTTCAATGATGCATACCTACCTATAAATACAAAATTATTATGAAATAATATCAACTGCGAATAAGTATTACTGATTTTCGAAATACTGGTAGGGAATTAAGATAAAATAGATAATTAAAATTAAAACCACGTATTTATATATAGTGCGCATTATGGTTGTCTAACGAAATATAGTATAATAAATGTGTTGTTTCTGTGACTGTAGATTTGACTCTTTCGAAATAGGAAACGGCTGGTATGTGGTAATTAATATCGTACCTTGAAGATTATAAGTTATAGGTAGCCAGGTATTATAGTCATTATAGCTATTGCTTATCCTATTTGTAAAAGGTACGAGCTTATATACATAATTGTATATTTGTATCATTCACAGAACTATAAAATT
Source organism: Nasonovia ribisnigri (assembly GCA_027563435.1). Lineage (NCBI taxonomy): Eukaryota > Metazoa > Arthropoda > Insecta > Hemiptera > Aphididae > Nasonovia > Nasonovia ribisnigri. The sequence continues at coordinate 261,739 of JANEHU010001118.1, forward strand.
GATTTTGTGACACTTTTAAGTATTAATGGATTACTTCTACTACCTTGTAAGAATTCCCTCAAAGTAGATACTACCAGATACAGTATAGGTTACAAGTGGATCACTGTAATGGATGGTATTAAATTTGAATTCAATGACATAATAAAATTGTATACTATAAATAGTTCTGAACGGAGACGGTTTGTCAGTATATTATATTTTATACTATACATATTTATATTATTACGCTACTTATTATTGATACGGTAGCCGGTAAGTTGAATTAATATTATAAAATTACAAAAAAAAAAAAACTAAAATTGTTATCTGTGGTTATTTAATATGTAATAACTAATTTTGTTCTTATTTTAACTTAAAAAAAAAATTTGTTTATGTATATTCTTAGATATTTTGGTTACAGAATTAACTACACACGTGGAACCTTGTTTTATATTTACAGCTCTTAACTATATACAAGTTGAAAATTTTAACTACAAAATAATTTTTACATTTTAAATTTGATAAATGTTGTCAAAACGAAAACTTAAAATGCTTTTATAAAAAAGTTGTGCTTATGTATTTTTAATATTTTTCAACTGCTATTTAAACAATATACCTACATTGTATATATCAGGCGCCTTGTATTATGTTTCCACGTTTTTTGCATAGAAAAAAAAAATTTTGATTTAAAATGTCTGTAAACAGCTCATCACGAGTAAAAATATTTTGAAAATGTATTGGTTCAAAATACTGATGCAAAATAAAATCAATGAGAAATTATAATATCTATCTGGGTCCTATAGCATATCAGTATATTATATTATTATAGGAATCAGTGTTGTAATAGATATACTTTTAACAATTATTATTCGAGTAAGTAAGTGTATACTTATACTTAAAAATTAAACTAAACGTTATTTTAATACATACTACTCAAATAATTATTAAACTATACTAAATAAAGTGGCATTATTTTAGTATATACATTTGCTAGGTTTTTGCCTACATAAAACAATGTTTGTTAGAAATCTATTAGTTATTAAGTAACCTATATATGCGATTGCGTGTGGTGACTAAATAAACAAATTAGTTAAATATTGACTTAGACAGTTAGTATATCCTCCCCCCCTAAACAAATAACGTCCCTGATACAACGAAAAATAAGTACACATTTCCAATAAAGGTAATTTTAATCAAAAGTCATCAGAAACACATTATTTTTATAAAATTTATCTTTCTTTGGTGGGGAAAGGAGGGGGAATAAATTATATTCTTATTATTTTTTTTATGTGATGGTTTATGATACTTGTACGTTTCGACACGCGCTCTATATAATGACTTTACAATATCGCGTCTACCATTGTTTGGGCTGGAAGAATCCCCGTGGGTGTTAAACGCCAGTCCGCCGTGACAAATACGCAAATCACATGCACATTAACTGCATTCAGCACCCCCGATGCATTTTATGATCTGCACGACATTTACCGACAAGGGGAGCGTATTGTACGCAATCCGTTTTCTCCACAGAAAATTCGTATAACATACAATTTTGCTTAATACAATAACAAGCAAATTTTTTCCCTCCCGTATGGAATTCATACGGTTGAAACGCGCACCCCCGAAGAATGGAAAACATTTATTATGATAGAAGACAGTATGACTGTGAATCAAATCAGGGATCTTTTCAGGTGCTGAATACTATAATAGGAGACGAAAAAAACAAATCATTCGCGTCGTTTCGTTTATAAAATTATACTGAAATATTATATTATTGAAATAAAAATTCTGTTTTTTTACGAAGGAACAAAACAATTCATCAGCTGATGAAATATAACGAGAATGAAATAGAAAATAACAACAACTGAACAATCTCAACCACGAGAAGCTCGAAAAATAACTAACAAAAATGGTTATAACTTATGGCTTTTATGAATTGTATAATAAGTATAATATTATTTTTAAGAGATCTGCTGCAAAGACTAACATCTGACATGCGACAGTACGCTGCGCGCGCGGTACGGTTGCCCGTCCTGCGGGTTCGGCTTCCCGAAATCGGAAACTGAAAACCCATGCTGGTGTTTATAACAATGAGATATAACTATTTGGGTGTATTTTTGAACTTATAAATAAAGTAATAATGTTATAATTACAGGCCGCTGCTGCGGGTTAACGTATAAACAAGATTATTTCCGTACGACAACAATTGAACATCGCATGAATGTTAATTTGTAGCATTGCATACGTATCACACTTATAACATTTAAAAAATTAAAATTATTTGATGATACATTAGATATAATTTTTATGGAACAATTATACGATATTGCGTTATTGTTACTTAGTTATATTTTTATGCGATCGAAACTTAACTTAGTGACAACGTTTTGTAACTAGATTGCACAGTGGGAGCCAACAGTTTGCACGATTAAAATTTGTTGTAAAATCATATAACAAGTGATTCACTTTCTACTTGAATCCAGAAAATATTTAGTAAATTAAGTGTATATTATAAAATTAAAGAAATTTAAAATTATGGTGATACCTAATTGTACCTACTCATTTTTTTTTTTTAAATTTTAATTTAATATATTGCATTACATTATATTGCGTACATACTATGTAACCTGAGTGACACCGTGGCATAAATGAAACGGTTTTATGAGTAAATTTCCGGTCAGAAGAGACACTATTTTAATAGTTTAATGTAAGCATATTAATTTAATAAAAAACAAATAAAAATGTATAGTTTTTACATAAGTGATAACAATCAACATATCTATTATATGAAAACAATTAATGAAACTAGTAAGTCATTTTTATTATAGTGGGTACATATAGTATTATAAGTGCATTATAAAATATAATACCAACTTTTAGATTTAACTTTATTATTTAACAATACATATTAAAAATAAATAAACTGAATAAAAATGTTTTAAGAAATTTTAGAATGTGTGTTGTCTGAATACTGGACATTTGTTAAAGCTGATATTGTGGAACTGTATATTAGACAACGTGTAATACAAATCCACTGCACAACTGACTCGATGCCGATTTTTGACAGTCTTCCGGAACAAAGTAAAATGCTCCAGAAGGTCTTAAAAACTATATAATGTGGTGGTTGCGCGTCGCCGTGCCGGGATTAGAAGCTAAAGCGATGTAAGTGGGACGTTTGGAAAGCTGAATAATGTGAAGTATGAGCACAATTAATTAAGGGCTTAAAATTGAACTAATTTACGTTATTTTGGGTGGAAGAGTAGTTGGCGGAAATCGTTTTTATTATAGGACGATATTCGAGACAGTCCGACCGGCTGAGTTGGGTTGGAATGAACTGGACCAAGCATTGGTCATCGATGAGGCCCTCTAGTACTCATGGTAGTGACATTGGTGGAGGTTCAAGTGACAGTGGAACGAATACCCGTAGTATTAAATACGTACGAATTAATGCTCTAATAATATTACAAAACCTAAAAAATGCCATTAAAAACTGTTTTATCTGAAATTTGTTCATAGTACTTTACACTCACTTTAATCTAGTGACAACTAAATAACTCATAAAATCTAATCAAACATGTTCTAATAGATTTAATTAAATAAAACTAAATTAATTTGTAGATATTTAGTAGAAAGCTTGCGCATAAAAATGAACGGGTGGTTAATCTATATATATAAAATGACTTGTCCTAGGCGATTCATCATCGCCTAGCCGGAACCACTGGACGCATCTGGCTGAAATTTGGCATACAGATAGCTATTATGACGTAAGCGTCCGCTAATAAAGGATTTTTGGGAATTCACCCCTAAAAGGGAAAATAAGGGGTTGTAAGAATACAATAGTGGCGCCATCTATCAAGCTATATATAATTTAAATATACTACATTGGTTTAAGTACCTAAAAAACATACAAACTTGATATTTGGAATAGTGGTTCCTCTAATTATCTAGATGTGCAATAAGAAAAGATTTTCTGATATTCGCATTTTAAAGAAGTGGTCAATCATGGATCTTAAGATTTGAGGTGGAAATTGAAACTTGTTTTGTTTATTAATGGTTGCCTTTGGTTGCAGGTTATAATGATAGCAGAAATTAGCATTATTATTATTATAACTTGCGGTTGCTCATCAGCCATATAGGTTGAATTATTTCATAAAGTTAGCCGTTAGGTACAAGAACGCCGATTTATCAGTAAAAATAAAATAATAAAATAACCCTCAAAATATATTAATATATAAATACTATTAAAAATCCGGGATAATCAATTATGACTTCAATACTATTTTAGGTACACCGTAATACCGTATAAATATATTTTTCAATTACAAATCTTTACTTATGTAGATTGTATTTGATTACCTTCCTCGCGGTGTCCACAATCTACTACAAGTAGATTGCCTACCTGATAATATATCGTTTGCATAACCATACGCCCGCGTGTCTCACGGGCAACGCCATGCGGGATGACTAAAAATTGAAATATAGTATGATTTTGCTTCCACATCAAATTACACCCAAAAGGAGTTAATTAATCACAATTTTATTTCCCGGGCATCGCCGGGTTATTCAGCTAGTTATACATAAGTGTTTTAAATTTTTGTAATTTTAATTATTTGCTTTTGTGATACGTAAAATGTATAACCATCGTTGGTGAAGAATGAATTGAGGAATATACGGGGGTTCATATTATATTATTACATGATATTTTTGAACCTTAACTCAAGTCGTACAATAGTCATGTATTAGGGCATTATTCATTAGTTATCGCATGTAAGGAGAACAAATTGATTTCTGATGACTTTACGTTTATGATGACTTAATAAATAAAGTTGAGCTTATAAGAACCTAAAAATGAAAACAATATTTTTCTATTTGCCGAGATCATGGAAAACCCAGACAGTAGCAAATTGTTAAAACGGCGTAGCAAATTATGGATGTATGTTTTGAGGTTTTAGCATTAATAGAACCTCTTAACCATGTGAACTGTTTGTCTTCAATGCCTACAAAGTAAAAACTATATATATATATCTATATTAACGCACAGTCATATTATTATCCGTATTCAAATACGAAGAAAACGATGAAGTTCCTCCTACTTAATATTATGTACGTTTGATTTAAACAAAGACTTGTCACTGAATAACTGAAAGGAGATCATAATACATAGGTACCTATATACAACTATGGTGTATAGTATTCATCACCGTAATAAATTTATTATCGCGTGTAATTATATGCATTGACTATAGCTGTAGTAGGTATATTATATACGACATCTGCCTCAATAACAGACATAACGATGGCTGTAACCTAATATGTCTTATTATCATTTGCAGCGGTATACTTAACCTAACCTGTAGTATTATGAAATAGAAAACGAGCACACACATTCACAAGCACGCGTCTGTAACGGAGTTGTATGACCGAACGGTGGGCCAGAAATGAGAGTGAGGTAAGTTTTTTTGGAGCGCGGGGAGCGACTACCTGTCATAAACACTGCCCTTATATTCTTGTATAACCCCAGTGAGGGCCGTTCCTTTTGATCCCCCTACCTCTTGCACAAATTTAGACAACTGTTTTATTAAAATCGTTATTACTTTATTTTAAAAACGATATTATTATTATTATTATTAACGCATGCATCTAGTAAGTTTCTGTAAATTAACATTTTGTAGATACAAATTGATACCTATATTGTACAATACATGAATGGAAACAAAACATCAAGTTTGAAAAAGTGTCTATAATTAAGGGTTAAAACTACTTATACACGTTCAAATTAATAACAATTTTTTTGATAAATAAAATATTTATCTTACACCCATTAATATTTGGTTCTGAGTTAAAAAATATTCTTAATGAAAATATAATGTTTTTTAAAGTACACAAAAAACATACTGAAATATTAAAAACTATAAACTTAATACTATTACTTTAAAATCGTATTTATCTTATTAATTTATTAAATGTGTACATAATCATAGGCTTAATCGGGATTTTAATACCTACATGGTTTTTATTACTTTGTCCGCAATTAAAGAACACCGTATAGTACAATAAGCGAGTAAAAATAGAAATGTAGTTATACGATCTGCCCACTTATCTGACAAGGTCAAACATCGATCATATAAAATATTATCAAATAATAATAAGTGCCTAGGTACCTAATCCAGTATAGGAAGTCTCTTGCATAGTTATATATGTCATGAGTAATGGATAAATCAAGAAATGTTATCATAGAACAAATTTGAGGAAGTAGCTCTATTTTAAGTGTTTTTGTCCTTGAGTAGATCACTGTAGTAATGGATATTGTATTTTATTTCAACTCAATGATAAATCATTGCATATAAACGATTCTAAGCGTATAGTTTGTTAGTATCTATTTCAAAAGATATTTTTATCATTTATTTATGCTATGTCAGGTAATATAAAAGGTTAAACTAATGTTTTCCAAAAAAATATATTTATAATATTATTATGTTATATGCATAATATCAATATGATATATAACTTATAAATTATAAGCATATATACCAATACCGTGCGTGTATCATACAAAGACAAATAAATACACCAAATTTCAGTATTTTAGATTCTGAGCGGAGCGATGAATGTATTGATTTTACAATGATGTGTGTTTTTTTTTTATTTTTTATTTTTTTTTTTAATTTAATTTTTTATTTTTGTGTCTATCATCACGTTTTAGGACAGTAAAAATGCTTCGATTTTCTTCAATAGTACCTTTTATGATAGGAAAGTGAATCTAGTTGGTACTTTGGGGGGTCAAAAGTTATAATTTCCCAGTAGTTTTCATGAGCGCCTGGAAAAACAAATGAAAAATTAAGGGAAAAACGGGAATTTTTACGGAAAACCAATTTTCGACAAAATCGATTTTGGTTTTTGGTAATTCTAAAAGAAATTACCGTAGAGACATGAAATTTTGACCGAATGTTTATATATGCATTTTCTACACACCATAGCATTTTCAATTTTCAAATTTTTTAGTTTTTTTTTCTATTAATATCAATAAAATTTTATTTGTTGGGCCAAAAATAATGAAAATTTAATACAAGGCTCCTGATATATTGTTACAATAGCAGTTGAAAAATATTAAAAATACATAGGCACACATTTTTTTTATAAACATTTAAAGTTCGAATTTTGACAAAATTCATCAAAATCTCGAAAATTATCTATCATTGTAATTAAACAATTATAAAATGGTCAGTTTTTATAGTTAAGGATTGAAAATTTAAAATAAAGATTCTAATAAATAGTACATACTGTAAACAAAAAATCTAAAAAATAAACACAGTTATTTTTTTCAAGACATTTTAATTTTAAATTTGGACGAAATTACATATTAAAATCAATTTTAACAAGTAAAAGTATATATTATAATATTTTTCTAGTATCACTGATAATTTAAGGTTAATAATTAAATAATATGAATAATATTAATTCAACTTAGCAGCTACCGTAAAATAACAATATCAATATAATTTCAAATATCCTAGACTGACATACCGTCCCCGCTCAGAATCGTTTTTCGTATACAATGATATATCATTGAATTCAAATTTAATACCATCCATTATACAGTGATCCACTTGTAACCTACTGTACAGCAGAGCGACTTCCACTTGACCCCCTTTTTCTTTTTAAATGTTGATAACATTTTCAACCAGAGCTAGAACACGATGACATGGTGAGTATAAAAGGGGAACTTGTTCCGGGTCATCATGTATTGCAATTTATTTTATATTATATATCCTACCTACCTATAAAGTATAAACTATAAATAGTTTAAACTTGCATATACTTACGATAATGAGTATAATGTACATATAAATGAATTAATATCGTGAAAAGACACTTTGAGTTACGCAATATTGTTATGATAATATTATTATGTTCATGATTTCTCTGTGATGTAATCACGATACCAATTGAATACACTCTGTACTTGTGTTATTATACACCTCACCATTAGCTTTCAGCCAGTTACTTAAAAATGAGCGAACGCATAGAGCATAAAAAAATAAATGAAATTATTGAAGGTGGTAGAAATCATTAACTGGAAACGTTTTCAGTAAAATAGTTTGACGACAGAAATTATGCTTTTCATAATAACTAAAATGGTTGATCTCCGGGTTGTTATAAATTATAATACAAAAAAGATGGTATCGATAGAAAAACGCAAACATCGGATAAAAACCGAAACGACAGTGCTCAGAATAAATGAATATCGAGACTTGCTGTTGACATAATGACATTATAATGCCAATCGGACATATTTTTAGCATTCGAAGTGGCGTATTCGAAGAATGCCGAAACATAATATTATGTCATTCGGTCGTCGCGCGCGGACAACGGACGAAAAGGGTTTTGCGTGTATACGCGTGCACCCACCCCCTCAGCCGCGCCGTCAGAAAAAGGGTCGTAAATTATCGATAAATTAATAACGACGACGACGCGGCTGGGGCGGGGGCGGGCGGCGGCGTACGACAACATCTCGCACGCACAAAGGTCGCGCGGCGCAGATAGGCCTCTTTTTTTTTTAATTTATAACCGCGTAATAATTTTTTTATTATTTCGTTTTCCGGCGCAAAAGCCACCGCCACCGCCACCTCCCCCGCCCGCGCCTTCCCGCCGGCACATTGGTCGGGCCCCACAAAGGGCGGCGGCCACGCGTCTATAAACCGTTTAACGGGACCCCGGCGGAGTCAATGACTCGGAATCAAGTGCGCCGCCGCCGGCGATAAATAATCTCTTCGCCTTTGCCCGCCCCCCCCCCCCCGCGCCGGTCTTTTACTCTCCCGCGGCAGAGACGCACTCTTCGCCCGCGCGGTAAACAAACAACGTCCCCGGAACCTGGCAACAGTGAATATGTTTCTTTGGGCATTGCGCACGGACGAGGGGGTCGTTGATTTTGAAAAGGTCGCTAACGAGGTTATATTATCCTCGCCGTGCCGTTATTTATCGTCGCAGTGTAGCGCACACGATAAATATATAATAGTATATGATACGGATAATGTGGTTTCATTTATTATATATCCCAGTCGTCGTACGTAATAACTAATAATAAAAAACAATAACGACAACAATCGTTGTACGTTAATATAAGTGGTACTTGTACTTTAAATATAAAGCGGCGTTGTATCAATATAGGTACCTATTATATTGTTATAACATGTTTATTTTTGGGAATTTCGTACACCACAAACCGAAAAGTATTATTCGTTGTACATTATATAATGGTATTTTCATTCAGATATTCAGAATACATTGTTCATCGCGTATTCACGCAATCAGCACTTATTTATTAATTATTTCTTTTTTTTTTAATAAAGTTTTTAATAATATTATTTAAATTTCCCAGAGTAAATCCGGCGGTGAGTCATATTGTAAACAGCACTAATAAAAACACATTCCCCTTACCTAAACTCTTCTCGTTTACCCTCAGAGGGTGAACGTGTTATTAAATTGCTTGTCTTATTTATATTTTGGCAGAAATAAAAACCCATCACCGACGACCGCCGTTTTTAAGCCCGTGCTGCACATACATGGGCCATTATAATATGACGGAATATAGAAGCCACATTTATATAATATAATAATAATAATAACAGTAATCCGGTGTCAGCAAATGATTCATTTGGGTTCGATAGGGATTACTAAAATGAGGAGGGTAGTCGACCAAGAGTTGACTTTCACCAAATCACGGCGCGTGGTACATTAATCGTCACGTTGCCGGTCGCAAGGTTGTTATAAAATAACCGTGTCTCGAAGAACAATAATTATTATTATAACGTATGAATATAGTATAAAAATGAGAAAAACTGTAACATTATACCACTAAGGTTACAAATAATCACATCAGGCAGTAGAAAACCTCTCTACGACGAATATATTCAAGCATCCGCTGCCCTGAAAAAAGTTACCGTGGGTAATACCGGTATGTTTTATTATACTCGAACTATAGGTACCGATGAGGCGATGAGTAATTATTTCTATTACTGGGTTGAATATCCATAAACAGTTCCGGAACAGAGCATTTTCAATCTTTTTTTTATCTTCAACTAAATTATCGATAGGACAATATGTATTTGAGACCAGAACAAGTAAAATATACCATTTACGAAGATCCTATTTCGATATTATCGATAACTAGGGATTACGAAAAGTGTCAAATACAATGGGATGATTCGATTGACGTAGGTATATTAATGCACAGCTGTATAATAAGAGAAATATATTGTTTAAAATATTCATTCAACTCGTCACATTTCACTACTACATAACAAATTCAAACATAATTGTTTAAATAATTTATAATATATCCTAGATCTTAAATATTTAGTCCTTAAAATAAAAATGTATGGACAGTCAGACATTTACTGAATAACTAAAGTTAGTAATGGTAAATGATATAAATAAGTAGTTTTTTATTCATACTTTTGTTTGATTTAAGTATTTAGCAGCTAATACAACTTATTATACAATTATAAAATTAATGTATAATTATATGATATACAATTTTATAGTTGAAAAACGTAGCAAATTACTTTAAAGGTTTCACTGAGTAGAAAAAGTCATAGTTACCAATAAATCCAAATTATTACAAACTGAATGTCAAAACACAAAAAGAAATTCCAACTAGTAACTACAATTCTGACAAAAAATTGCTCAACTTCGAAAAACTAATACGTTAAAAAACGGCGATCTCCAGACCTATAGTGATATTACCAAATCGATTTACATATTAAAGAGGTGACCAAAATACATTACGATAGCGACTGAGAAAAATTAGAGCCATGTGCTATTTCCTTATATTACTAAACGTTTGATTTTTTCAGGTCACTATTAGAACACGAATCATACATTGTCGTAACGAACTTTGGCAGTGAAACTGAAAAGATAATATTGTCCAATGTCATACACGTGTATGTCAAAGATTAACTATTCGTATACTTAAGAAGTGAAAATTCTACGTACAGCACCGGGTAATTAGAATTTTTAACATGAAATATGTATAATTGATTAGCAGTTTTATATTTTATTAATTTATCATCTCAGAAGTAAGGTATCTACCGTTTCAACTGAGTACCTATCCACTACAACCGCGACCATAGTCAGAAGTCGTATTAATAGATACATTTATTGAAACTGAGTCACCAAGCAATAATTTTAGCACCAGTACAGAATTGAGGTCGAAATTAATTAACATTATATGTGTTTTTGTACTTGAAGATGTTTTTTTATAAGTTTACCTTGTATAATTAGTTGTTAAGTTATTTAAGTAAATTGTAATATATATTTCTTAAAGAACCTTGTGGATTCGTATTCATCTGCTAATTTCAAGGTAATTTAATTCTTAATTTTGTTTCGTGTTAGTCATTTATTTTTGACGCGGTAAAAATGGTTTGATCTCTGACTGTCGACTAACCTTTATACGGAGTTGTCGAAATTAATCTGTAGCATCGTTACACTTGGCGGGCGTACGCCTCCGTGAGTGAATCTTTTAGTTATGTGGGAACTTACAAACTAGATGGTGCTGAGATAAATAATAACATGAGACTTAGGTGATCGTAGAGATGCAACGGTGCTTATTATTCTCAATAAATAACACAAACAAAAGATTTATGAAAATTATTTACGTCTTAATTTATATGATCATACCTAACAGTACAGAAGGCACCAATGTGCTGAAACTACTTATATAATATCTAACTACATGTGCTTGCGGCCGTAAGTAGGCAAGGTTTATAGATAATAGAGGTCACCTCAGAGTCGCGTAAACAAATAAACGGGAAGTTCGTGCGGGGGGGCATTAATTTCCCGGCAAATTCATTGCCATACACCACGACCATTGATCGTACAACAGCAGTACAAAATATAGACTATCCAAAGTTAAGAAATTAGCATATTTCATAGGTAGCTAGTGGATTTTTCATATTTTTAGATCCAGGGCCCCTTGAGCTTCTTCATAAGCTGTATTATCCAAGAAAGGTTTCTCATAGGCTACTGACTGTGGTCGCAGTTGCAATGCATATACCCTGTTGAAATGGTAGGTACTTTTCTTCTAAAAACAAAAAAAAAAACAAATAGATAAATTAATAATATATAAAAGTTATAATCGTTATAATATCTTAAGTTAAAACTCTAATTACCCGGTGCTGTATGCAGAATTTTCACTTCCTAAGTATACGAATAGTTCATATTTGACATCACGTATGACATTGGACAAGATTACTGTTTCAATTTCACTGCCAAAGTTCGTTACGGCTATATATGATTCGTGTTCTACTAGTGACCTGAAAAATATCAACTGTTTAGTAATAAGGAAAAAACATATGGCTTTATTTTTTCTCATTTTTCTAACGTATTAGTTTTTCAAAGTTAAGAGCCATTTTTTTTGTCAAAATTGTAGTACTAGTTGGAATTTTTTTTTGTGTTTCGACTTTCAGTTTGTAATAATTTTGATTTACTGGTAACCATGACTTTTTCTTTTCAGTGAAACCTTTAAAGCAATTTGCCACGTTTTTCAACTATAAATTGATGTATCATATAATTATATACATTAATTGTTAAATTGACATACAGTTAAATAAATACATTTAATTAATAAATTCATCATTTAGATGGAAAATCACGACTATTCAAGGATATCGTCAAAATTTAGCGCTTTAATGGTACCAAAGTTTACACTAAGCCCTTCCCAGTGTTGAAGTAACATAATATTATGGTTTTGAAAATTGTATGGAGGACAGCATGTATTTGAGACCAGAACAAGTAACAGATACCATTTATGTGGCTATTTGGAAATTAACGAGAATTAGAGATTACGAAAGGTGACCAATGCAATGGGATGATTCGAAACGTAGGTATATTAATGCACAGCTGTATAATAAAAGAAATATATTGTTTAAAATATTCATTCAATTCGTCACATTTCACTATTACATAGCAAATTCAAACATAATTGCTTAAATAATTTATATGTCCTAGATCTTAAATATTTAAACATTAAAATAAAAATGTATGGACAATCAAGCAGTTACTGAATAACTAAAGTTAGTAATGATAAATGCATACGATCGAAAATGATATAAATAAGTGGTTTTTTATTCATACTTTTGTTTGATTTAAATATTTAGCAGCTAATACAACTTATTATACAATTATACAATTAATGTATAATTATATGACATACAATTTTATAATTGAAAAATGTGGCAAATTGCTTTAAAGGTTTCAATGAGAAGAAAAAGTCATGGTTACCAGTAAATTCAAATTATTACAAACTGAATGTCAAAACACAAAAAGAAGTTCCAACTAGTAACTACAATTTTAACAAAAAATGGCTCAACTTTGAAAAACTAATACGTTAAGAAATTGAGAAAAAATAAAGTCATGTGCTATTTCCTTAGATTTCTAAAAGGTTGATATTTTACAGGTCACTAGTAGAAAATGAATCATACATAGTCGTAATGAACTTTGGCAGTGAAATTGAAACAGTAATCTTGTCCAATGTCATACGTGATGTCAAATATGAACTATTCGTATACTTAGGAAGTGAAAATTCTACGTATAGCACCGGGTAATTAGAGTTTATAACATGAAATATGTATAATTGATTAGCAGTTTTATATTTTATTAATTTATCGAGTTCGAAACTAAGTAACATAATCTGTATTTTTGTACTTGCAAGATGTTTTTTATAAGATTACCTTATATACCTAGTTGTTAAGTAATATAAGTAAATTGTAATATATATTTTTTAAAGAACTTTGTTGGACCGTATTTTTTTGCTAACTTGAAGGTCATTTAATTCCTAATTTTGTTTGGTGTTTGGTTGTTTCGTAAGTTTGGTGTATCACATACCACATTTTTAAATACATTAATTATTCATATTCCATATATAAACAGACACTTAACCCATTTTCTACTAATTATAAACTGAGAATATCTCTAAAAGTCTGAACACATAAATTAAATAATATTTTTATTTTTTTGAGGGGGTTTGAGACTTTGACAACTATGGTCATTAGCATGTGTAAGGTTTGATATGGTAGGTTTTTTAAAAATATCGAGTGCATGATACATATTTAAAAAAGTATTTAAAATACTCATTAAATACAATTATTTATAGATACTTTAAAAATACTTTCATATTTTTAAGTAGTAAAAAAAATTGTAAAAAGGTTTATTTCGTATCTCTCCTCACGGTGAGCAAAAGTGAGCTGAGGTAATGCGTGAAAGTGGAAAACTGGTTTTAACGAGAAAATGGCAAAATGGCGACTTCAGCGACAGTTGTGCAAATGCATGCTTATGACGTGCTATTGTTTGATAAAAAAAATTTATAAAAAAGTAATTATTTCATTTTTGAGGGGGACTTGGGTAATGCATGAAAGTGGAAAACTGGTTTTCTTAATAGGTTGGGTTCAGCGACAGTCGTGCAAATGCATGCTAATGGCGTGCTAATTCAGGACCTAGTTTTTTTTTTGTAAAAGTTCAATAAGAGAGGCCAGGTACGTCACAAAAAACCACTCAGAATCTAAGTAAACTAAAAAATCAAAAATTTCAACAGTCACTTCAAAAAAATTCAAAATATGTTGAAAATCATACCATAAACCTTTAAGTATAGTAGATATTCTATGTTTTTTCTGATTTTTAATAAATGTACAGTGAATTTTTAGTTTTGAACTCCAAAAAGTAACAACTAATTCAGCATTTTTTTCTACTATAAATCGTGTATAAATGTTATATACACATGAAAGAAAAAAAATCTTTGTACACCTGGGTAGATGAAATTAGAAAATCAAAAAATTAAAAATGGCATTCTTTCAACATATGATGAAATATTAAAATACTATAAATATGATGGTGGTACAATAATATTATTTAAATGTAATTGTGTAATACTTATTATTAAAATGTATATAAATATATTTCATATAAATAATAAGTGTTTGTTTTATAGTAACGCTAATGTATCTCATGTTTTTATATCTTATGTTTAATCAATATTATTTAAATTATATAAATCGAAGTAATATTTTTATAGCAGTTCAGTTGTCAATTGTACGTGACTCTTAAACGTTTATAAGTACTCATTAAACAACTATTTTATTATAATTATAAATCATTTCTAAAATTACCTCTTTGAAAATCCAGAAAAGTTTGTAAGTTGAAATTTAGTATGTATTTTATTATGTAAGTTCTAGTCGACAAACATCAATTACATTTACTAATGTTCTATTATTCTTTAGTTTGTTGTTAATTTAGATTTTAAAGATTTGTTAGTATACATTTTATCTACTTCAGATTTTACATGACTATTGACAATATATTATATTCTTGATCTCATAATATCACTAAATGACAATATAATTTTTCAAAATCAAATATAATAAAAACTGCATTAAATTAGTTTCTTAAATAATGAATTATTTAATAGGCATGGTTTAAATTGTAATCACTCTATAATTAAATATAAATTAAAATACAGTATAAATATTAAATAGTTATAAAAAATATTGTGCAAGTCGACCGATCTGCTGTACAATCATAGGTGTCGATTAAATCTAGTCGTTGAACAGGTTACTATTAAAGTTCTATTAATTACGAATGTATTGAATTAACTTGAATTGGAAAGACATTATGTCACTTAAATTACTCAGTAGGTACTCATTAATTATTATATTCTATGATATATTTATACTGTAATAATTTCATTAATTTATTTTAGTACCTATTAATAATATTGGAGTAAATAGTAATTATTGGCAGTTCATAGTAAAGTTATAGTTATGGTTTCAGGTTATTTTAGAACAACATGAAGACATTTTCTGTATGCTGTATTTTGTTGATTTCATATTATACATGTACAAAAGTAAACGCTAATGTATATTTCAAAGCTACCAAGCCAAATAATGAGTGGTGGTCAAACACAATACTCTATCAAGTATATCCAAGATCGTTCAAAGATAGTAATAAAGACGGAATTGGTGATTTAAAAGGTATATACTATCAAAATGCATTTAATTTTAAAAAATAAACGGGGTACTCGCTGCAGCAGTATTTATTTTTGAGTAAAGGTACATCGTTATTAAGTAGATCACCCTAATATAAATGTTAAATTCGATTTGATAATAAATAGTTTAAGAAAAAAAATAAATTTTGAGTTCAAAGAACCACTATCAGCATATCTTTCTCTAGTCATTTTTTTATGTTATATTATAGCCTATTATTTATTTCCAAAAATATCTTAAATAAGATAAAAAAGAATTAATAAAAGAATACTTAGACTGACGTGTCGATATATCTAAATTGATTTAAGTACATTTTATGAGAAACCTTGTATTACTTTTTCCAGCTTTTTGATATATATATTTTAATACTTTTGTCAATATAAATAAAAAAATAGTAAAATAAACTACTCAATAAGATCTATAATATTTTCAAAATTGTATTATGTATTTAAATATAAATATTTTGGAAAAATTGCAGGTCTCTCCGATCATTTATTTTCTGAATAACAAATGTTTTCTCAAAAACCAGTGTAGTAAAAATACTCACTTTCCTCCGATTAATTTTTCTAGTAGAGTGCTAAGAAATTGTAATCATGAAATACCTTAGAGTTTCTTAATTTTATAAGCTCCTAACTAAATAATATTTGGTACCCGCAAAGAAGGGACGAATTTAATTTTGAAGATTAGACCAAACGTAGGTACCTACTGCTTTTAAACTTGATGGCCGACGCACAAAAAAATCACCATTATTAAATATGTAATGCATTTATCGCTCCATGCTGAATCTAAAACATTTCTGCCATTTTATATTGATTATGTATACAATTTTCAGGTATTACCCAAAAACTTGACCATTTTGTTGATCTTGGAATAGAAACACTATGGGTAGGTCCATTTTTCAAATCACCTATGAATGATATGGGATATGATGTTGAAGACTTTTATATGATAGATCCTATGTTTGGCACCATGGATGATTTAGAAGAATTAATTTTAGAAATGAACAAGCGAAGTAAATGTCATACTTTGCTAAAAAGAATAACATTTATATAGATTTTTATGTTTTTAATAATTCTTTTTTTAGATCTTAAACTGATAATAGACCTTATACCAAACCATTCAAGTTACAAGTGCGAGTGGTTTGACAAATCAGTCAAACAAGAAGGCAAATACTCTGGTTATTACATTTGGCGTAACGCTTCAAATCAAGACGAACTCAGTAACTCATCGATCACACCAACACCACCAAATAATTGGGTAAAATAAAACATAATGTCAAATGTTTAACTGGCGTTCATAATATTTTAAAAAGTTACAAATAAACAAAACATTTGACACTTTACGTATTTCATGCATAATTATATATTATTGTTAAGTAATGTTAAATACTTACCTAGTTTTTTCTTAAGTAGAGTGTTAAAATTACAATTTTATTATATTTTTATTTTTAGAATATTAAAAATTTCAGAATTTATTTATATAATATTTATAAGTAGGTACCTATATATATATAATATACTTAGGTTTTTAATTAAGTGCCAGTTGGTTACATTTTCGGAAAACATAACGGAGAAACCTAAGTATATGTATTTTCATAAATAAAAAGAAAAAAACCTTAAATGTTGTAACATGTAAAAATTTTATTTTCTAGTAATAAAAATTAGTATTTATCAAAATATTTGTTAATTATTTTAATATATTTATATTTTATAACAGTTGAGTCTCTTTGGAGGTCCTGCTTGGACATGGAATCAACAACGACAACAATTTTACTTCCATCAATTTAGTAAGCAACAACCAGACTTTGATATGAGAAATCCTGATGTTAAGCAACAAATTTTAGTAAGTTGTTACAAAACCAAATAAATAATATGAAAAAAAAATTCAGAGCGTTCATGGTGGAGCTATTATATCAAGAATTTTATAATTTATATTTATTTTGGTAGTTAGTAGGTACCTATAGTTTGCACCAATTGTGACATTATGGTCTGTTGATCAAATGTTTGTCAAATACTTTTCATACCTACCTATTATGTTTGTATTGACTATAGGGTACTTATGAGTCAAATTCTTTACCATAGAACAATGTGAATAGGATTGTGCTATAATAAGCTCAAAGTTAGTGTAATGACTGAAAAGTAAAATACTTGAAAAGTTCACATGATTCCACCAAAAAATATGTTATGACAAAAACGTCCCTACAGTCAATATTTTTTGAGTTACAACAAAATATTCAAAATCGGTTGTTTTATCATAAATATCCAATGTTTTAAAATTTTTAAAGACCAAAATTAATCAAAAAGCATAATATTTATCATGTCACTGCTTATTAAGGTAACGGCAGACCAAAAAAAAAAAATATACATAAAATAGTTGATTTCTATAAAATTTAGAACCTAAAAAGCTATAAGAAATTTCGTTTACATTGTAGTCAATTTCTTTCACTTAAGGTTTTTATATTATTTTAAAGGACGTGATGGAATTTTGGATGGATAAAGGCGTTACTGGGTTCCGATTTGATGCTCTCAAATATTTGTATGAAAATGTTTCTCTACCTGATGAACCATTTTTGCCGGGAATGAGCAACTCAACCGAATACATTGAATTAGATCATATATATACTACAGACCAACCGGAAATTATTGGTACTGTGATAGAATGGAAGGCGTTTATGGATAATCATACAAAAAGCAAGAATAACTCAGTTTCTAGGTAAATCTTATACGTCTGTACAAACATTTTATTTGTATCTTATAACTAGAGCACGCACAGCTTTCAAGCAATTGCATATTTTTCTTATCCACATTTTTGTATTTTTGTCAGTAATCATTCAGAATCATAAAAGTTTGAAATTAAAGGCGAAATTTGTTTTGCATATGTATTGAATCGAAAATTTAAAAAAAAAAGTTATAAAATAATATTTTGCCAAGCGAAAAATCAAAACATGTGGCATATTTTGATACTTTTTAGTACATTAAATCAACGCTTTACTTATAACTCGTGTTTCATGTTT
Organism: Nasonovia ribisnigri; assembly: GCA_027563435.1. Classification (NCBI taxonomy): domain Eukaryota; kingdom Metazoa; phylum Arthropoda; class Insecta; order Hemiptera; family Aphididae; genus Nasonovia; species Nasonovia ribisnigri. The sequence goes on from JANEHU010001118.1 coordinate 280,762, forward strand.
AATATTATAAAATACAACTTAACAAAGAAATGTAATTAATAAAAATCATCATATTATATTATGTTGGACAGTTTAATGGCATCAGAATCGTATTCAGACGTAGATATATTAATGCAATATTACGGCAACTTCACGAACCCTGGAGCTCAAATACCATTCAACTTAGCATTGGTGAGATTTCCAAAAGATGATCATATAATTGAATCTATAGATACCATAATAAAAAATTGGTTGGCTTATTTACCAGAAAACGCGGTGGCCAACTGGGTGGTATGTATTTTTAATTAAATAATAATATTATGTACTGTTTAAAGCCCATATGATCTCCTTCTCGATAATCTTATTGTTATGTTATTATATTTACCTACATAATTATTAACGCTCAATTAAGTAACATGCTCTAAAAAGTTTAAACGATGCTACTTCGACAAATTAATATTATATTTTTTATATGTTGTATAATGTATATTGTATGTACCTATATTTGTATTACCTATAATGACTAATACGTATTTTATTAATAATTTTTTTATCATTTAGATTGAAAACCACGACAATTTAAGGACATCATCGAAATTTGGCGCTTTAGCGGCACCACTATTTACTGCGTTGAAATTAGCCCTTCCCGGTATTGAAGTTACATATTACGGTAGTGAAATTGGCATGGAGGACAACATGTATTTAAGACCAGAACAAGTAACAGACGACAATATTGCAGGTGGTCCGAAAGTGGCGAGACCTAGAGATTACGAAAGGTGTCCGATGCAATGGGATGATTCGATTAACGCAGGTAAATATGAGCAATCTTATATTTAAAAAAAAATAATTATTACATTCGTCTCTACATCTCAATTACATAGGTAATATATACAATTATACAAAACTATTTGTTGAAATCATCTAGTATTTGATATGTGACTTAAATATTTAGTATTATACCTTAGTGAATATTTGATCAATATTATACAAGTCCAGTATAAAAAATGTAGGTTATAAAATATTAACAAATGACCAATCATGATAAATATTGCATAAAAAGTAATTTATATATTTATTTAAATTACTTAAGAATTAGTTTTAATGAATTTAATAATTAAACTTACTACAACTTATTATATAGATATAACACAATAAATGTTAAATAAAGTTGTTATATTATTATGTAAAATGTTTAATTTAAAATCATGTCAATTCGTTTTTAAGGTTTCACTGAAGAGAAAAAATCATGGTTACCGGTAAATCCAAATTATTACAAACTGAACGTCGAAACACAGAAAAAAATACCAACCAGTAACTATAATTTTTACAAAAAAATGTCTCAACTTCGAAAAACCGATACGTTAAAAAATGGTGATCTTCAGACGTATAATATTACTAAATCGATTTACATTTTAAAGAGGTAACCAAAATTAATAACTTAGAAAAATAAAGCAATTTCCTATACGGTGTTACTAAACGTTTGATTTTTTCAGATCACTATTAGAACACGAATCATACATTGTCGTAACGAACTTTGGCAGTGAAACTGAAACAGTAATCTTGTCCAATGTCATACGTGATATCAAAGATGAATTATTCGTATACTTAGGAAGTGAAAATTCTGCGTACAGCCCCGGGTAATTAGATTTTTTAACTTTAGATATTGTAACGATTATAACTTTTATATTTTATTAATTTAACTTTTTGTTTTTAGAAGTAAAGTATCTACCATTTCAACAGGGTATCCATTGCAACTGCGACCACAGTCAGTAGTCGTATTAACAGATAAATATATTGAACCTGAATCACCAATAAAATATAATGCTGGAGGTGTCACAAAATACAGTATGAAATTAATTAGTTTAATCTGTGTTTTTATACTTGCGAGATGGAATTTCTAAATTTATCTTAATTACATAGTTGTTGAGTAATATTAAGTTAATTGTAATATATTATATTTTTTTAAAGAACTTTGTGTGTATTGTATTTTTTTCATAATTTTAAGGTCATTTATTTCCTATTTTGGTTTTGTCATGTCATCTCTTTTTGAAGCAATAAATATGCTTTGATCTCTAGCTATTAGAGGGGTTTTCGGATATTAAATTTGATCTAGATGGTTAATAGGGAGGGAGCTTTTCTATAGGTAGCATAAGTTATAGAACATTTTTTCTTAATTTGGTTGTTATTAAATGACTATAAAAACATTAATTGTTTACCGAATATTTATATAAAAATGTCCAAGACATGGCACACTTTTCAATATATTTTGTTTATGCTTTTTATATACAATTTTAAATATCAACTTTTTATTTTTATAATAATATTTTTGATTGTGAATAAAAAATGTTCGTTACATAAAATTTCATAGGTATAAAAATTCGCAAGCATATTTTTTATACCGATAAATTCACCTATGTACATTGTAGAGTAGAATTTCTTATTTCACAACACTATAAGTAAAATAACATATTTTTAATTTTAAAAATAACATTTTACCGGACATATATGAATTTTCTATCCGGCGAGGATGATTGATAATAAATCCAAAGAAAGCAATTAATAATTATGTCATTTTTTCGTGCCATAACGAAATATAAGAAGTAGATAGTCATTAGTCAATACATTATCATAATATTGAAACAATATTATTGTTTCAATTAAAATGTGTAATGCGTATTATAAATATATTTTAGATAAATAAAAATAACGAGTGGTTGTTAATTGTTTTATAGTTACATTAGGTATCTCAAGTCTTATATTCTTTGTTTAATCAATACATCAATATTTTTTTATGTTAAGTGTCTGTTCCTATAGGAAATATGAATATTTAATGTTTTCAAAAATAAGGTATGTGATTTGGTAACTATTTGAACCATAAAATAGAGTAGTTTATTATAGCAAGTACCAATAATACTCTATTGTTAATTAAAAAATTTGTTAAGGTCTATACTTTGTATACCTACATACCTACATTTAATAGTTTTGCAATATTGATTTAAGTGAGCACTTACAACATTTCTATTGTCTATGATATTGTGCTAAAATGTAGGAAATACATCTTAATAAATGTGATAAGAACGATTTTAAATTAATATCAAGCCTTAAATTAACTTTTAATGTCTTTTATTCATACAATTTTCTTATAATATAATATTGATAGGGAAATCAACAAGGCATTGAAACTATTTAACTTGGTTTAATTATTCCTTAATCTCTTCAGTGATACATACAAAGTTAAAAAAAATGAATTGGCTTTAGTATAAAATTAATATTTTTAACATACAACATTTTTTAACTAAGCCATCAGAATTTAATCATATATTTATTAGTATATTTGATGATAAAATACTACTAACATCATATTTTCTGATATAGATAATTTATATAATATTATATTACAATACAATTAGTATTATTTGTTGTGTCAGTATTGTGACTATATGTATTTTTGATATTTTTGATTTGCATATTATGAACAGCATAGTGAGGAATCTCTATCCAATTTTAATGATTTTTCACCAAGAAACCATTTTTATCTGCATTTAAAGAAAAAAAATAGAAAAAAAACAATAGATTTCAGATTTCTACTCAAAGATTCAAATTATTTTGAAAACTATACCTCGCATAAATAAAATGCAATGTATTTCCTGATTATTAAGAAAAGTACTTTTATTTTTTATTTTGACCCCCTAAAACTACCAACTAGATTCACTTTCTTACCAGTTATGATATTGAAGTAAAAATTCGAAGCATTTTCTATCCTTTAAATAATGTATACATAGACATCTTTAATATACTCATCATTGTAAAATGAATACATTCATCGACCCGCTCAGAACCTAAAAATATTATGTACCTACCAAACTCCTATATAAAATATCCTGGACAAACCACATAGAGTTAAAATTCCTCCAAATTTTTGATTACGCTTCGTATATTTAATATCATTGACCATAATATGTTCCAACTACCGGGCTATCTAGTACCTACCAATAATCCAGTATAAATGTATATCTTGGTTTGTCCACATAGAGTAGCGACTATATCGATTTGTAACACTGCGTTGACATAATTCGATCAATTAAATATTCGAAGGAAGTAATTATGTCATTCTTTCACCATACAACGAAATATATAAATAAGTAGGTAAAACAATACTTATATTAATTTAATTTATATTGAGTAATACCTACTTATTATTATAAATATATATTTTAATAGAAAATAAATAATAAGTGTTTATTTTGTAGTAAGATTAAGGTATTACTCACTTTTTTATATCTTTCGTTTAATCTGTAAAAATAAATTATATTTCATGTATAAATGGAGGATATTAGTCAGGTAGATAATTGCATGTGACTCTTTAACTTTTGAGTATTCATTAAATACAAATTTAAGTTATTTATATTATCCCTTTGAACAATCTAGAGGAGTTTGTAAGTTAAACTTTTTTAATATTTATTAGATTTAGTAGATATTTTAGTATTTAGCTATTTATAGATAAAAATAATTTTTCGCAATAATTATTACGGTAACTTTAAATATATGTATGCATATTACAGGTATAATAACTATGATATATTTTATTGAAAATTTTTTCATCATTTAGATCTAAAATCATGACAATTTAAGGAAATCGTCGAATTTTGGTGCTGAAACGGTACCAATGTTTACTGCGTTGAAATTAGCTTTTCCCGGTATTTAAGTAACATATTACGGTAGTGAAATTGGCATGGAGGACAACATGTATTTAAGACCAGAATAAGTAATAGATGACAATATTGCAGATAGTCCGAAAGTATTGAGACCTAGAGTTTACGAAAGGTGTCCAATGTAATGAGATGATTCGACTAACGCAGGTATAAGAGAAATATTCTATTAAATTTGATAATTTCAATCATCTACCCATCAATATTACATAGCAAATACAAACATAATTTATGAAAGTATTTAGTATATAATATGTCCTGAAACTTGAATTTTATTTAATCATTAGAGTAAAAGTTATCGACAATCAGCCAGTCACTGAATAATTTAAGTCAATTATGTAAAATTCATAAGATTCAAAATTATATAAAAAAAGTATAGTTTCTTATTCATAGTTGTAATTACTTTAAGTATTATCTAATAATATACAGTACAACTTAAATTATAAATAGTAATCACAAAATTAGTGTTCAATTAAGTTGTTATATATTATAATGTTTAATTTAAAATCAAGGCTATTCGTTTTAAAGATTTCACTGAAGATAAAACGTCATAGTTACCAGTAAATCCAAACTTTTACAAGCTGAACGTCGAAACAAGGAAAAATATGCCAACCAGTAACTATAATTTTTACAAAAAATGTCTCAACTTCGAAAAACCACGTTAAAAATCGGCGATCTTCAGACGTATAATATTTGTGAATCAATCTACATTTTAAATAAATAATAAAAATTAATTACTTAGAAAAATAAAGCAATTTTCTATTTCCTTATAATACTAAACGTTTGCTTTTTTTCAGGTCACTTAGAACACGAATCATACATTATCGTAACGAACTTTGACAGTGAAACTGAAACGGTCATCTTGTCCAATGTCATACGTAATCTCGTGAGATTAATAAAATATATTAAAATAGTTATTTTAGAGCCAACTATGAAGTGTCTGCAATGATGTAATGTTCCAATGACTTTACTACATTGAAAAATATTTTTAATTTCCATCATGTATTAATTTATATTTTGTTGTTTGATTATAATGCTTTACCTTTTAAAGAACTTAATCGCTTGATAGAGATAAATGTCATTTACACAAAACATCCATTGTTATGTATAACTAAATTAATTTACGATTCTACATTATAATGTGCACGTGATAAATTAATTATAATATATTTTTTTTATTGATCCGAAACTTCTGCAACTAAGGTTATACAATTTTTTTTTCTACAAATCTTTATACAATGTCTATTATAATTTATAATTTATGACATTAGATTTCGATATTTAAAAAAAATTTGCATTTATGAATAATACTTATGTACATAGGCAAAATATTATTTTATAAATGTGCTTGTCAAGAGTCAAGACTGTTTTTTTTTTTGAGGAAGGAGATAATGTCACTTAATATTTCGGGTCCTATGGACTCATAAAATGCGTGTGTGTGTGTGTGTGTGTGTGTGTGTGTGTCCTGTACGCATTCCTAAGTGGCTGGACCGATTGCGATGAAATTTGGTACAGAGATCTCTGGGAAGAAAATAGGCTAATTTAAAAAAGGTAAATTGCAACCCGAAGAGGTGCTCAAACAGGGATTATGAAATTTAAGATGGAAATGTTTGTTTATAAATGGTTGCTATTGGTTATTGGATAAACAATTAGTAGAAATTAGTATTTGTTTATTATTTTTTGCAGTTGGTTATTCACCATTGTTATTACACAAACATTAATTTTTACATAATATACCTTTAGTTTAATACATTTTCTTCGCAAATTTAGTTTTGGAATTTAAAAATTAATATTTCAAAGATTTAATTGTAAAAAATGTATAGTGACGTTATATTTTATGGACAATTTGTAATTATTTAAAACCATTTAAAAAAAAATCTAACATTAAAAATAATATTATTTCTCCATTATAATATTATAAAAAAATGATTTAAATATTATTGAATGTTTCATAATTACCAGGGAAACCAAAAAAATTAATAAATAATAAAAAATAGAAAAAAAGAGGGGTCCTTGAATAGTTTAGATTCACAATTATTGGACCCGATAGGCCCAACCCGGGGATGTGTTCAAACAGAGATTTTGAGACTTACGTTGGACACTTTTGTTTTTAATCGGTTGCTATTAGATAAAAGAGAAATAATTAGTGGAAATTAGTATTTATTATTTTATTTGTTGCCAAACCTCAATCGGGCAGATCAGGTAAAAGCATGCATCAAATCGAATTATTACACATAAAGTTGTCCACGATCTGACGTAGTCAAATTACCTACCAGGATGGATGAGTTGGACTTACTGCAGCGAGTTACACACAAAATAAGTTGAACAGTCACAATTTTTTTAAGAGTTGTTATATTCTACGTGCAACGATGTGTGCCGGATTTTCTAGCAATATTATAAAAACATTATAATTAAATTTAAAAGCTATTTATTATAAAAATGTAATTATAAATATGTTAAAAGTAGATATAGACTTATAGATTATCTATATATTAGTAGAAATAACTTTTAAATTTCTATTATGGTTTATCAAATAGTATTATTTATTTTGTAATGTTGCTAATGGAATATAATAAACATTATTATTATTATTAATAATAACTTCTGTTAAGAATTATAAATGTTTTAATACCTATCGAATATTATAGTTAACTTATTTCACATTAACTTTGTCGATAGAAATTCTTCTCTAACTATTGGCACCTAATACGTACAATTACAAATCATTAAATATATTAAATTATAATAATACAGATTAAGGTAATATTTATATATTTATTATTTTATTTTTATATGTTTATATTACCTAATAAACATACAATATTGAAAAAATGTTCAATTTTTTATAATAAGGATTATTATACCTACCTTACAAATGAGTTGAAAGAGATTTTTCATTTTTTTTCTGAAAACATCTCCAAAAGTTTGTATTTTAATTAATCCTTTTACTTCAGTGGGTATATAAAATGTCCTGTATGATGATTATTTTTAAAATATAGTCACAAAGTAGGTGGTAAGGTAGATTTGACTTGATTTGTATCTATAAAATAATAAAATCAAACCTCATTGACTATAAAACATGTTGTATTTATAAAAATTTTAGAATTTTAGATTATGCAAAAAAAAAACGAAGATCCATAAATTAACTTTACCTAGTAATTAGAAATCTAAAATTTAGATAAAAAAAAATGTTTACTCTTTGAACGTTAATACATTAATATTAGGTTACATATAGTCTGATAGACCATCTACGCTCAGAATCATTTTTCATGATTTTATGTCATTGAAATCAAATTAAACACATCCATTATTGTGACGGACACGACACTAAATGTACAGTACAGCGGCACCCACTTGTCCATATTGTAAATACCTAGTGTATTAAATAAATAAATAAATAGATATTGTAGCTTAATAATATCTGGTTGCAATACTTCACAATGCTATTCCTATAATAGAATAACTAATAAGTAGATAATACCAGCTAGGTACTTAGGTATATTATTGTTATTTTAATTACTATAGTGTCAACTATCTATATCAGCTTTAAAGAAGCACGTGCGTGCTGTTTAGCTTATAGGTAGTTGTTGAGGATTAATGGATTTAATATTTAGTATGATAACAATATAATAATAATAATATATAATATTTAATGTTTTATAACTAACACTACAAGACTACAAAACTGGAAATGTACCTAATTTGTTCATTTACACTACATACCTACCTAATACTATACCCCTATAGTCAAATGTCTGTGATTCTTGTAAATACAGTAAAACTCCTATTTAACGGTCACTGAAGAGACCGGAAATAATGACCGCTGTTTAGAGGGGTGACCATTGAATTGGCTCCTAATATTAGGTTAGGTACCTAGTCAAGACTTGAATTGGCTCCCAAGACAGGCAATATTGAATTGGCTCCCAATATAATTTTCAACAAGTGGTTCTCAAAATATAAAAATTCAAAAAGTACTCGACTTTAACTAAAATAAATTCCCATACAACATTTTCTTGGTTACAAATTCTCAAATAAGCTTTGCATCCTCGTTTAGTAGGTACATTTGAATCGTTTAAATGCATTTTTGAGAAGCTTATGGTAGCTAAATTTAAACTTATTAACTATTAAAATTAATTCTCCCTTTTCACTTGTCATTTTTTCTACCAAATTCATTTTATATTCTATGTATAGGTACGAATTACGAATAATACGGATACGAACTGCGACGGATACGAACTGCGAGTACTGCAATTACCGCGTTTAATGATATCAGTCAAATACTATACTATACAACCTGTATAGGTTGTATAAATACGTTATCGGATTAACGAATTGATAGTAAATTTCAAGACTAACCGGCACTGTGTCGCTAAGAATATTACAGTCGCGTACTTTTTCAACTTTTATATTTTTAACGTATAAGACGTAGGTACCTATAGTTGAATTTATTTTCAAACAATTTTGATAACCAATTGATTTATAAAATAAATGTGTAGGGAGCCAACTCAATGCATAAATCTTGGGAGCCAATTAAATACGTAAAAATGACGATTACCTGAGTTAGGGAGCCAATTCAATAGCTCCGTTTAGAGGTGTCCATCCCACAGAGGTGACCGTTAATAAAAGTGTAATACTTCCAAATGACCGTTATATATATATATATATATATGTATAGAGTGCATAAAAAACCAAATACGTACACAATTATATGCACATGCTAAAAAATGTATTTATGACAAGAGCTATTTACTTATATGTATGTATGTACAATTTAAAATTTAAAATATTGAGTAATATAAGTTTATTTTACATTTTTATTTTCTGAACAATTTTTTTAAAAATTAATTTTTGCTGTTTTTAATAAATTAAAATATATAAACTGATAGTGGCAGAAAAGAGTAATGTGTTCTATTACGCAATACAATAAATTGATAAAATAACAAAATTTCATTAAATTGATAAAAAACAAAAACTTTTATGCATTTCTAACCGAAAAATAAATGGCGACATTTCGGGATTTTGATGAATTTTGTCATGAAATGTTTTATAAATCTTCGGTTTTTTTGGGTTCCGATGGCCTTCCTTGGGACCATACATTATTTTGGCTTTTTTTATCTACTATAGTAAATGTTCATCATACAACAGTGTAGCCAGCACCACAATATGCGTACTACTTTACATTTTTATTATGACTAATAAATATTAATAATAATAATAATAATAATAATAATAATAATAAATACTTTCCAATAAAAATTAAAAAACAAAAACAATGATTACGGCAAGAAATGTTCTAAGGGAAAAAACTTTTTACTTCAATTCGATATCTCTATCCGGGACCGAAAGAAGTTCAAACAAGTACATACATTGCTATAAGTATATTGTACCTATATGCGAAATAAAAATATATCACCAACCACTCATATCTAAATAAAAAACCTAAATCGAAGGTTTTATAAATAAATATAAAAATAAAAATGTAAGCAGATTTGATTTTGTAAATTCTGTTAGTCATTATTACAAAACATAATACATAATACAATACAAAATATTAATAATATAATATCGAAATTGCTTACTGCCTATCATTTTATACTGTTTTTTATATTACAAAATAAAATACTTTCATATCTATTATATTATACAGTGTGTTCACGGTATGAAGTACCACTTAATATTTCTTCTGGATGACCTTGGATTGAAATGGGGTTTTCGGGAGGCAATAATATGGAGTACCTAAATACACATTTTCAGGCAAAATTCAAATTTGTAACTTTCTCGGTACGCGCATGCGCAATACAACTTACTTTTTTTTTAATGGCAACACCAATTTTTTTATACGGATTCAGGTAGAGTATTTTTTTCAAACAATTTTTATATAATTTGTTTTTTTCTAATTATAAAATTGGCAAAGTTACAGTATGGTCAAATTTAATATTCAAACGCTATTCAAATCATCTCATGGCAGATAATACAAAAAATTACCATATGGCGCAATTGTCTAGACTCTAGAAGAATAAGGTAATTAAAACAGAATCCCAAATTTAAACGTATGAGACACGTACCAATACATGAGTTTCAACGCTAGGAAGCCTGCCCTGCGATGCTGCACAGCGACATGCTGAAAGGTGATAACGAATCCAAGATTAGCATCAGCGCGGTGTATCTCCACAAGCGGTGAAGTGTATATCCATAATCGGACCGGTGCATCTCCACAAGCACAATGCACCTTCACAGGTGCATCTCAAGAGTCACACCAGTACACAAGAGGACTGTGATTCAACACCGAAGACACAATTTTATTCTATTTTTCCAAAATGTAACTTACGATTGTTAAGAACCCCTGAATACTATTAGTTATATTATTCTATAGTTCTTGTAGTATAAGTGTAAATTTCTGTTTAATCATATTGTAAACTGATACGTGTGTGACACAGGCGAGCAGGACTCCCTCTCCATACGACTGGTCTAAGGAATCTGCTGAATAAACCCTTTTTGTACATTTACGACCAGCTCGTATGCGGGGCTCGTACACGTAGCAGACAGAGTCAGTGTTAGTGTCACGACAGACCATTACAGACCATTTCAGAGCATTTTTTATAATTAAACGTTATTACAATTAAATAAAGAATATTATTTTGAGCCAAAGTAATTTAAACTCGTTTTATTTTATTTGTGTGGAATCGCCAAGTGCGCGTCCATAACAGATCATTTATTCTTTTCATTTTCAAGTTTAAATATTGCGTTGGTCTAATACACCAGGTATGGTCTTATTGGTTTAGAAATTCACATTTTATGATTCTTACAGACAAAAAAATGTATCTTATTATTTATGCACTGCCCATATAATTTTCCACAATACTTACAACCTCGTTCCACTCTTTTGAATTCACACATCTAAAACAACTCACGAATTGATATAATTACATTAAATCTGTCATTGTCAACTGAAAGGCATAACTTAAAATTTCACTCTTTATATTTTTTATTCTTATAAGTATATTTATGATTCAATGTTATCGGGTGATGCTTCAGTCATATTCGAAAGAATATCATCGTGAAAACTCCCATGTAATATTCGCATTTTAAATATACTATAAGATCCAAACGATTACTTAAAGTACCAGGTGTACAACTTAATTAAATTTAATTTGCCAATAAATTTAAAGTAATTCATAAATCAACAATTATATCACAGTCAACTAGGACAGACTTTAAAATTATTGTTTAAACTTAATACTTCTTGAGAGTTGGGTTTTGGAATACATTTGTTATATAACATTGTTAAGGTTCTGCTTCAATAGTATTCGAAAGAATATCTTCGTGGACGTTTCCTTAAAGTTGCCTAACCTTAAAGTGTTTACATAACGAATGGGTTACAAAATCTAAATACTTATTAGATATTTATAACTGGTACACATCTCACAGCTATACATTAACATAAGGCATTAAGGTCAATCAATTAAATAGCAAAGGTTCGTTGGAAAGATTAAACTATTCCAATAAGTCCCAGGTTTCACAAGATAAGTAATATACATAATAATTGTAGAAGTGAACCATACACGGTTAATTAAATACTACAATAATATCGCACATCAAACCACGATCAATCAACACAACTACCAGTACATCTGCATTCAAGTACACGTCGTCACTGCAATCAAATTAAGTGACATTATATTCACAATTACTTGAGTTAGGAACCTAATTCTACGATCCATTACAAATACAAAAAATATTCGGTAGTAGAGTAAAATTACATATGCATCACCAACACACATAGTGAAAGTATCACATCCTCTACATTTATTTAATATTTAAAAATATAATAACCATTAACTCAGCACCTAACCACATTATAAATTATCTCCCCTATTAGATACTCTCTCTCTCTTTTCTTTTCTTTAAATTTATTTTACTACAATATAATAGGTACATCAAACTGGTATTTTTGAGTAAATTTTATTGTTATTCTGAAATTTATTTTCGTCTTTTCCCAATTATTTTGTTACATACATAGAATGAACTCTTGACCATCAAAATAGTAAATAGTAAATACCAACTACTAATTAAATATAATTTTCTTTTAATATCCCCAAAAAAAACCACAAAGCTATTAATTAAACTTTAATTTGGTCCGTCGTAAAAAAATGTTGGAAACCCCGGATTAAAGCATTTTTGATGCTCCAAACCGCTTCTATTGGAGTAAAAATGTTTGGTGGAAAAATTAGTTAACGTAATATAATAAGTTGTCATGCATCAGTTGCATTGGGTAATTAATTATAAGCTGTAGAAGTTGTTTTGCCAGATCTAAATAGATGGTATTTACATGCCCAGTAATAAAAGGGAATAAGTAGATAGGTACATTTTGGCCATAAATCATTTATTTCTTGTAGACAAAATTGTTTACAAATGTTTAGATTATTTCTTATCTTAAATTAACTGAAGAAAATTTAAAAAAAAGCCACTAAGCGATAGTCTACAAAATTGTTCCACTTGTTTTTTAATTATTAATAGAGGTACCTGGATAGGTTTATCCATGGGTTTATCGCTGAAGTGGTTAATGCCGTGCACGAGCATTTATTTAACATTTATCTGAACACGTTTAGTTGTAATGGCAACTGGCTGATAAATTCAGAATAAAATTTGGAAAGTTTTCTCCCAATTTAATTACTCAGATGTTTAATTTAAACGATTAATATTGGCTGGACATTACTAATTCATAATAATATATGCTGGTTTTAATGAAAAACGTATTGGTTCCTAGTTGGTATTGGTTTCAGTACCTAATATAGTTGATTTGGTACATTTTACCTTCGTATATCATGGATAATCTTAAACAGAGGAGAATGTATTCGTAAGAAGTTAACTTTACCAGTCAGTGGAGCATAAAATTAAAAATTGAAATACTTTAGTTATTGTCACGTGCGCATGACGAATATAGAACAATATTTAATACATGTGTCTTAAACTTAATGCCAGTTATTGCGTTTATAATAATGTAGCTACTGGTATTAGCATTTCTTTTATCAATATTAAGTGATTAAGTTCTTAAATATATCATCCTTATTTATATGATCAAACAAAAGCAATATATTTATATAAACTGAGAATTTTTCAGGTCAATACAGTTATTGTAACATTGCGCCAATGGAAACACCTACCAGTTCGCTTTAAAAAATATATTTACTTGAAGTCTATTAATTTCATGTTATATTAAACCACAATCTATTTTTTTCATTAATATTATTGTATTGAACTGTCTTGTATTTGTTGTAAGTCTAACATCTAATATACTTATTATTATAGCTATTATAGTTATTTTACCATTGTGTCTTAAAAAAAATTAATTGTATGACTTGACATTAAAATCATATTTTTGACAAATTTACTCAATTTTTTAAAATATTTTTCTTTGCTTAGTATAATTTGATGTTTAAAAAAAAATATTTATTTATTCTTATTAATACATGATTAAACATTATAATAAATAATATTAAAACGCTAGTTATATGTAAATAATAATAATTGTTCTTATTTAAAATAATCGAAAGACATTATTGTAGGTATTAACTTTGTGTTTGAATTATCATAATTTTCAACATAAATAATTATGGCAGTATGAATGATAACTGCAAAACTGATCAAATTTATGTAAATTAAAGTAATGTTTATTTTATAGTTTTGACCTATTATATTCCTTTTACAACTACACTTGGATTATTTTATATTAAAATCCAATATTTTTTGTGATAACCAATAACAACACGATATTTATAATTTTAGGTAATTTATCATTTTATTTTAAAACAATATGGGGACATTTGATGTATTCTTGTTTATGGTGTTGGCATATACATGCACCACCGTAAACGGAAATGTATATTACCATTATAAAAATCCACATTATGAGTGGTGGTCGAACACAATAACATATCAACTGTATCCGAGATCATTTAAAGACAGTAACAATGATGGTATTGGTGATTTAAAAGGTATTTATATACGTAATATGATGTCCATTAATTATTATATAGAGAAAAAAATGTAAGCAATTTTTTTATTTATTTTATACAAATTCTTCAGGTATTATACAGAAACTAGATCATTTCGTTGATCTTGGTATTGAGACAATATGGATCGGTCCACTTTACAAATCGCCTATGGATGATATGGGGTATGATGTAGAAGACTTTTATATGATAGATCCTATCTTTGGAACAATGGCTGATTTTGAAGAACTAGTTTCAGAAATGAAGAAAAGAGGTAATTTTTATTGATTAGTCAGAATAATAATATATTATATGTGCTAAATAATTATAAATATATATATTTTTTTAGATCTTAAATTATTAACAGACTTTATACCTAACCATTCGAGTTATAAATGCGAATGGTTTCAGAAATCAATTAAAGGAGATGCCGAATATTCAGATTATTACATTTGGCGTAACGCATCAAACCAAGATGATATTTTAATAAATTCAACAATAAAACCAAAAGCTCCAAATAATTGGGTAAATAACATTTATTAACTTAAAAATTCCTTATATTTAAATATTAAAAAAATATTGTAATTTTAAAAGCATTTTATCAAACGTTAATTATAATGAAAAGTATAGATATTTAAAAAATAGTAATAACTTAGTTTTACCAACCTCATAATGAAAAAAAGTTTTTATTAATATTTCTAAAAATTATTAAATTAAAAATATTTTATTTTACCTTTTTTTCTTAAATAAAAATCGATGTTTTACACAGTTGAGTGTATTTGGTGGTACTGCCTGGACATGGAATAATGAACGACAACAATTTTATTTCCATCAATTTAATCCAAAACAACCTGACTTCAATATAAGAAATCCAAAAGTTCACAAAGAAATTTTGGTAAGTGAATAAAATATAATTAATAGGACTCTACACACGCATGCATTTGTTTTTCCTTACACACACGCAAAATAATTAAAATAAAATAATAACAATAAGTCATAACATACTAGATTTTCTTTTATCATGTTAAATATAGATTTTTATTTTATTTTTCAAAATTTTCAAACCAATATATTGGTGATATCGTCGGTATACGATATTTTGATTTTTAAGTGAAACATAAGTAATTATTTGATATTTTATCTATTTATAACTATGGAAAATTAAAATATCAAAAACCTAACGAGGGAGCACCATCTTGAAATTTGCTTTTTATAATAGATCGATTAACTGAAACTAATTGAACAAATTTTCCTAGAAATACGAAACATAAAAAGTTATAATGTTATGCGTTTGTATGGTAAAAAGAACGAGTCATTTCTATATTTTATCAGTTAGTTACACATTTGTTGTACATTTTTATTCAAGGACATAATTTCATTTTGGATTGATAAAGGCGTTGCTGGATTCCGATTTGACGCTCTTAGACATTTATATGAAAGTGATACATTCCTTGATGAACCTTGTTTAATGGATAAATGTTCAAGTACAAGATATGAAAGTTTAAATCATATTTATACAGCAGATCAACCTGAAACCATTGAAATTATTAAGGAATGGAGAAAATTCATCGATGATTATACTAAAGTTAAAAACATCTCACTTCCTAGGTAAATCATATTTGGTGAATGTAACTTAAAAACTATCAACTTCCATTTGCTTTATCGAGATTCACAATATTATAATAACTAACTTATTATTAACTTTTTATTTGAAAAGTTTAATAGCCACCGAATCCTACTCACCGTTCAGTGTATTAATGCAATACTACGGCAATTTAACGAATCCCGGGGCGATTCTACCATTTAACTTCGGATTATTAAGTGCTGATAAACGTAATATGATTGAATCCATAGACACAAACATTAAATTGTGGCTAGATGACATGCCTGAAAACCAGGTGCCTAATTGGGTGGTAAGTATTTTAAAATATGATACTTTTAAGAAGACGTCGCACCCCCATGTGTTGTCTCCGTCTTACACACGGACGACATAACAAATTTTGCTTCGCTAGTTTCAATAGTGTGCTGTTAGTTTTGTTATTAGAGTGAATTGACCTATAATCAAACTTTTAGGTAACAACATGATCTGTATTATATCATTGTTTTCTTACGATATTTTAATTTTTAAGTAAATTATGAACATTTTAAAATATTAATGTTTTACATACTAATTATAACTCACTTAAAAATTAAAACATCGTAAAAAACCAACGAGAGAACACAGATAATGTTAATACTAAAAAGTTTGATAATAGGTCAATTAAGTCTAATATCAAAACTGACAGCACTTTATGAAACTAACGAACGAAAATTTACCATGTCCTATATGTGTAAGACAGAGACAACACGCGTCCTACTTAGGGAAATATTAAATGTGATGTTCAAAATAAAATATGACATACTGATATAGGTACAAACACTTATAAATAATCGTTGTATTCAACTGCCATTCAATATTATTTAATACGTTTTACACGCTTATAAATATTATTCAAAGACTATATTATAACATATAATTTTATATCATACATTTTTAAGATGGAAAATCATGACAACCCAAGAATGTCAACCAAATATAGTCCTGAAATGGTACCACTCTTTATGGCTTTGAAATTATTGCTGCCTGGCATAGACGTTACATACTATGGTAGTGAAATTGGCATGGAAAATACCTTTGTGAGACCAGACCAAATACAAGATCCTAATAATGCGGGAGGTGATAGGTTCGAAGAAAGCAGAGATAATGAAAGGTGTCCAATGCAATGGGATAGTTCAATAAACGCAGGTACAGTTATATTACGTATAACAATTTTTCCTAAATATTCCTTGAAAATCAAGGAGTATTTATTGCTTGGTTCTTCAATCCATAATGGTTGCTATAGAGTGGTTTTTCAATGGTGGCTCACACAGGAATTTAGTTTTTGCTCATAAAAATCGAATTTTTTTTTTCACTTATAGTATTATCATTGGTTACAGAGATTACACAGATTTTTATATAATAATCTACATAGTGTAAACTGTTAAAAATTTGTAAAATGTTAACGAAAAACGTTTAAAAATATAATTTGTATTGTATTAAATGATTTTAAGGATTTACCAAAGGAAAACCTTGGTTACCAGTAAATCCAAATTATTATAAACTGAATGTCGAAGAACAGAAAAAAATACCAAGAAGTAACTATAATTTTTACAAAAAAATGGCTCATCTTCGGAAAACCGATACATTAAAATTTGGTGATCTTCAAACGTATAATATTACTAAATCTATATATGTTTTAAAGAGGTAATACAAATTATAATTAATTCATTATTTTATGAACTAATATTACTACACATTGTATCTTTTTGTTAATAATTATTCTTAATCGTTACATTTTTTAGATCATTATTGGAATGCGAATCGTATTTAGCTGTAATGAATTTTGGAAGTGAAACTGAAACCGTCATATTGTCCCGTCATAATGTCATGAACAACCCCAAAGAACAACTTTATGTACACATAGGAAGTGAAAATTCTGGATACAATACCGGGTAATTATAATTTCTCACTTATGTTTTGTCATTATTATAACGATAACTCATTACAGTTAACAGTTCTATGTTTTTAATTTAATGTAATTTAAATTTTAGAAGCATTGTATCAACTGTTTCTTCACTTGATAATCCACTAACACTGCGACCACAATCTGTAGTCGTATTAACAGATAAATATATTGCACCTGAAACACCAACAATTGATACTCAAAATGCGGCCACACAAATCGGTTCCACATTAATTAGTTTACTTGGTGTTTTTTTACTTTCACAATATTTCTTATAAATTCATCTTTCATTATTGTACAATAAATACCTACCTAGTTCTAATACTTATTTTAATTCAAATTTTAAATTGTATAAATAACTTTATTGTATATATATATATAATATATTATATTAATTTATTTCATGTATTATTTAAAACTCTTAATTTATAAACCGACGAAGACTTTTTATGAATTTATTTAAATTTTATTAAAAACTGTAGTAGCTAAC
Source organism: Nasonovia ribisnigri (assembly GCA_027563435.1). Lineage (NCBI taxonomy): Eukaryota > Metazoa > Arthropoda > Insecta > Hemiptera > Aphididae > Nasonovia > Nasonovia ribisnigri. The sequence goes on from JANEHU010001118.1 coordinate 299,474, forward strand.
CAACGGAGTTAGTTAAATTACTATTGTTGGCCGTTTTAAACTTCAACGTTTTCTCTTAATATATACTTCAAAAAAACATACACTTTTGAAATTCTTTTTTTAAAAATTTAAAAATACCTCCTGATGAAGTATAATAATTTTTATATAATAATAACATTGTTATACTATCTGCCAGTAAATATTCTTCTTAGAAAATCGGTATATTTTATTTAAAATATTGACCATTACTCACCATACAAAAAACTAAGCTCCTAAAATCCTAAACATTCATCATTTAATAATAATCTAGTTAATAAAGACTACCTATGTACAAGTATTATTCAGATTAAAAAAAACATATGTTTTTAAACCTAGGTATAGGTATTCAGCTATTTTTATTACGTGCATTATACATTACTATAGATTATATACACATGTGATTTGCTAATGAGGTGTCTATTAACATCGACGCCGGTAATATGATTAACACTCAAGACTTATTGAGAAAAGTTTTACAACTGTTAGTTGAAAATTTTCAATCGTAATGATTGATACATTTTCAGTAACGTAATAGTGGCTGCTATTACCTAAAATCTAAAAAATGTACAAGCAGATAGAGTTATGAAAATTATGTTACATTATTGTACTCAGTAAATAATGTCAAGACTAATATTTTTGATTTTCATTATTTTGCATAAAATTTAAAAAATATATAAATGATAATAGTTATTGGAATGGTTTTTTTTCATTCAATTTCTTGTTTATACATTTTTACTATTGGGTAGTGAAAACTGGCAAAAGGGAGCGCAGGTTCTTTATTCTTTCCTTCCTGTTTCCTTCCGGATCCCATTTGAACGTTGAGCCTCTCTTGTTAGACCCTTCTGCAAATGTCAACCCCAGCAATAGGCAATATTGTAATATTTCGTTTGTACGTCGGATCACAAATTTCTCTCCCTTTCTGTGTCCTTCTTTTTATTTTTGTCAATTTCTTTTCCTTTTTTTCTTTAGGTTCGATTTTCTTATGTTTGTGAAACTCTGGAGTTGTAATAAATAATGATTAGACCAACGCAATTCAATATAATATTATACAGCACGAATAATAAAATTGTTGTACGGAAATATTATACCGTTCATTAATTGGTTTTAAATTCAATTTGTAACATTATAGTTCTTATTTTTCTTTACATGAGGAACAGTGAACACGTGTTAGTAGTGTGCTTATTGCATTCGCGGTTTACGTGTGAACCGTTAATAGGATTACTGAAACATGGTATCGTTACCCCTTTAGTTTCTTCTACCCCACTGAGATATTATTAAATAGTTTTTTTTCCCCCAGTGCCATTGAAATAAACAAGCAATGACAAGGTGATTGATCGTCGTGTGGGTTTGTGTCCTTATTGGATTTGATTAAAAAGCATGTTTTTTATTAACTTAATAATATTCCGAATTAAGACTGTATATTTTGTTGTAATGTTAGCACGTTTTATTATTATTATATGTAGTAGTAGTACTATATTGATTTATAGACGTCAATATTATAGTCATATAAGCCTATCAATAATATTTTTATATAGGTATAGTTCGCATTTTAACTAGAGTTTGCAAAATTACAAAAAAACATTACATTGCATAATGCTGATATAGTAATTTCGAAGACATTTTTTAATTTTTTTTTCATAAATATAACTAAACAATTTTGCACCGGGTTTAAAAACTTTAAAATGTAATATAAGTTTTTAGTATAACTATTTAAAAATATTGAAGATCTTAAATTCAGATGTTGACAAAATCACAAAAATTTGCAAATAATTTTGTAGATAAAAGTGTTTAAAATATTCAATGTGTATAGCTAAGGATTGAAAATATAATACAAGGTAGAAGGTAATACATGCTATAAGTAGATATAATACACCAAATTGTATTATAATACACCAAAAAAACTTAACAAATAGTATACACACATTTTCAACTAAAATTTGGATGAAATTAGATATTTACATTTTAAAAAATAATAATGGTTTAAGTTGTAATTTAAAAATATTATTCGAGAGCACTTGACATTTTCAACGTATATTATTATATTTTATAGTTTATACAGGCAATGACATTTTAAAATTCAATGTTTTTAGCAAATATTAATTCAATCTATTGTATTACTATTGTTTAGATAAAACACTTTAATAACAATATAAATTTCATATTACAATATGTTTAATAACATAAGCTGACAGACCCTTTTCGCACAGAATCGGTTTTCGCATGCAATGATTTATCACTGAATTTAGATTTAACACGTCATGCATTACAGTTACTTACTCCTCAATTGCGAAGTACACTCAACACCTACCGTACAGGAGAGTACACTACTTTTCCACATTTTTCTTGCCACAACATAGCTATAATATACAATGATTTTAAATTAAAAAAAATAAATGTTATTTGATTTAATAATTTAATTGACAAAAATGTAAATATTCTTAAGTCACTAAAACTAGTATGAAATAAAATGATAATTGAAATTCATTTTTAATTTTAACAAAATATTTAGTTATTGTTATTGAAAGCTACACAACCATTATAGGCATATTATGACGTGTGCATGGCCCAGATGGTAATTTAAAAAAACTGATTTAACTTCTTATCAATTGAAATTTTTAATTAGCAATTAATGTAGACTTAAGTATAACTCAGTTAATATTTTCTCCATATTATTTTTAAACATTAAGGGGGCTCCTATAGGTCGTATTTTAAGAAAAGAATGTAGGCAATTTAACACGATGACCATAAAAAGACTTGTAAGTGTGTGCAAAGTAAACGGACATTATAGTATGTGTGAGTTTAATCTGTAATCGTTTTCGGTCAATATTTTCTAGAAATGTCCTTAATTATAACAGTAGGCTCGAATATTACCGCCTGGTCGGTCGTAATTAAAATTCACCATTGATTAGCTTACGTAAGCTTAAATACTCAAATTAAAAAAAAGTTATTTTTATACCAAAAAGCCAGACAATAATGAAGGAATTTGGTTTGATGGATTTCCATTTTTAAAACTGATTTTATGATTACCAAGTTTACTAAGTTTCGGTTGAAGCGATTTTGAATATCTATTTTTTCAGCTGTAATACTAATATGTAATATTCATGAATACAAATATGATATTTTTGTATTTATATTATTCACTATGGCACTAACAATTATTGTAATATTAAAAACCACCTCTGTACCTTCGGTATAATATAATAAAATTATTTGATAATTGTAGAATGATAGTTCTAGTAGAACCGTTAATCAATCATAATCCGTTTTTAAAATTTAATTCCCTTAAATCAAATTTCTCCAGTATTGTCTGGCTTTCTGGTCTAAAAGTCATTTTTTTATGTTGAATGTATTGATTTTTTCTATTCTCTATAATAACTATTGTAACTATTCTGATCCAACTGACTTCTATACTAAGTCAAGTTAGGTAATTATTTTTATTAACTAGTGATAAATCCAGATTTCTATTATAGGTAGGAACTCCAGATATGATAAGTTCTCAAAGTAGTAAAATTACGATTGTATCATTGTTTATTATTATATTATATTATGCGTAGATTATAATAATCATATTATTATAATTAATTATCCAAGAAATTTAGTGAATTAGTTATGTTTTAAAAATCATTAAAAACTATTTTTATAGTCGGAAAATTGGGTGATGATGAAATAGGTAAGAACTGTAGTAGGTACCTACACGGATTAATTCCGACGTACTTATACTCATAAAACAAAATACACTTCACAGGCAAACACGCAATTAAAATATAAACAATTTGTTAATGTTTTTTGTTCTAGATTCTACAATATTGTGTCACACAAATACATGATCATTGCCGAAGGACCCCTTTCCATCTGTTATTCTGTTTTATCTCTTATGAGATAATATTATCATAACTTAACAACTTAAATTTTATAACGGCTAGATACCCAATAAATACCACATAGATAGCACTGTATGATTCATATAATATAATATAATAATATTACACAAGTGATGTACTGCTATCAAAAATATAATTTTAAATTATAATAATTTAATATGTAGTAGGTACAAATAAGCAATTATATAATTAAAGAGTGTCGATTAAATGTAAAAATGTTAAAGTAATCAAGATATTGTATTTAAAAAAACTAAATATTGATAAATATAAATGTATATACCTATTTTATATATTTGTTAAGATTAAACAATGATATTATACTACATAATACACTATTAGGTATACATACTCATATTATATTTTTTTGCTGCTATTGCTCTAATCTCCCCTACTGCCATCTAGTGATAGCAAATCCAAGTTAATAACATTTTTTTTTTTTCCAATGGTAGATACAGTATGTTTTAAGTGTAGTTTTTGTCTGCGTTCTAACTTTAAAAGTTCACCTAAAAAAATAGAAAATGTATTGATAATTTATATCATTTACAACAGTAAGTTATAATATTAAGATTAATATATGTATGAGTATACCATATTATAAAACGCTCCGTGTTCTATTCTTTGTAACTTTGGATCAAATTACCCATTTTTTTTACTTTCTAAGTTCGTCAAGTTCATAATAAGTGCATGTACAGACTGGTGTCGTTGTTGAGTCAGTCTGCTTAATACCTGTTCACTCAATGTCAGTTTTTTAATTTGCCTTCAACTACATAGCGGAAAGGTATTTTAATTTAACCAATTTTTATCAGTAGAGTACGGCTTCTATCGGTTAAGATAATCAGTTGCGACCCGTGACTGCTATTTCTGATTGAATCCGGCACGTGTCAAGGCAGGCACGTAGCCAAGGGGGGGGGGGACTGGGTGGGCCGGGCCCACCCTAAATATACTCTGGCCCAGCGCACGTGTGTGAAGTTGGCCCCCCCACCATGACCAATTTCTTTGAAAGTTATGTTATCATTTTGCAAATAATTTGCAAATATTTGCAAATTGGTTTTCAGAATTTGCAAATAAATACCCTGTCTGTTAAAAAAAAAGTTAGACAAGGGGGGCCAACTTCACGCAGCCCCCTTTTGAGCTACGAACTTTAAATTGCTACCAATATTTTGCAAAAAGTTTGCAAATATTTGCAAATTGGTTTTCAGAATTTGCAAATAAATACTCTGCCTGTTATAAAAAAAATAAGACAGGGGGGGCCAACTTCACGCAGCCCCCCCCTTTTGAGCTACGAACTTTAAATTGCTACCAATATTTTGCAAATAGTTTGCAAATATTTGCAAATTGGTTTACAGAATTTGCAAATAAATACCCTGCCTGTTATAAAAAAAAATAAGACAGGGGGGGCTAACTTCACGCAGCCCCTCTTTTAAGCTACGAACTTTAAATTGCTACCAACATTTTGCAAATAGTTTGCAAATATTTGCAAATTGGTTTTCAGAATTTGCAAATCAAAATTGGAATTTCTGAGAATTTTTCGCAAATTTGGTCAGCCCCACCACTTCGTCCGATCCGTTCCAAACCAAGGTCAATATTTAGCAAATTAATTGCAAATTGGCTTTTAGAATTTGCAAATCAAAATTGTATTTTCCTTGCTTTATTTTTGCAAATTATTTTTTGAAATATAGACTTTTTTTATTGATTTTCCATCAAACCAATTTTTATTGAATAAAATCAAAAACAAATTCTGTTCAATAAAAAAACTAATAAAAAAATCTAAAATCATTAAAAAAAAGGTCTCTATTTGATAAAAAAAAATGTTTGTTAGAAAATTCGTACATTATAAAAATAATGGTTTTTTATCGATTTTTTTAACAATTTTTTTTAAGATTTTAATTTAATTAAAATTTTTTATATAATAAAAATGTTTTATTTAAAATTTTTTTATTAATATTTTTAGTCCGGACTTTGTACCAAAAATATTTGTTTGTCGATTATAGATTATTTATTGAGGGCGCCGCCCCCCCCCCCAAATTCAAAATATAATTATTTTTACCAACTGTCAAAAATGTGATTATGCACATTGAGAAAAATTTACTGTGATTACTATTAGGTAATACAATTAATATTGTAATAATTTAATTTTTGTGTTCACGAAACCGTGGATAACTTTATCTGAAAAAAATACAATATAATAGGGTCTTGATACCCGTTTTAAAAACAATAGTATACTAGCCGCAGTTATAAGTCTATAAATAGTCAATGCGTACCCGACCTAACCCGTAGTATGTGTTTTTTTTTTAATAAATTTGAGTTTCTTTAAAAATTATACTAATTTAAAAATCAATGATCATTTATCCCTATTATTTTTGATAAGTATTCAAATATGAATTAATTTTTGTTAATAGAAGTTGAACAATTGAAGCAGCTTATTATTTTAAATATGTATGTAAATTTATTTTTCATAGCATGAATAATGTATCCCATAAGTGAAGATGTAGGTAATTCTATATTTATTTTTTTTTTGTTATCAGGTACTTTCTATTTTTGTAATTCTTAAATAGGTAAGTAATAGGTATAACTTGTTGTGAAAAAAAAAATTTAACCAATTACCAACTAAACTCTAAAGGTAAATTATTTAAATTAATAAGATTCTTTGTATTGCATACCCCCTACAAGAATTTCATAAAGAAAAATTATGGAAAATAATAAAAGGGCCAAACATTATTGGCCCTCCTAGTAGACATTTTCTGGCTACGTGCCTGTAGTCAAGGCCACCATTTATTGTTATTATTATCGTACTTAGTGTGCAAATTATTTGGCCTATCTGCATTGTTCAAGGCGTCATATTTGATTTGTTTATTTGATTAATTGTCTACTTTACCAACGATAACCGTAAACGCATAATGTCCCAAAATAATGGTCTCCTTTCTGCAGAGCTAAATAAGTGAACAAAAAATATGCTCGTTGACTACATTGTTACGCAATCTTTACCTGTTGGTGTGAAATTAAGTGAAGACTTGTCACTATTTTAAAATAATTTCTCTTCCAACCCGATAACAATTTCACCTGAAAATCCAATAAATGTAGCCTCCATTTTACAATCCGCTGTCGAAGAGCTCAAATCTGTGGTACTCAGTAATTCTAAATTACATGACAAATTAAATCGTCTCAATATGTCAACAAGTGGTACCTCAACTTCCAAACCGAATGCAGAACCAAAAATTTGCCAATAATTACTGTTCACCCGAAGCTGGATGCGGATACTCGTCCTAGACAGTCCAGATTCCAATTGACCACTAGTCAGCCTTTGGCCTCAAAACCAAGATTCATCGTCGGTTCTCATAAAAACTCGTCCTCTAAGTTGTCTTCAGTTCCCGTGCGAAAACATGATGATATTTTTGTCTCGAGACTTGATCCATACGTTACGTCTACCTTGCTTGAATCTGAATTATTTAATAGTTACTCTGAAGTGACCATCAACAAAATGTCAATTAGAACGTGTTCAGAGACGATTCCTATCTTGCGCAGCTTTTACATTAAAAATAAAACATCCTCCCGTGACTATTCTTTAGTTATGCAGGAACCTAGGTCTCGTCTCATTATCAGACAGGAGAGTTAACACCAACGTAGAGTTTTTGAAAAACTAGTGGATGGTCGCTTTGATGCTCCCTCACTTCTTGTATTGGACATTGGTCCCTTCTCGCACTATGTCCCATTCTTAGCTCCTACGCATACTACCAATTATGGCAGAAATAATCCTATTAATCGCATGATACGGCTGGTCAATGAGATTACCATTTATCATATTTTTTTTTAATATTGGAAATTTATTTATTTATTTATTTTTTTTTTGTTCTACTTTACTTTTACTATTTTATATTACCTATTATTATTATTAATATTATTATTATTACTATTATTGAATTATTATCATGTTTAAACTTATATGGTATCTTAATTTTTTATTGTTCTGTGTTAAATTGTTGTAAAGGGCATTGCCCCTAAATATATATAAATAAATAAATAATAAATATTCCATCAAAAATAATTAGAGTTGAACTTTATATTAAATTGAATTAATGATCTTGTCATAATTTAAACACGTTTAAAACTGTAACCATTAAAATATTATTTTATAATTTCATTTATCTAAACTATAATATTATTTAGAATGTTAATTAATATCAATAAACATAAAAAAAATATACCTACATAGTATGTTATAAAATGGAAAATTGTTTATAATAAATTTATATATTATCCTACATATTAACCATTAACATTTAAATTATGTAGGTAATAGCCAATAAGTATGCATCATATTACAATATAGGTACACTCATTAGTCATTATAATTCTACATAATACATGTAATGATACCTACAGTTGTCGTATATCGATTTTAGGCTTTAGCGAAGTGCAGTTAAAATATTATGTTATTGCAGCCGACTGCAGGTGTCATTTTATTTATCATCCATTTTCAAATAGCCAACCTTTAAAGTTCCTACAACAGTTCATCAACTTATTTTCGAGTGTTTTGTAGACACGCCATGTGGTCACAATGAAACATTATTACCTAACAGTGCAAAATGGCCTCCGGTGACATATATGAAAAATAAAAGGGCCAAAAGAGATGAGTGTACTCATACGATTTTTTTTTCCACAGTAACGAACCTATTCTCTGTGTATTTTCTAAACACGAAAAGGAAACTGAAGATTCGAATACCCTCCCGCTGAGAACTCCCCACGTGCATATAGGTTTTTAAAATGTTTCGGATTGGTACAAATTCAAAGTGAAGGACTTCAAATAATTTAACGAATGGTCAACAACGATAATTATTCCAAGTAAAACGTATTATTAGAAGTGTAAAATTTATAAAATAATATAATAAGATAAAAACAATAATGTGAAATTTTAATCACAACAGTCACGTTTATACTGTTTGTTATAGGTTAGTTACGCATTGCAAGATCCTTTTAACGGTAAATTGGCAGTTCAAAACCTGCGGGAAGTAAATTTTTCAGTCCAGAGATAAACTTTGAGTAAGAAATTGATTATGTTAATTGACTAGCATTTTCAAATAAATAAATAGAAATAAAACATTTTTTTTTGTATTTATTTATTTTTTTATTTTAATGTATGTAATATTAAGCATGGTGAAAACGATAATAAAGCCAGTATTTGGCGGTCGGACTAGTTTTAAAATTGTAGCTATTTGAAATTTATAGTATTTTCATATACCTACACCCGGCGTGATCATTTAATTGTTTAATGTTTGGACAATTAAAATCGAAAATATCACTTAATTTTTATGTAAAACCACATTGGAAGAACTCGGACTTTAAATAACTATAACTTCAAAACTAAGTCCGACCGCCAAATTCTAACTTTACCATTGCTTTCACTTTTCAGCATACGTTAAAACAGTAATATACCAGTAAACCTTCAAATTAGAATTATAGACAATAAAGTCATCACTACGGAGAAACAAAAGAAAAATAATAAATGTAATAACGGAATTAAACGTCCCTTGTCTTAAACACTCTTATCGTCCGCAACAACCACCAATTGCATAGACAGACAAACATAAATCGAAACCATTCATCATGCACATTCTGCTCTTACCACAGAAGACCCTATATTATTTCCTTCTATAATAACGATGTCAACTAAATCGACGGCTCGCCAGAAACTCCTAACCAGGGGCAACTAAACACTACTAACAATACACCAAAAAACATTTAAGTTCCACCTATATTTTTTAAAGGCGTCCACGATTACATAATAATATTATTATGGTATATCAATGCAAAACAACTTAAAGGATTTCATCGGACCGGAAATATTCTCTTGTAAATCGACTCATCTCAAAATCCAAATAAATATGTCCTTTATTATTAAACTCATGACTAATTATTAATTTTATCATAATATAACCTAACCTATAACCTATTATGTGAATTATGTTTATATGCCGTATATTATATTTATTTTTCCCATTAATGCAGTTGGTATGACAACCAACCAATAACAGAAATGAAATTAATGTTATACACTTATAACGTTATAATTTAGCGTTATAGTAGATACCTATAGGTGACCCCACGAAACCAATGAATAATATAATTACGTTACCAATTACCTATAGTATAGGTCCTATACCATAACAATAACAAAAAAAACAGATCCACGTTATAATTTTTACAATTTTATTTTTGTAATCAGATTTTTTTAAGGCTGCCCAATGCTCATAGCAACCTCGTTAATAATTTTTTTTTTTTAATCATAATTTTAAAAACAATATAATATGTTGTGAAACCTCTTTTTACTTACACATCTAAATAGTGAACACTTTCAAATAGACACCGAAGTGTCCGGTATTTAATCAGTGGAGAAAATATCAAGACGTATCATGCTATGTTATTTTATTCTAATTTCTAGTGATAATAATGTATGATACTATTCTCACTAATCTTTTTATTTTTATTTTATTCTCAAATTAAATTTTTATTACTTATTGTACTTACGTGTAAATATTTTATTATTCTAAAAATTGGTAATTAGTAAGCTAATGCCTCTACCCCCCCCACACAAAAAAAAAATAAATAAATATATTTCTGACCCTCAACAAAGCTTAGAGTTAGTTTTCCTATCCAAAACCATATGTTTTGAGAATTTATTTGTTAACATATACAAAAAAAATGTGGATAAGCCACGTTGAAATCGTGCACCGAGTACATGTACCAATGTCAGTTATTGTTGTGTAAATAAGTTATGATATGAAAAGAAATAAAATTAAACAGATTTATTTTTTGTAAAAATTAAATTTATGATCATCAAATTATAACATAAATATTATTATTATATTAAAACAAATAATATTCATAACTAAATATTTCTTCTTGCCATTAAAAATATCTCAAATTTTAGTCTTAACGTATTTTTAAATTTAAAAAATTAATTTGTAAGTATAATAATATGCAAATGTACCTATAGATTTCTAAGTAAATAATACTAACAACAAAATATAATTATTAACTTTAATTTAAAATTCCCTATAAACCATAACTTACCTCAAATCTAACTATCAGATTATGTTAATTATACAGTTTATTTAATATACAATAAAAATAAAGTTTAGGTAATGGCAAAAACTAATATTTATATAATATGTGATCATAACAAAATTGTTATTAAATATATAGATTACAAATTACAATACCTAAAATAACAGAGAATTCTAATTTAAAAATATTTTCTCGTGTTTTCAAAACATGATTAGCGTAGCTATTTAGAAAAAAAAAATGATGAATTCGTTTTATGTTAGAGATGTCCTTAGTAATAGTTAAATTATTTGAGCTTCAATAGTTCTTTTCTCTGACGTTCCAAGAGTCTCTCCATATTACTGCACTGATCTAAGGCAGCGTTTCGTTCACTTTGTAAAGTCTGAATTGTATCGTCTTTTCGTTTAATTGCTTCTTTTACCCTAAAACAATAATGACCGAATGAGTAAATCTTAAATTTACTTAATTGAAAACGTCTACTAATACCGGACGTAAACGTGATTTATTTCTCTTTCTTTTTCAGTTTCAATAGTTTTTATTTTGGTTTCAAAACTCAATTTTGATTGAATTAATTCTGACTGTAATATTCCGATCTTAGTGACAGCCTCGTTTTTAATAATATTTTCTTTTGCAGTAAGGTCATTTTTTAGTTTGGAAATCAACTGAAAAAAGTATTAGAATGATGACTGATTTCGCGTTAACATTTAGCATAATTTATAATATTAAATATATACCTCTTGTAATCGTACTTGTTCAACATTACTCTTATTCAATTCACTAGTGAGATCTGCTATTTTATCTTCTTGCTCCTGTGCTCTTGTACGAGCTTCGTTTAATTTCATACGATGACCTGATATGGTATTTTCTAGTTCTCGAATGTCAGCTTCGTACTCAGATTTTATTCGTCTACAATCACACAATTAATTAAATGTTGTTATCAATCCAATTTCACACATAAGTTAAGACACTTAATAATTGCAACAAATTATATAAATATTAAACGATATGCATTTATTTAAATGTTTCAGCTAATTTACACTTGATGAAATGTAAATAATGTCTTATCAATAATTTAATTATTACTTAATTTTCATTTCTGAACTTTTTTCTCTTTCAGAAGCTTCGTTCTCCAATTTTTGAACAACTAATTCAATATGCTTATCTCGCTCTTTTTTGCATATTTCTTTGATATTACTTTCCTTATCTGCTAACACAGCCGTTTGATGTTGTATCCATTTTGTCTTATCTGTTTCACAAGTTTCTCGAATAGTCTTCAACTCGTTCTGAAAGCACATCGTATTGTCAATAAAATATTTTTCATTTCACACATAAATATTGGATTTATTTTGATTTTAGTAAACGTTCTCTTTTTACAACTATATTTTATATACAATTAATAAAATAATAAATAATTATTTAATTTAATTATATTTTGACAGTATATACTCTTCATTGGAAATGGCAAACTAAGACAAATATCACAGAAATTCAATGCCTCTACTCTTTGTTTTAATTTTTATAACCTTTAAAAACAATACCTAGGTTTTGGTTTTAAATTATTAATTATTACAATACAATTATTAACGTAACCTACCTGAAACTCTTGCTCTTTTTTATTAATCTTCTCTTGGATCTCTAATACCAATTTCTCAAACTTTTGTTCGAGGGCTTTTTGTTTTTCCATTAACGTCACGTCATTTTCTCTTTCTTGACGTAATCTTTCCCCGTGAATTTCACCTAACAGTCGTTTACGTTGATCTTGATAGCTCTTTTCAAGTTCAGCAATTTCCATTTCCAAACTAATTTTAAATAATACCTAGTTAATAATTTATCATATGTAAATCAAACTATAATATACTATATAGGTGGTCATCGGAAAATGTAATGTTGTTTTTAAAATAAAGTCCCAAGGGTCATTTTTTCTATTTTACTTCAAAAAATGTCTTCATTTAATAACTCACGATTGTGTTTTAATTTTATTGAAACTATTTATTTCATTAATAATTATTGACTACAAACTGTTAATTTATGATATGTCATATTATGTACATCAATAAAATAATGTTATCAATAGAGACAACAGTATATACAAAGTTATAAAAAGGTACTTACCTGATTTATAGTGTAAAAAGTAATAATATAGGTACTTACCGATTTCTTGAATTTTCTCTTTCTGTCACAATTGCTTGTTCTCGTTCTGCATCCATTTTATCTCTCATGGTTGCCATTCTCCTATGCCATGTTGCTTCGATCTCTTCAATTTGTGATTGATGAATTCTCCTAAGTTCTGACAATTCTTCTTGATACGCTACGGACATCCTATTAAGTTCAGGTTCAATGCCTTTAATCGTCATCTCCTGTATGCATAAAAGTTGTAATATTTAAGTACCAAGTGCTAGTGCATTAAATAGTAAAATATTAAAATATATATTTACTTTAATTTTTTTTGTCTTTAAATCAACCCATCGATCTTTTTTTATTTTTTCAGATGCTGTCTGTTTGTCGATAGCTTTTTTCAATTCAACTTTGTGTCGTTCTTCTTGGCTCGATAATGCGTCATTCATTTTTTTTGTAAGCTCCTTTACGGTCAAAGAACAACTTTCACTAAGTTGTTTTTTCTCGTTCAATAACTAATCGAATAATATGTTTTTAAAAAATATAATCTGATACACAAAATGATTTCACAATATTTTAATATTATTTACTTTATCAATGAATTTTTGGTGTCTCGTAACAGTGGATTCATATTCAGATTTAGTTTTTGCGTGCTCCGCTTGTAGTTCAGATATAGTAGTTTTTAATTTTTCAGTTATATCTTCTTTTTCTGATAGTTGTATTTGAAGCATGGCTACTTTCTGAGCCAACTCTGCTTTGTCAAGATCCATAATTTGTTGGAGATTCCCTTTTTTTTCATCCATAATTTTTTTACCGGGTCTAAACATATAAAATTGATCTATATCACACATTAGGCAGCCAGAAAATAAACTTACGACGGTGGTGGTGTGTTTGGTAACTGTACGGGCGATTTTTGTTTAGGTGATTTGGGAGCAGTCGGTTGGTTTGAATTTTTTTCTATCTCGTCCAGAAATGACCATAATGCCCTTTTAAAAATCCATTAAAAAAACAAAAATAAAAACGTAGGTTAAAAAATATATATTTGGAATCATGAAAAAAAAAAATAAAAAATTATAATGATTTCCAAGTGATATTAACTTTGAACTAGACGAAGATTCTGGTACTAATGTTTGATGTTTATTATTATCTGTAACACCACTTTTCCTGACATTCATGTCTACAATAAATCAGTATACATCATTATACAACAAATATAAAAATAATTTTATAAAATATATTAATTTAAGTGTAATGATTAAGTATTATAATACGTGATAGTATGACGATAACAAAAAAAGTTTGAGGTAAGCGAATTCTATAAACTAACTACCGATATCGTTATTTTCGGACTCAAGTTCTTTAAGAATGTTAACGATCTCGTCGTACGTTGACGTCTTATGTTTTTCTTTGCAAAACTCATCCTTTAAACATAAATCACATTAAACGTTTACTAAATAGACGTATCGATGCTTTCTAAAATCAACAAACTGTGATGCGGATACCGATCACCGGGGATACTCACGAGTGTATGACCGTTGAACTCGGGTGTGGACGGTCTCTGCAAGTGACTAGACATCCACGAGACCACATCTTCCCTGACGTAATCTTGCACCGGCGAACGTTCAGCGTTCTTCGGACGGTCTCTCCTCACTTCTGGCTGTCTCTCCGAAAGTTGCTCGTTCCGCGCCGCCACCGCTTCGACCGGCTGGACAGTGGCTGCCGTGGTCGCGAACGGCTTTGATTTGAGCGCATCCCTTATAGTTTTAGCTCTGTGGCCGACAGTCGCCGCCACCACCGGTGTGATCTTTTTCTTTGACCTGATCTTCGGCTTTGCGATGGACCGCGTTCGGCTTCGGTCACTGTCCGCATCGCTACCCCGGATCGCCCCCACTGATACGGACCCGCCGAATCTGTCGCTCGCGCCACCTATGGCCGCACTTAGGTTCGAGTACAGGTTCTCCTCGTCTAGCTGACTGCGGCCACTCTTCGAGTATGGAACGGTCCGTCCGTCACCGACACCGCCACTGTCCACACTTTCTACGTATACGTCTGTTGCAGGTGTTGGCACAGGAACCACGACCGGTGCCGAATTTGGGAACCAGCGCTGAAATTTCAACTCCACTGCATCGTCGAAAGTTGCTGATCCATTGGCCACCCGGCCGAATGTTTCCGGTAAGCACGCGTCCCCACCTCCGGGTGGTAAAGGTGGCTTAGAAGTCAGCCCTGGCTCGAGCGACGGCTGTCCATCGCCATCGCCAGTGTCTTCATTCGGGGGGACGGGCGTCAAATGGCCGTCACTAGACGACGACAGTTCGGCCGCGTCCAACTCATCAAACGCACTCTCCGGTCGATCTAAACGATTTCCGACACCTACAATACAACACAATAAAAACTTTGTATATTTGATTTTGTTTTTTAGTTTTTGCAATAGTTTCTGCATACTGAGATCTTGAAATGTTATCAGTTTTCTTCCAATATGGGTTGTATTCAGGACGTTAATTTAAGACGAAAGAGTGTGTATAATGGGCTTTTAAGGTCCGAATGTATAGACAGTACTACAGTAGTGGTACTAGTGTATGCCCTAGTGGGCACCACCACAGTTAATTACAAAAAACTAATACTCCCCTCAATAATGATCCCCTCAAGTATCAATAATTATTATTAATTTCTATTATAACTAATGTTATTGCACATAAAAGTCCAAACTAAATTATCAAATACTTATTCGTGTTGATAGAGGACAATATATAATTTTATAAATTGTTATTGGCAGTTTTGATTGATGAATAATTACTAATGAGTGGTACAACATGCTGGTACTCGAATAATTAACATTTATTATACGAGTACATTGTTATGCGCCCAACGTGTACACTATTGCATAACATTGTGGCGTGTGTATTGTATATGAACACATAGAAACTTTTGCCAATGTATATGTATAAATTGCAAAGATTTTAAAACACACACAGAGTCACGCTGAATCGCGTGATAAATCCAGATTGTACATTTATGATAGTATTATAACTTATAGGCTAGAATGTTCATCATTATTATTGAGTTTGAAAATATAATAAAATAAAATGAGTTATGCAATTTGGTTATAATGAATCAAGTAATTTTATTTATATTTTTCTTTAACTTGAATACCTACGTAATAGTAATAGGTACTGACTCTTAACGGGATTTAAATCATAATTTCTACAGTGAAATAATTTTATTTGCTACATGATCGTTTTAAAGTTTGATTACATTTTATTCAAAGTAATATCGTGTTTTTTCAATTAAAAACAATAAATGACTA
Organism: Nasonovia ribisnigri; assembly: GCA_027563435.1. Taxonomy (NCBI): domain Eukaryota; kingdom Metazoa; phylum Arthropoda; class Insecta; order Hemiptera; family Aphididae; genus Nasonovia; species Nasonovia ribisnigri. The sequence continues at coordinate 315,851 of JANEHU010001118.1, forward strand.
ATACACTAAGTCACACTAAATACTGTCACGAATATTGCATTGAAATCTCGTTCAAAAAATATTTTGATAAAGTCAATTTTCTTATTACCAATATACATTCAGATATTCTATATTTACCCGTGTCAATCTGTTGATCGTTGAAATCAAATGAAATGTGTCGGCTTTTGTTAATCTTATTTATTGTATCTGCAGACTGGGGGCGTTTAATTAGTCTAGACTTACGTGGGGATTCCTAAAAAAAAAAAATCAAATTAACGAATGATTTAAAATATCATGCATTTTATCTATAATCATTAAACCTGATATGTAGCACTCAATGTCAATGCAGACATCGGTCTTCCGCGCGACGGCGTGTCGACGTTTTCGTTGTACAAATAATGTAAAGGATTTGAAATGTTCAAATTCGATAAACGGGTTGAGAGATTTATCTGAACAAAATATCATAATATAGATTAAAATATAAAGTATAATGTAGACAATGCAGATAACGATAATATATTACTAGTTTTCAATAATATACATAATATATTTATACAATAATACGTATAAAACTAAAAAACAATAATCATAATCATTATTTTAAGAATATAAATATCAAAAAACGTATACACAACGCGAACATTATAGCCAAAACAAAAATATAAATTAAAATATGTTTAAAAAATTAGTTTAAAATATTGTACGTATTTACTCTTTATCAATATCAATAATATATTATATAGGTATATACCTATATATTATATACTATGTGCAATATATTATTATACTTACTATAGTCTATAAGTCACATTTCTTAAATAGGTACTTATATATTTTTATGGTATTAATTATACTCTAGTAATCATTATTAAATATTTAAATGACAAAATCCATTTACGATATACATACCCACAATAATAATGCTAAGTATCTGTAGGAATACAAAGTTTCATATTGACATTATTGTATATAAGTACACACAATTACTAGTGAAAACTCCATTCGCACGCTTACGTACATATGGTTGTTGCATAAATTAATATTCATTCAAAATTTAAGACATCGCGTGACTAGCAAAGGAGGTACACGCACAAACGATATAATAACAATATGACAGGATAAATAAAATAATTTATAAATCAACAACTCTGGCGAATATAAAAGTTTGTGGATGTGAAAATGTCATGGTTTCTATAAAATTAAATTTTATCGCAATACCTACGGTTTTATAGTTTGTTTATGTATTAGTTTATGTAGTTTAAGATCTTAAATTAATGTAGTTCCTATTTTATAGACGTTACTTGTAATAGGTTTTTAGGACATATATGCACTTTAGGCGCTGTATATAAACATACAGTAGTATCACTACTTGTGTAGGTACATAGTTTAAAAAATTTTTATAGTAAATATTATTTACATAATGTGTATTTTCTTTTTTTTATTTATTGTTGTAACAAAATATTTGATGGATACGATATGTATTCTTACAGACATTAAGTCTACCTTTATCGAAATATCAACAAATTATTTCAAATGTATGTTTGTATTTTTTTTTTTTATTGAGACTAAAGGCTTCAACAAATAGATTATTAGCCAGAATTTACAATTATATTGACATTAAATAAATTACTGAACTATACTGTATATGTCCGTGAAAAATGAGTACACTATATAACTCAGTTATTTTATTTTAGATTCTGAGCGGAGTGATGAATGTATTGATTTTACAATGATGTGTGTTTTTTTTTTTAGTTTTTTTTTAGTTTTTTATTTTTTTAAATTTTTTTAAAATTTTTTTTTTTATTTTTGTGTCTGTCATCACGTATTAGGACAGTAAAAATGCTTCGATTTTCTTCAATACTACCTTTTCTGATAGGAAAGTGAATCTAGATGGTACTTTGGGGGGTCAAAAATTATAATTTCCCAGTAGTTTTCATGAGCGCCTGGAAAAACAAATGAAAAATTAAGGGAAAAACGGGAATTTTTACGGAAAACCAATTTTCGACAAAATCGATTTTGGTTTTTGGTATAACTCTAAAAGAAATGACCGTAGAGACATGAAATTTTGAACAAATGTTTATATATGCATTTTCTGCACACCATAGCATTTTCAAAATATTCTGACTTATTTTGAGCTGTTAACGGACATTTTCAGTTTCTAATTTTTTTAGTTTTTTTTTCTATAAATGTCAATAAAATTTTATATGTTAGGTAAAAAATTTTGAAAATTTAATAGTAGGCTTCTAATATATAGTTTCAAAGGCAGATGAAAAATATTGAAAATCCGTAGTCACAATTTTTATTTATATGTAATCAAAGTTCAAATTTTGACAAAATACGTAAAAATGACGAAAATTTGCAATTTATTTTGAGTTAGAAATTCATAAAAATTTTTTCTTTTTAAATCTAAAATTTGAAAATGTAATACAAGATTTCTCATAAGTTTGCCTAATTTTATCAATAAAAAAAAAGTTATAAGCAAGTCATAATAAATTTTTATGAGCATTTTAAGTTTAAATTTGTACAAGATTCGATATTCACTCGATTTCTCATGTAGCGATTTTCTTATTTTGTTGCAATTCAAAAACAAATAACTGTAGATGCATGAAAATTTCACTGAATGTTTATATAAGCTATTTCTATACACCATTTAATTTTTAATATATTTTGACTGTTTTTCAACTTTTTATGGACGATTTCAATTTTCAAATTTTTTAGTTTTTTTTTCTATTAATATCAATAAAATTTTATTTGTTGGGCCAAAAATAATGAAAATTTAATACAAGGCTCCTGATATATTATTACAATAGCAATTGAAAAATATTAAAAATACATAGGCACACATTTTTTTTATAAGCATTTAAAGTTCGAATTTTGACAAAATTCATCAAAATCTCGAAAATGATCAATCATTGTAATTAAACAATTATAAAATGGTCAGTTTTTATAACTAAGGATTGAAAATTTAAAGCAAAGATTCTAATAAATAGTACATACTATATTCAAAAAATCTAAAAAATATTTAAACACAGTTATTTTTTATAGACATTTTAAGTTCAAATTTGGACGAAATTTCATATTAAAATCAATTTTAACGAGTAAAAGTATATATTATAATATTTTTATAGCATCACTGATAATTTTAGGTTAATAATGAAATAATATGAATAATATTAATTCAACTTAGCAGCTACCGTAAAATAACAATATCAATATAATTAAAAATATCCTAGACTGACATACCGTTTCCGCTCAGAATCGATTTTCGTATACATTGATATTATAATATCATTGAATTCAAATTTAATACCATCCATTATAGTACAGTGATCTACTTGTAGCCTACTGTACAGCGGAGCGACATCCACTTGACCCCCTTTTTTGTTTTACATACATTACTCAGTACCCATTTCATATTTTAGAATTTTATCTGCGGGAGATTGATGATCTAATAGTCTAGTTTATTGGGTACTGCGAGTAATATAGGTAATTTAATTATACAGTGTATCCTATTTTCCAGGGGCGTAAGTAAGGGCGGTACTCTTTTCGCCCAAAAACGACCTTCCTCTTTTCGCCCACGTCCTCTTTTCGACCAAGTATGATAAAATAGTTTCCTCTTTTCGCCTAAAAATAATTGCATTCTTTTCGCCCACGGTTTCATGTTTGACATTTTGGAAAGCACTGTCTCAAGATGATTTATGTTTGATATAATATCGATACTAATTGGTATGGGTCAACTAAAAAATGAAGACAAAATACAACAGTACAATAGAGGAGAGATAAGTCGGTATGCATTTCTTAAATCAATATCATTCAACTATACAAAAAATTTAAATTTAAATTAAATCCTAATCCATGACATAACATTTTTTTGACGACGTCATAACAACTAATGACAAATACATACCTATTTTATATTATATAATAATTATTTTAATGGGCACAAACACAAATACATTTTTGGAGAGTAATAGAAGCCGCCTCCTCGTGGTGCTCTCTGGGTTATGCTAAATGGCTTTATTAAATTAATTTTTGAGACAGTGCTTTCCAAAATGTCGAACATGAAACCGTGGGCGAAAAGAATGCAATTATTTTTAGGCGAAAAGAGGAAACTATTTTATCATACTTGGTCGAAAAGAGGACGTGGGCGAAAAGAGGAAGGTAATTTTTGGGCGAAAGGAGTTACGCCCGTAAGTAAGGGGCAATGAGTGAGATAGATCCCCTCTAGACCCTTTATAATACATATATATTACAATCAACTCACCACTCTTCTTGAAAATGTAGCATTTTGTGTGTAAAAATTGTATATCCCCCCCCCCAGCATAAATTCCTAATTACGCCACTACTATTTTCGCGGACACACGGTATACAGAGTGTCCCGCGAGGTAAATCCCATTGCGATATATCCTGAAATAATTATTAAATTGTAAATCTGTTTTTTTATTAGACTCGCAGAGACAAGGACTACACATATTTTATTTTATTTTTTCGTAAAAAAGTTAAAAAAGTTAAAAAATAATTTTTTTTTAATTTTTAATTTTTGAAACAATTGAAGATAGCGTTATATAGAGTATATAGAGTTTATTTTTGTAAACAATTTTGACTCTTCAACATTTTATTTTATTTTATCTCATGATGTTTAATAATTCTTTTAGCTTATAGGTAAAACGGAAAAAAACCTGTTTTTGTTCGGGCAGCAAGTCCCCCTCTACAGCTAATTGGGATATCCTCACGGGACACTCTGTATAGTGGTATTAAATACAATTATTAGGGCTTACATAGGTATACATAGAATTTTTTAAGGTTTTAACATGGTGTTTCTTCTTATTTTTAAATGTTGGTTTCGATAACAATTGATCTGAAAAATACCATATACTAGGTGAGTGTCTTGATCTAATAGCACTTCTTGTATTGTTAAGGGATGGTTAAGAATGCGTTTTACAGTGACCATAACGGGTTGAATATTTTATATATTTATAATCGTGAAATTGGATAAATTTATAATACCTATATATAATATCCGATTTAAAATGTTCACTCACATAAAATATTTTATTATATAATAATTGAATATTATGATATCTAACAATTAATATGAAACAAATGAATGACTTTTGCCATGTTTCAAGTACATTTCCATAGGACAGGTATCAAAAATACAAATAAAGTAATTTAAAGATACTTCACATCTCTTTTCTGTGAACGAAATCAAATAGAAAATTGTACTTCTGTATTATTTTTTGTGTTAGACTAAATACTATTTCTATGACAATAGACTATTATAATATGTCTTTGCCTGTCCACCGCGATACGTATTGATTAAATTGTATTTATTATTAACCGGATGGGTTCGTTTCCTTGACTGAACACACATTGGAATAAATAGAAAAAAATAAGAAGTATTTTTTATACGGCACGCGCGAGCTAATAAAATCGCAGTGTGCGTGTAGTACAATAATATAGGTACAAGAAAAAAGCAGACAAAAGACTATATGTTGTGTGGTATTTGTCTGTTACTATAAGTTATGGTGTTATCGAAATAGAAAAATAATAGTTATTTTGAAGACAATATACTGTTGGTAGGTTAAATATAAATGTGCATTTATGAAAGGACCGAGAATCGACTCTTGCGCAAAAAAACACTTTATTATCCAATATTTAAATAAATTGTGAACCTGTCTCATTGTCCTAGCTTTTGTCTGAATCATTTCTATATTATGGGATCCTCAAACTATCAGCAACAACTCCTTAAATTTGAGCACGTTTTCGAAGTTCAGCTGTTTTGTTTTAGGTAATTGTCACTATTTGTGATTGTACCTGTATATTATAATCACAAATCTCAAAAAAGATTTAACAGATTTTGAAATCGTTGGCCAAACGTAGGCGGCCACTTATAATTTATTAGTTATGGTATTACGATTTTAAGTGTCGCTGTCTAATGGGATTAACTATTCTGTTATTCTAGTTAAATTTTAAATTTCATAACTCTTTATGAACTTTCCGTTCCATAGCAGTAACCCGATCTTCTAAATCTAACTATGTCTTTGTATGAACCCTTCAGGCCTCAGACGCCTTTTTTAATAATATTACCCCGTGGATCCTGTAACCTTATAGTTCAATCTTTAAAGGCGTTGGAGCCGTTATTAAGTACAAAAACATGTCCTACAGGAAAAACTCTCACTCCCTGTAAAATAGTCAGATTTCGTTAATTTTTTTTTATTTGATAGAAGAGAACCTTTTTCAGGTTCAAAACCCAATAATAATATTTGTTCTTTTTTAAACGAATTTTTCTACCACTATTTAAAATAAAATTAAAATTTGGCCTTTAATCCTACCTAAAAAACATTCTCTTATTTTAGTTGAAAAAAGTTAACGGAATCCGAATTTTCTACAGGGCGTGAGAGTTTTTCATGTGAAGTAATTTTCGTTGATATATAATACACAGTATCAACTCCCCCTACCGTGTCAATATATGTATTGAGTTGTAGATTAGTGGAAACATATTATAATTAAAGTAGTAACTAAAATAGAATTTTCAAATTTTATAGAATTTCGGAAAATTAAAAAACTGGCACTGACACATTATAACCACAAAAACAATTGAGTAAACCTTTAACACGTCTGGAAAATATAAATATTTTAATGTAACATAATATTTAACTATATTACTATAATATAAAACATGTGTATATCGTACGTATATATTATAGTATTATACATCAGTGTACGTACTTGAGAGCCTTGCAAAGATAGCCCCGTGGGCGTCACGACTTGCTTATTTGTCTTTGAATTCTTTTTAAAATTGGACATTTTATCCAAACTCGCTCGCTACGAATGAAAACTAACCGCAATAACAGTGTCCACTGATTAATTAATGATAGGTTATGAATACTACATTGTATCAGGATTTTCGTGGATGTCACGGTACACGACTATTGTTCACGTGCAAAGAACTCCGAATAAAACTGAGGCCTACTATAATATAATACCTGCAATCCGAATCTCGTCCACACAACACCTACAACAAAACGGTTGCCGAGCAACGCAACATAGAGCACTTAATAGTAAGCGATGTCCCTTTACATAAATGTGTGTGTGTGTGTGTGTGTGTGTGTGTGTGTGTGTGTGTGTGTGTGTGTGTGTGTGTGTGTGTGTGTGTGTGTGTGTGTGTGTGTGTGTGTGTGTGTGTATGTTTCAAGCAGCTTTTCGAAACGATCTGTTATCTATTTAATTCGACCAGTCGGCCGAGCTCAGTTACTCTGTCAATACTCGATAGGTAGGTATGATATAATATTAATATTCACAATATTATGTAAATACACACGCAGTACTACTTAGCACTAAGTAAGTACAGCGCATAACCGAACGTAAGTACATCACAGTATCATATTAGTTTTAATATCGAATTCTTAATCAATATTGTCATAATGATAAACATTGTTTTTAAACTGACGTGACGTCACTTGGTAGTTGATACATTTATTGTAACCGTGCGTGATACTTATAGGTACCTATACCTACTGACGTGTTATAACTACACTTTAGTCAATCGAAAATACACAAGCACACAGATTAATATCTTTAATTTAACAGTTTATTATGTAACACATTTTACTCGACATCAGTAAATTACTTGTAAAATATTCATAAGTATTTTTAAAGTACCTAAATTGAATTATGTATTTTTATAACTTTAATTGAATGCCTACTTTTTTCTCAGATATTTCTCCAAACATAAAAACATTCCTCATATCACAATCGTCGAAACAATTTTAAATCAACTATCAGTAAGAGTAGACTTGATCGAACTCCGCTTGGAAACATTTTCAATGTGATCTTAATAACATTAATAACTGCTTTTCAATTTCATATCACTAATCACACCTCTAATCTACATTAATGTAATCAAAAACAAAAGATAGACAATCCGTGACATATTTTCGCTGTCTGGATTTTTTTTCGATAAGTATATTCATTAAAATAAATAAATACGAAATCACAACATTAAAATATTAAGTTTAAGTCCTATTATTTGTCACTCCGTCATCTGGCTTAGAAGATCTTTTATATTCCGGTTTGATCAATATGTACACGACCAATACACCATAAATAATAAACACTATCCCTACAAAGTTTAAAAATAGTCCTTCCGTCGGCATATGCTCATACTGGTGGTTCCTATAATAATACAAAACATTTTTGTATTATATTAATATTTACAAGGACCTTCACATATTTTTTGATGGTGAATACCTACAATGCAAATATGATTTTTTCACTAAATCCCAGAACTGAAGTTACAATAGATAATACGAACGTCAGTATACCAAAAATTATGTGATACGGCATCATAACTTTTTTATATCTCATCCCTATTTCAGGGTAAATATATGATATAAATCCACTTGTAAACTATAAAATATATTAAATTAGTACACAATAAATTCAATTTGATAAAAAGTTAAGTACCTATATATTCCATTGATAATGTAATATGTGCTATGTGCACTTTTAATTTATTTACATTTGAGTATTTTTAATAAAATAAAATAATTTTTATTCAACTTACCTGAGAAAGAAACATTGTAACAGTAATAATTCCCAACCAACTGTGCAAACTATAAAATTTTGGAATTGGTGGATTAGCAATTATATTTGAATTTAAACCAGTCCATATACCAAGTACCCCGAAGATGACTATACAGCTATGAATTGTTGCATGTTGCATTTTTAATTTTCGTTTTGTAGTATTTCGAAAAATTCTGAAATGGAGGATCGCTAAAAAATAATAATATATATTATGTAATAAAATGTTATTTTAATAAAATTTAAGTTCTTTAATTGGTTCAATAATATGACTAATTGTTTGCATAAACTATATTAGGAAATTAATAAAATAATTTGTATAGTATTTTAATAAAAAAATCTAGTAACTTGCTGTAGGTTTCCAAGTGTACCTCATAATTTACCAAAGTCATTATTACTGTGTGCAATTCGGATGTGTTAAATTTGAATTCAATGATAAAGCAAAGTAAATTAAAAACAATTCTGTGGGGAAACGAGGTGTTTACCAATATTTTAAGTCAATAATTTTAAATTAAATACTTTTTTATGTATGCTATAAAATGTATTTATTTTAAGAATATATCATAATTTATATATTATATCATTCATAGTATTATTAGTCTGTTATTATAACGCCTATATCCTTTTGGTATTGAATTAGATAATATAGTTATAACTTATTTAAACATAATACCGATAATTCTAATAAATAATTATTTATTAATTAATGTTTTAAAATAAAGTCTTACAATTTGCAAATAAATAAATAAATGTGATTGTCATTAATAAAGGGTGCCAGTTGCATATATGTATTGTTCCACTAAAACCAAAACCAGTCCGATAAATTTGAAGCCATAAAAAGACTGATAATATAAGGAATATCCCAATTAACTGAAATCAAAAAGGGTATTATATATTTAATTATTTTTTACAAGAATTTTATTAATATCTTTAACTTGGACATATTCCAATAAATAAATAAATATTTCATAAAAATACCTGAAATATTGTATAAATTGACCAATAGCCAGGAATCTGATTATTCATGTTATTCATGGGTTCTATATTCTCACATTTCTGTTTATTATTTGAAACACAATTATTGTTCGGTGTGGGAGTTTCTTGGATACTACAATTTTCTACTTCCACTGTAACTGCAATAAAAATAAGCACAAGTCGTAACATGTGGTTATCGAAAAAAAATGTATAATCACCAGTTAACACTTTAACAGTTTATTTTTATGTGTGTTTAAACTACCGCAATCACCAAATCGACACCAGTTGCATAAAAAATGTTACAAGATACGAGACATTTTATTTTAGACCAGCTGCCAATTTCAACGGCTTATTAATTTAATTAAATATTGTGTACTTGACACTTAAAAATTCAAATGTGTAATATAATATGGAGGCATTTTCATTAATTGTTGACATCATCGTATCGATAAAGTCACAGCGATGATGGCTATCCGCCAAGATCAACACAACAAATTAATAGCAAATAATAGATTAAATAAAGAAACAAATTAATCTTATACTGAAATGAAAACCATTTCGTTATTTAAACCTATCCGAAACGGGCGAAACGATATTGGGAAAAAAAATGAATAAATCACGATCTAGGATCAGTACCTAACCTTACCAATAGCAATCAAATGAAGACGTTCCGGGGTGGTGACCACAATAATTAATTTTGTGTTGCTGGCTGCTGCCTACTGGTGTGGAAAATCTAAAATGTTATTCCATAATATCATATCAACACCGTAAAATGTAAATAATAGCTATAGACGCTAGTTAGATACCTATTACCTACTACATAATATAAGCTTAAATTGTTATCGAAATTAAAATAAAATTGCACGAAGCCTTATCAAGCTTATTATTGTATACCTACATTAATTGAATTATAGTTTTAAAACGCAATTCATACTTGGTATAATGATAGTTTATCTGTTTTAGTAATACATTTTTGTCTAGAACTATGTTATGAAAAAATATATTCACACTGAAATACAATATTATGAAAATGTTTAATGATTAAACTGATTAAATATGTCTATCTTTGTATTATATATAAGACAAAAAATGTTTGTACCTACCTACCTATGTCTTTTATGCATTCCTAAACCGTTCATCCAATTGTGATGAAATTTGATACAGGGATAGATTAGACCTTAGAGAAGAAGACGGGCTAAATTTTGTCGCGAAAAGGTAAATAAGACGTCCAATCCGGGGAGGTTCTCAAACAGGGATTTTGAGATTAATATTATTATAATTTTTTTAAGTTAACTTTAACTTTTTAACTTAACTGATTTTTATTAATATAAACGTAATAAATAACGAGTTACTTTTAATCAAATCTAAATTTATTATTTATTTATTTTATTATTTTAAACCATATAATTGGCTATTTATATATAAAAAAAAATTAAAAAAAAATTAATTTAAGTTAATAAGTTAACTGTAAGTTATAATATAACTTTTAACTTAACTGAGTTAAAAAAAAATTAAGATAACTATTAACTTTAAACTTTTAAAATTTTTTCTATCAACTTAACTCAGTTAAAAATTATTATTAACTTGCCCAAGCTTGGTTTTAATAATAATAGTTACACCGCTCGCATAATCATAAGCAAATATCACGGACAACGCCGGTTGGCATACCTTTAAAGTATAAATTAAAATATAAAATCATTTACGCCTTAAGAGTCATTGCTTACAAAAGCGTGTTACACCCAAAAGTAGTTGAAAAATCACAAAAACAACAAAACATTTCCGTGTCAACTAGTATTATACTATTAAATTATATATACGAGTAGACGAGAGATTGCGAGAACTTGACGTTAACCAAAAAACATTGCTAAGTAAATACGATTATCGTACCTACTCATACGAAAATGTACACTGACACTTATGTACACCTCTGTCGACCTATGCATAACATGGATGTGTAAATAAGACAACAATTTAGTGTTTTAAATGGTTATGCAATTATTGAACTTATACTTACGTAAGAAATATTTAATCATTGATTAATAATGATAAATTATTATAAATTATAATTTATTATAAAATATATACTAGTGTTACAAATATCATAGAAGTACAATAAAATTTCATACATACCCATTTTTAATGTCCAATGTCGAAAATACTTCAAGCACCTAAAATACGTCACATATTAATATCTTGTAAAATAAATGTTGAAACTTTCAAATATTACTACAAAATTGCATTATTAACAATATAATAAGGGCATTTAGTTTCACAGTGATGCATTCATTATATTAAATATTATTTACTATTGCACTACTAAACAAATTCACGATACACGTTTCGAAGAAATAAAGTAAATCATACGTTTCGACACAACCGTGTCCGTTTTATGTTGTAAAACAACTAAACTATTAACCAATGCATACTATTCTACTGCAGTATATAGATCGGCCGATATTTTTGGCCAGAAGTAGGTACATACACAAAGATATTGTAACATCTGGAATGACCGGAATGATGGAATGTAAATTGTTCACGGAATATGTTATCGGTCTGTTTTATTTTTATCTGTGAAATACTAAAAATAATATTTCTATTAACTTAGAAAATACTAATATATTAAATATTTAAATAATTAAATACACAATAATATAATATTGCATTTTTTAGTAAAAACTGTAATAATACAAGCTATAACCAGTAGGTAATAGATATATACAGTATACCTAACTCTATACCTTATATGTTAGGTACATGTTCAAGTTCTTTGAGCTACCATTGTGAATGAATCTAGATATATAAATACTATTCTTACATATTAAATACTGGATTAACACTTTTTGGACTTAATATAATCAGATTTCAGTTAGAACGACCAAAATACGTTATAAAATGTACATTATTTAAACAATACACGTATAAAAATCTTTAAATTTTCATATTTAACATTCCATTACTGACAAACATTAGCTTTCATGATAAATCAATTAATAGTATTCTAAACAAGTGTGTAAAGACTATATAGTAAGAATTAAATTATAAGACGTTATTAATCGTCATTAAGTATATTTTAAGCAGGAGATTAACTTAATATATTATTTTTGAAATACATATATGCGTATGTGTGTGGTGATGATAGTGAACATAAAAAAATGACGTTCCGTTATCTAATTAAACTACAATACAGATTACAGACGCGATTCACTAAGCATGCTCATCCTCGTTTTTTCCTTTTCCTTTAATTTGTTCAAATTCCGATTTTTGCAATTTTTAAATATACTTAAAGACTATATATTCAAATTGTTGAGATATTTCTGTGCTACGTAGGTAATTATAAGGAGTGTCCCGTGGTCATACAAATTTCTGTTTCTCAAATGAAAATCCACCTTTTTTACTGTATACCTATTACCTATTACAGTAGATAATTTTAACATAAATATGTTTTTGCACTTTTTGGTAAAAATAAAAATATTTTTCGGAACAAGTGACGCCAAATTTCATAATATGGTTAGTTCGTTGCCATTGTGACCTATAATTCATAGAATTTCCTTGTAGAGGAAAAATATTGAGTAACGTACTACTGCAGGAAGTGATTTTAAAAATTTTTTTTTCTATACATTTTGTTGTACTTAATCCAAAATCGTTGACTCCTAAAACCACACACATGTGCGATGAAATACAAGACAAAACCGTACACATTTAATAGGTTGAAACCACACACTTTTGGCATATAGGTTAAAACCACACAGTTTTTAAAATTGTTACATCCAAAAAAGGTCTTTGATATATTGCTTTATAATATATATAGTCAAATTTAAAAAAAAATTAAACATTTCAACAAGTGCTCTTAAAAGTTAATACAATTTCATTAAAATTTAGAAATATTACTAGCTATTATATATTTACTAACTTGTTTTTGTTTTACAATTAGACGGATAATATATTTTACACTCCCTTGTGGGACTTACGTATTAACCACTACATATAGGTATACACAAGACCGATTAATAACGAGTGGTGACTAAAAACTTCAAATGTGTTAGCATGATTATTGTATATATAGTATCTTATTATCTTATACGTTATTTAGAATTTTGGTATGCGTTCAAATGTTTAGAAATTATCTGCTAAATGAATTAAAGTAAAAAAGGGAAGTTCATATTTGAAAAACATGGAAGTTTACTTTTCCACACAACACAACTTAAATACCTAGTTCAACAAAATCTCAACTATTTAAAAATATTATGGGTTTAAAATATATTTTAAAATTCCAAAAATCAAGTTTTGAATAATTGCATTATTTAAGAAAGAATTATTTTACTAGGTATAGATACCTAAAAATATGTTTCAGCATTAAATATTTACTATACATCCTATATCCTAAAAGTTTGCTATACTATATTTTATTGTATTATACTAAAATGGGTTGTTTACTGATGTCAGGTTATTAATATACAATTATTATTAATTAATTTTAATGTTATATAAAAGAATACTCAGTTGTTATAATTATAATATTTTGTGAGATAGTTAAATTATAACTTGTTAGTTTGTTGAAGGCCTTTAACCTACTTGGATTTAGCCAAGTTTGTGTAAACACACAAACAAAAAATTGTATGTAAATCATTTAGTTTTTATAACTATTCTAATATCCCAATCATCTACCATAGTCATATTTCCACAATCATATATTTCCACATTTCTCTAAGAAGTCTAAGACATCCCTTATATAGCTTATTATATTGATAACGTAATTCTGAGTAATAATAATAATTAATAATAGCACATTATTTCTATATAATTATTGTTTAGTAATAATTAAATTACTTTAAATTAATCTATATAGATACAGCCTATATAACTTCAACAGTTTTACTTTTTAGTTTTTCTGCATCTCTGGTGAAACAACAAAGTACGTTAAGAGTGTCGGTGCCAGTTTTTTCAATTTTCCGAAATTTTATAAAATTTGAAAATTATATTTTATATTTTAGTTATTACTTTAATTATAATACTTTTCCAATAATCTACAGCTCGATAGCTATTTAGGGGGGAGTTGACTCCTCATGCAAAATGTTATCTTCTTTTAAATGCTACAAAAAAATTAACGAAATCCGTCTATTCTACAGGGCATGACAGTTTTTCCTGTAAGACAAGTTTATATGTATACTAAAAAACGCACCGGCACCGACGCCCTTAAAACTAGTCATTTGTATAAGAAAAATTATAAGCACATACACTGAAACATAATACAAATATACTTTAACAGCTTACAATAACACTTTGCGTCTCTGCGCATATATGTACCTAGTGTAATTATATTGGTTTATATTTTAAACTATTTAAAAATAGTTGATTCTTGTGAGTACACTTAGTCAATGCATCGTAAATCAGACTTAACATTGAAAATCAGTATCATAATGATAAAATATTATGCTTTAAAAATCAAATTTAAGAATATTTTTAGTAAACCTAACTGAATTGATTCCGAAGATTGAAGACCAACAAATATTAGATAACTATAAGTTATAACAAGAGATCTAAATTAAATATTTTCAGATAACCAAAACCTAAGTCTTATGCCTTATACATTTGACTATAAATAAAAAAATAGTAAACATTAAAATTAAATTACACAACAGTTCAGGTGTAGGTAAATAATCATTAGATATATACCCATTCGTGATCCTTAAGAGGATGTCAGCGCGCTATTTGTTTTCTCTCTCTAGCCCACGCGCAACATAGACAAAACGGATTTACGCAAAATAATTTTTTTTATGTTTTTAAGTAATCTTAGTGTAAAATCACCCATTTAACATTTTTTTCCAAAAAGATAGAAAATAATATTTTTGAGGGAATGACATATCCATTTGTCTAAATATTGTCTCAAAACAGTTTAAACATCATTTAAATGCACAACATTTTTTTGTTTATTTTGAAAGTCAAATACAAATAGTCAAATAACAATAAAATATAAAATCCATATGTCATTCCCTCAAAAATATTATTCTCTATCTTTTTGGAAAAAAATGTTAAATGGATGATTTCACTCTAAGATTACTTACAAGCATAGAAAAAATGTTTCTGCGATTCTGCGTAAACAAGGTTTGTCCATATCGCGTCTGGGCCAGGGACATAAAACAAACAGTGCGCCGACATCCTCTTAACATCGTTAGTAAACTAAAATAACACAATTAATACAAATATGAATACTCACTAATATATAATAAAGTATTAAGACTTGACGAATATTAGCATAATTACAGTCGTTAACAATTAATTGTAAATAAATGCATGTTATAACTTATAAGTAATTGAAAATATGTATACATGTAAAAATGTTTGTAGGGGAAGGGGACTCCAAACAATTTTAAATAGATATCTTAGGTACTTAAAACAAAAAAAAATTAAGAAAACAATGATGTCAAGAAAATCACGGAAAGTTATTAATGTATAATATGCTCACTTGAATGTACACTAATTTTAAATTAATTTATAAAATTTGATAAGATAGTATTATTTAATGAAATTATTATGAAGTCTGCAGACTTATTATAACAGTTCTATATACATAATACATTTTCGATAACTAATTAAAAATTATCTTCTCGTATCTTTCTGTCTTAATCGTCTAGTTACACTTATAAGTACATTAAACATCAATAGCTTATAATATCTCCGATTATACCTAATATAATATGTATTTTATTCCTCTTATGGTTCGAGTTACAAATAATCTATTGTTTAATTATTTTAATAAGTACTTGTACCTTGCATTGATACGTTCAACAACAAAATCCCGTATTTATGTAGACCGACCTTAATCGTGTAATCACTCAATAATGGTTGTAAAACATTGGTTCATCCACTAAACTGGTGTGAAATTTGAGTACTTTAATATAATGAAACTTTTGAGGATCTAAAGTAAAAATGTCTAGAACTTTTCTAAATAATTGGGAAAAACGAAAAAAAATTAGGAGAACGAGAATTTTTACGCAAAATCTATTTTCTTATTTTTTTGTAATTCAAAAACGGATAATCAATAAGGCAACAACCCTAGGTATATGCAATTAAAAATTTAACCAAATATTTATAATAGATTTTTCTATACATGGAATAGTTTTTGAAATAAATTAATAAAATAATAAATTAAAATTATTTGATTGTTTTTGAGTTATTTGTTATACTCCGATTATATAGGTTTGAAATTAATCCTTTTTTTTATTTTTCTTTCAATACCTAATTCACAAAAAAATATTTACTCAATCAAAAATCTAGAAAATATAATAGCTACAAGCTTCCTCGTACATTTTAATACTAGAATTTATTAAAAATGTAAACCTAACTCCGCAGACCACAAATAAGATTTATGAGAGTCTAAAGTTGACATTTTAAAGAATATGGATATTTACGGGTAAAATAATGACTTCTATCATTAAACAATTTTTACATTTTGTTGTGAATCAATAACGAATGACCAGATACAGATACATGACATTTTCACCAAATGTTTAAATTAGTATTTCCTATTCATGATATAATAATAATTTCTAATAATTTTGATTTATTTTATATATGTATATAATATTATATTATATACATTTAACATTTAACATTTTAAGTACGAGGATCTTCATAAGTATAGTTAATTCTGGATTCAAAAAATCTAAAAAATATTTTAAATTAACTTTTTTGTAGACATTTTAAATTAAAAGTTTGACGAAATTCAATATTTTAACAAATAATAGTAATGATTTTAATGATTTTATTGTAATTAAAAAATATATTTAGCGGGAATTTGAAACTTTTACGTAGATACCTATATGGCTATATTATCATGGGTGTAGTATGCATGGGGGCTATGGGGACTACAGCCCCCACAGAAATTTATGTAGCCTCCTCAATCCTCATATTATGGTGTTTACTTTCATTTTTTACATTTTATCCGAAATTATAGTTTTAAATGTTTTTATAATTTTCTCTGAAATTTGTCAAGGCTTCAAAATATATTAGAAGTGTAATGTTTATTGACAATACTATTGTACTTACATACATATACCTATTTATTTTTATCATAAACACATTTATTTATAGACCAACGCGGCAACGTTAATAAATATAAATTACATATTTAATATTAATATGTAAATTATAAATATTAAACATAAGTCCAGAAAGATTGAAGGCAGAAATTATAGTCCTAAAAAATATGATCAATAAAGAAAATTATGAAATAGATGACATCATACCCATTGTAGACAACAATATTTTTCCAAATTTTTATAAACTTTTGCAAACTGCACTTACTATACCAATATCATCTGCCTCATGTGAACGTTCATTTTCTGTTATGAGGCGAATAAAGATTGGACTAGAAATACCATGACTAATGATAGGTTTACAAACTTGCCAATACTTCATATCGAAAGAGATTTATCACATGCAATAGAATCTGAAAATGTACTCAATATTTTTTCAGAAAAACACAGACGCCTATGTTTGATTTAATAATTAAATTTGAATTGTTTATCTTTTATATATTTTAAAATAAAATGCCAGGTTAAGAAGAAGTCAAATATAAATTGTTTTTTTTTAGAAAATGTTCTCTTTCTTTTTAATTCCAATTAAACGAAATGAGTTTTTTGAATGGTATATTTTTATAGATATTTCTGGTATTTTTTCTAGTCCTATATAGCCCCCACATATAATTATGCCAAACTACGCCCATGTATAGTATTATTTATTTTGTGTACACAATGAAATTTTTAAAACATTTAGATTAATTTTATATTTGTATGACTTATGGCATTGTAAATAATAATTATAATCGCAGTATATTTATATTATATTAAATGATAATAGGCCGACAGACCGTCTCCGCTTTGAATTGTTTTTGTATGAAATGATTTATCATTGAATTCATATTAATTAACACATCCATTATTCATTATTGTGACCTATATACTAATATACTCTCGTATAATTGACAATCGACTCTTACAGTCTTACAGTTTTTACTAATCACAGTATACAGCAGTCGCAGAGCTGCAGTTATACCTACGACCTACCTACCTTAAACATTTTTTTCTATTATAGTCTATAAATATTGATAAAAAATGTTAACTATGCTTGGCCAAAAAGCTCGAACAATTAATATAAAATCCCAGTTAATTTATTCTTACAGCAGTTTAAAAATATCGAATAATAGGTACGCGTACGCATAATTCATTTTTATAAAAGTTTGAAGTTCAAACTTTGACAAATATCGCCAATATCATACTAGGTATTGTGCTAAACCTATACCTCTGGACCCCCTCCCCACATCACCATTACTCCGCCACTGGGCACACCAATAGTATAATTAAAAAACAGGCATCATTTTATAAAATCAATACTACGAGTTTCGCTCAGAATCTAATACATAATAAATCTTAATTTACACTATTATACACGTCATAATACCTACTTACTACATACATACTAATACGTGTATGTGCGCATGTCGCATGGAATATACGTACAGAGTATTAGAATAATATCATATTAACAACATTTCCGGCACGTCGCAAAGTGCAATTAATATTATACCTAATACCTACTCAATAGGAAGTTTATAGGTAGGTAATAAATAGATAATAATATTTGCTATCAACATAATATTATAATATTATTGTAGTTTGCAATTCAAATCGATTGCATACATTTTTCGTAAAAATACAGCGATTAATGTTATATAGGTACCTATCCGATAACATAAAAGAAGTTTAATAACCTACCTATAATGGGTATTACTTTTAATGATCCCGCGGTATAGAAGATAACTTACTAAACAAGACGTCAATAATATTGTGTCGTTAACACACACGATATTATTTGGCCTTTTATTGTGTTGCTTATGTTGCTTACGTTGGCATTACTGAAATGCTAGGCTTCGTTTTTACTTATCAATAAGAAAAAAAATAATAATAATAATTGCAATAGCACGTAATAACGTTGATGGTTGATATAACAATATTATTATTATTATTATTATTATAGTTATTACTCTTCACGCACGCCACACCACGTTAAGTGTTTATCATAAGGTTACCGAAACGCTTACAAGTTACAAGTTACGATTTTATAACGTACAACAACGACTGTTGTACGACGTTTGGCTACTGGAGAGTTTCCATTTTCAGAATATTTTCGTTAGTCCTCGCACTACATAACAATATTAATCATAAATTATTGTCTGTCGTCTCAACTTATAGCATCAGGCTATCGTGCGCACCATACACCGGTACATCGCTTCCAATTCTCCACGGACAACGACGAGGCCTGATAGCACCATGAGCGAATCATTCTCCAACGGCTGTGATCAGGAAGCGTTGAAGTTCGCCAGTCACCTTTCGCCGACCAAGATTGGAATGCTCGCCCCGAGCCCGATTGTGACAAGACGGACGAGGACTGATTCAACGTGAGCCGAATTAAAATTATTCATAACATAACATGGCCTTTGACATTAATGTTTAAAAGTGATGGACCTTGTATCGCTGATCGTTCGGCCCGTTTTGACGAGTTGTCTTTTATCAATGATTGCGTTTAAACAACACTTCAATAATTTGTCTTGGTTCCAATGCGAGTGTTATTATTTACCATTAAATTTTGATTTTCATTGTTGCGTGTAGGTCCGCTCTAGCTCTCAAGAATCCACAGATATCTGGAAAGGTCAAATACTTCTGCAAATCTAAAGGACACGGCTTTATCACTCCAGACAATGGTGATCCAGACACCTTTGTTCATATATCAGAGTAAGACATTTTGTTATGGTTATAATACTTACTTAGGCTTGTGACTAATGGCATGTGGTTTTTTTTAGTATTGAAGGAGAATTTGTTCCGTTACCCGGTGATCAAGTACATTATCGCCTATGCCCCATTCCTCCAAAACTTGAAAAGTGCCAAGCCGTACATGTGGAAATCGTTAATTTAACACCTCAAGTACATTTAAAATGGGATTCGCCAGAAAACAATTAAATACATAATGATATTATAGTGATAATTTGTACACAAATGTCCATTAATGTATGATATTTTTCAAATATTCAAACCGTCATCAAAACTGGTGCATTCCAATTGTCCATGCTCTATAATATAACGAAGAGACTTTATCAGTTGCACTGATATTTTTTTTTATTTTAGCTAAGTGCCAAAATAAAATAATCCATCTAATTACCTATACATAATTTTATAAGATATTTTTGCTTCTATAGTTCAATATTATTATATCAATCTAGATTAAATAATTATTCGCTATACATGTAACGTCATATTTTGAAATGACAAACGTTTAATAAATAAATTATTAGAAAACAAATTTCCCACTTTTATAATAATTATTTTTTAATTAAATTATTTTGTACCAGTGTATTTTGTATGTGTGTATTTGAATCCATTGCTACTTAACATCAGAAATTCATATACTTAAAACCATTAATTGTTTTGACAGTAAATTATATCAATGGTAAGATTTATCTAAAGTAATGCAGCCAAATCAAATTAGTTGTATCATAATAAATTAATAACATAATCATTTAATATCATAATAAATTAACAACTTAATCATTTAATGTCGTGAACTAGAATATAACAACAAAATTGCTATGCAACGAATAATTCCTAAAATAGTTAGGTAGCACACACAATTTTAACTATATGTATGCTCATATAAAAAATAAATAACAGTATTTAGCAGTGGTTGTCAACCTTTGTGAATTGGTGACCTGAGATATTTACCCAATTTTTAAACCTTTTTGAAAATAATGTTCAATAGTTAACCACCACCTTAATTTTTTCAATTTCTATACCTAAAAAAAAACTTTATATTTTTTTTTTACTAATTTTACTTATATTAATAACATTTCTTATAACTTATCTTTTTTGGTCGACCCATTCTAAATTATTCTTGACCCAAAATTAGGTAGCGACCCTATGGTGGAGAACTGCTGGTTTATAGTATATAACTCTATTTTGTCAGGTTGGGTTTTTATTATAAACAATAAAAATTATTTTTAAATTATATTGTAATAATATTAATTGGTAAAGGATAAAATAGTGCATTTTTATTTTGAACAGTGTTTGGTTTTACATTAAAAAATATATCACATTTGTTAATAATTTATCATTACATTAATAATACATTGAAATTATATTGTTATACTGATTTACAGATATATATTGTGTATACGAAAATATGAGCAGCTTGTAATTTTCTTTTTTTTTAACATAATATTTTTTGATTGATGGACCATACATTTTTAAAATAATGTTGCATTGATTGTGTTAAATATAAATTAGCATTCACTTAAACATTGATGTGCATTGGTTAGAATTTAATAACTACATATTATTATGTATTCATTTTATAAACAAAAGTATCCCAATAATATTTGCAATTTTAAAAGTGATCTAATCCTTTGCAAGTTTTTTATCAAATTTATTTTGAAAATGTTACTTACCTTTAATTTTTTAATAAAAGTAATGTTGTTTATATTTTTACACATTATTTAAACTAGTTAAAATGTTGGTAATTAGTTAATTTTCCATCGTATAAATGTATTTATTTTTATAATTTTAAGTTACCTTAACTACTTATCATATTATTAGGTATTATTATCAATATTGTGTAACTCTTATAAACATCTTTAGGTTGATTAAGTGATTTTTATAATCCTTCATGATTTTATAAGGAAATACGTTGAAATCGTTGAATTATACATTTCAAATATGATGTGTTGTAGAATGTAGATAAATGTTGATAAATTAATTTTATTAATATAATATTTCCAGTTATTTGTTGATATTAAATATGTTTTTTGTTTTTATTACTATTATTTCTTACCTAACTGGAAAAATATATTGAAAATATAATGAAAGTCTAATGTCTATATTAGCAGCTAAATCAAGTTGTTAAAACAGATTTCCACACATCATTTTTGACTTATTGAATGAACATTGACTTTTTTACTTCTGATGATGAAGTGATCAGAGTTTAAAAATCATAATTGTGTGGTAGTGTGTAAATAACCTGTGATTATTTGTGATTGAAAAAGATAATTTATATAGTATTTCTTCATAATCGAACCGTATGTCTTATTCCAAAAAATAAAAATATAATCTATGATACATATTATTCAGTATTCACGTATTTTAAAAGATGCATTGATTTGTAGTTTCTTAAAAAGTTAAAAATTATTTAAATAATTTTGTAATTTGTCTTAAAATGTACAATATTTTATGTATAACTATTGATATCTCATATTATTATGTATAACTGTTAATGGTGTTAAATGATAATATTCTAAAATACCTTTTAGCTATTGACTTTTAATGTCTTTTATCATTTGTCGGTGTTAAGTGTAGGCACTACTATGCTATTGACATGTGTTATTGGTCTTGATAGTGGCATGTATGATGTATCATGTATGGGATAGCTATATCCCTCCCGAATAAAATGAAAAATTAACCTTTTAACCACACTAAGTACCGCCGGTACCTATTTTAACCCCGCTCAAGTACTAGATTTAAATACATTTTACACGTGCATTTTTGATGATCGCGACAACTTGCGATCACTTTTTCTCAAAACCATTTTATTATACATGATTATTCATATTAACTTTGCGGCTGGATGGTTGTTGATATTGTAACAGATCCAATATAATCGATATTTAATAATATAACATATTACACGATATTATTGTTGTATAATAATTAAATAATATTCTATTGTCTATTCTATTTTTATTGTTTTTGAAACAACTTTTTGTCACGTTGTTGAGGTTAGATTTTCCAGGCGCAAATGCCGAGATTGCCGCCGAAAAACATGTACATCAACGTATTGGTCTGGTGCGTTATTTGTATGCCGAACGCTTCTCCGACCACCGCGTTCCACTGAGGACCGTATTTTTTATCGAGCATTTGTTTCACCGTCTTGGCTGCCGCCTGTTAAAGTTATATGTACGTTGTCTTATTATTATATTGACATAATAATGTTAATGTAGCGGCGATGGTACTTGGAGGTGAATTAAGGTCCCCCCTTAATTTTATTATTATTTGATCAATTTATTTCAAATTAAACTCTGTACTATACTGTAGCGACAATTGACAAATTGTAACGATGTGTAGGTGATTGATACAGACGAATATCCACCCAGTGATTTTTTAGTTTCATGATTAATTTTGAGCTCATCCCCTCAATCTCATCCGCAACCCTTTATCCAGAGCCGTGTTAAGCTTTTTGGCACCCAGGGGCACTCATTTTTAAGCGCCCCAGTCCCCCTCTCTTCTTTATATCATCCACTTATTGACTACCTCGCACGTTATTTAGTATTTCAAATATGTGAAAAAGTATAGGATGATTTTTTTTAGAGACTCCAAAAGATTATCATCTATATTTTTAATTGTCTGATGATCCTGATCCCTGATGTTGTGTTGACATAAAACAAATTGAACTGAAATGGCTAATTTGGTCAATTTTAAATGTGCATTACAATACCTTAACATAGATTTAGTGGGTAGGTTATAAGTTTGTTAAGCTATCATATAGTTAATAGTTATAAATTATAATGTTTAAAACTTTATCTAAATTTAATTTAGTTTTATCCAATAAAATTGCATTATATAAACAAATTATAAACATTTTTTTCTCGCTTTCCCTTTAGCAAATTTATTAACTAATTCACTCCAATCAATATTCTTTGTAATTTCAGTTTCCATGCATAAGACTGATAATTGTGAAGTTTTTTCATTTAATAATCATGATCGAAGGTACGTTTTAACTCTTTTAAGAACAGATAATGATCGTTCGCCACTTGAGTTAGAACATGGCAAACATGTAAATATTTTTAATGCAATTTCTATAGATGGAAATGTAGTGATTATAGGAGAAGTTGTTAATGCTTTCAATAAAATATGTATAGATGTTTTTTGATTTTTTGGCATACATGAAAATATTGCCTTAAACTGAATGAGCTCTTCGGTAAAATAGTTTTGCAATTTTGGCATTTTTGCAATAACTAAATCATTTTTCTGTGCATTTTCTTTGATTCTTTTTCTATTTTCACTGCCACTAGGTTTTTTTTCCCAGATGCATTCATTATAAAGTAGTAAAGAAAATTAAGTATACGTTAAAATGACAATTGATTAAGGGGATTCGATACCATGATTTCCTGTCTTTGTCTAACACACGCGCGACATATGAATTCAGACGTGTTTTTTGGCAAACGTACCGATTGATATAGTGAAGCGATAAGAATTCTGAAAACATATTTGAGTTTGTCGTCAAGTCTACTTGAGATCGGTCAGTCCACATATTTTATATTATACCCCAAAACCATAAAATTATTGTATTACTAAAGAGTAATAAAAAAATTTCATATTTCATTTTTCGGAGAAGTTTAAATCAAAAAATCAAAAATCTAGACTAGCCGATCTCAAGTAGACTTGACGAGAAATTCAAATCTGTTTTCAGAATTCTTATCGCTTCACTGTATCAATCGGTGCGTTTGCCAAAAAACACGTCTGAATTCATATGTTGCACGTGTGTTAGACAAAGACAGGAAATCACGGTATCGAATCCCCTTAAAATATAATTACTTATTGCTCAAATAGTCGTCACTCGTCGGTTATGTTATGTGCGAATGTTCGATATGAAAACTTATCAATTTATAACGATATGTGTCAATAGATGACGTAATTTATTTGTTTATCGAAAATAAATATAATCTTAAATTAATCACTAATCAGATAGACAGGGTAAACTATTATGGTTGGAGGGTCACAACTCGGCAGTCACTCATCGGAAAACCTGTGCGAGTATAAATAACTCGCGATAAAAAGTTTGTGACCAGTTCACCAGTCTATTATATCATTATTTTTAGTACCTAAGTGCCTACATAAAATTGAATTGAATTAATTTTTACTTTATTATTGGTACGACAAAAATATATTATTTCCTAAATAATAATAATAATAAAAATAACTAAAGAAGTAATCTTCGTAATTTTTTCATTAAAATTTCTCAAGCTCGTGGCGCCCCTTGATTTTACCAAGCTGTGGCGCCTGGGGGCAAATGACCCCTTTGCCCCCCCCCCCTTAACACGGCCCTGGCCTTTATCTATAATATTGGGGACTGCAATGCAGAACTTATGTCTTATAATTTCTGAAATTCCCATTTAGATGGGTAGGTAGGTACTATAATACATGTATTATTGAAAATTTGTAATAAACTCTTAGACGGGTGTATAAACCGTGAGAGTCTAAAAGAGAACCTATGTCCTACCAACATATTAATGCAAAGTAAAAATATGTCAGTCTTCAGGAACATATTAATATAATATAGGTAGTTCAGTAGGTAGTTGTTTAATACTTCCATCGTATATTCGTATGTCTGTGTATTTAACTGTCTTATAAAACATAATTAATTACCTACCTGTGCTACTATTATTTCCTTCCGATCTTGCTATTGATAAGGATATAGACGTCGTACATTTTAAACTGTTTTATAGTTTTGATAAAATGTTTTTACCTGAAGAACTTATGAACAATTTAATTTAGGATGTCTTTTAGTACATATGATCACCAATTGTAAGCAATTCACTTTGTCATGATAATTAATTATGAACGTTTGAATTTTTTCATCCATACAATATTTTAAAAAAAAAAGTTCATTATTATATTTTACTAGTTTTCACCATGCACTATAGGTGCTTATAGTTATATACTTATATATACTTATATTTAGATATAACCCTACTTTTGTTCCTGATATTAATAATATATTTTTAGAGTTTTATGCAATTGTCTAATACAGTAATACCTATTATTCGTTCCTAAAAGTTCCAATTACGTATTTTTGTTAGATACCTAAATTCCGAATTTTATAGATATACATTGTATATCAGATATCTATTATCTATAGACTATAAATGTCGTCTTTGTATTTACGACAGACGGTATATGACTATAATATACACTCGTACTTGTAAGTGTGCATTACGTAAATTGATAATAATTTATTACCGTGCACTGTGCAGTTATATAGTGATCAATGACTACTGAGTAATAGTTTGTAGGTAATCGTATTATACTTGTAGTTTGTAGGTATATCAAAACTTAATGTAATTTATTACGTATTGGCTATTCACCTCATACAGGCAGTTAGAATAAATATAAAAATCAAATATATTATTTAAGCGTACCAAATCGTAATAACTTTGAATTCGCAATAGGTATTTAGGTATAGTATGACTCCGGTGTTACCTATGCAATATAGGTAGTATTAGGGGTGATTACTATTTACTAATTAGATTTTTTAAAACAATTTATTTGTAGTTTACCTGGTTACCTTTACCTATAAGCCAACTTTTTATAATAGGTACTTACCTATTCCGTAACATAAAAATGTGCCCACTAAATCTTTTTTTTTTAGATAGAATATACTATATATAGTACATTAGTACCTATTATATAAACCTAAATAAACCGCTACCCATGGGATATTTAGTACCAATAGCTAGCAAGGTGTCAACGTTTGAAACGTTAGACTAAAAATATGTAGGTAGGTACGAATTCCTATGAATAAATTAACAAAAATTGATTAATCTTACGAAATAATCGGTTCCAAATTTTTCGCATGCTGTTATAATAACTTCAACCGTTTCAGCTTTCATTTCTTCTGACATATCACACGCCTGACAATATACAATATTATTTATTTTAATTAATTATTCACATAGATATTATAAACATGAATTTAAAAAAAAAGCTTAGCAAGATTTTTAAATTTTCAAACTTAATGCATTGTATTTATTTTATAAATTATGGTTGGTAGCAAAAAAATATTAGCATAATTACCTATACCCAATAAGTATTCAATAATATTTTTAGCCAATACCGAAAATGTCTTTGTAGGTATATTATATTTCAAAATACTTAATTTATAACTTAAAAATAATAATATTTATATAAGTGTTCAATAATCAATTGTAACAAAAGTAAATTAATAATATAAGTGCTAAGTAGGCACCTACTCAAATAGGTACTTTTCACCAATCCATAGGTACAAGGTTATTCAAATGTTGAGTTACAAAATTAGCGGTGATTTCAGCAGATCTTTATTTAACTATCGAACGAGTTTTGTAGCATAAGCATGGATTACTTTATTTCTGTATGTTGTGTGTATATATTGTATACAGTATATCCAATACCTACCTGTAGGTCAGTGTCATTGCCAGGTGGGAGCCTAACTGTCGAAGCGGGATGCCGTCGCAGAAATTTCGGGAAAATTATAAATTTTTTCAGTGTTCGGTGAATATATTACGTAAAAGATAGTGATGTATTAAAATTAAAATTTGAAGCCCCCCCCCCCCACCCCCAATAAAAGTCATGGCTAAGCCACAGCTGTAGGTATTAGGTATATATTATGTATATTGAATATGTAACTTCAAGTGTGGATACACTCACTTGCACTAATGGATAGGTGTGAACAATTTTCTTGTTTTCGTCTTCTTTGGCGTCTGCAAACTCTTCCATGGTCTATATACGAATCGTTTATAAGTGAAGATAATATAGTTACTATGTAAGGTTATGAACGTGCCTAGAGGTAGAATAACTTCATAAAATGTTCTATGGCTACAATGAAAACAACGACCGTTGTACAACACAGTCGTATGGATGTTTGTTCGACTATTGATTCTTATAGAGTAGGTATGCCTATGCGTTAGTTGCTATGGAACAACAATATGACGCTCAAACGCATAATTATTTGATAATATATTGCAGCTGTTTCCTATAATTTGCTGATGCACATTTTCCGTTGGTATATTTTCCGTTGGCTACCTAATTTGCATAGGAAGATTTGAATATTCCATAAGACGAACAAGATACTAAAATGTATTGATTAAAAACTATGTATTTATGAGTCAGAAATCTTGGAATCGTTAATATTATTACTTTACAGTTATAATTAGAATATAAAATGAAATAATATTGATGTGCCTAATCCATAAAGAATTATTAAATAATAATTTTAATAGTGTTGAAATTATTTTAGAAATATGATGATGTTACCCACCTACATATAGGCATATGTAGGTTGTATATATATATATGTATAGTTATATACATAAATCTATCTATATATTTTTAAGACATTATTTTATATTTACTAGTTTTATAGACAAACACAGTCTTATTTTTCAAAAATGTAAAAAAAAAAATCGTTTTTATTAAAGCAAGGTTCCTTGGCAGCTGGCACTCATTCCAACCTCTTAATTCAAAATATTCGACGTAATCCCTAGTAATCCACTTGCTAGACGAAAATGGTGCAGAGATTTGCTTAACTAATAAATAAATACATAAATAAATAAATAAAAACAAATGTTGAGTAGTTACATTTGTATTGTAAGTAGTATTGCCAATGGCCGATGGGTGGGTTGTTCCGTCAAGCTATCCATGTAGATACAATAATTTCATTAAATCACATAGGTACAGTAGTACTCCTTAATCCTTATACAGCTGTGTCTTTAGGTGCATTCGGTGCAGATTTTGTATATTATATCGTATATAAAATAAAGAAAATAAATAATAATATTTGTATGAATGATCGAATGGATAATAAAGTTAAATTTTCATTGGTAAAAAAAAATATATTGGTATAAAAATATTAGGTATCTAGCTGAAAAATCATTCAATGATCTTACAACTAATATTACATTATGTTATTTTATTGTTAATTATTATAATTTATAGGAAACAATAATGGAAACGTATCTATTATATCTAAAAAAAAAAATCAATGTAGGTATAATTGGGATTATAGTGGAATAATTAAAAACTTACTAACGAACAAAAATAGTTCAAAGTGACATTCGAACCTCCGTGATTACAATAAATTAAATTGCGGACAAATAACGGTGAGAAATATTCCCGAGAGTTCAGGTTGTTGTTCAAAAGCGGTAACATAATATAATACCTATAAACGCGCCTTTATCTGCTACCATCCTAAACTCAATAGCGTCAAAAATATGTCTACACAGTAACAGTACTACACCGCGAGGTACACAATATTATTCTCGCTGGGAAATGTCAGCCGGGTGCCCTCTAAGTGGAAGCGCTGAGCGGCGTGGCGGCTGTGGTGGTCTGCGTCTCAGACACGGACGGCTGTTTGCGGAACACGGCCAACTTCTCAACGGTGATACGGTTGCAGTCAAACGCGACGAATATGAACGCGCCCTGCAGCGAGTTGAGGGCCGTGTTGAGCGTCCAGGCGACGTCGCTGTCGGTGACCGCGCCGACTAGCCCGAACACCCACGCTAGGCCCATCATCAGCGACAGGCGCACGTAGATCTTGAGATTCCTGCGCGTCCGGTTGACGGTGGTGGCGTTGCTGCAGCTACCACCACTGCCAGACGTCTTGAACCCGTCGTCCGAAGTAGCGATCAGCCGGACAGCGCCAAAGAACGACACGTAGTTGGCGGCGATCGCGGTTCCGGCCGGGAGCACGAACAGTGCGACCAGTGACTGTGGGTTCCGGAACCAGCAGTCGTAATGGAAGTTGGGCCGGAGCTCGGGGAACAGCGCGCCAGGGACCAATTGCAATTGTATGATAGCGGACAGTGCAGTGAGTGTGGCTGGCGCGAGCCAGGCAAACATCGAATAGACGATGAACCGGCCTTGACGCTGGCCGCCGGCCACCCGGAGTTTCTTCGTGGACGCGTGCAGCACGATCCACACGTCAGCCGACATAACGAACATCCACGCGAAAGCAGCCAGGAAACCGAACTGCATGGTGAGAGCGGACATCAGGCACGGCAGTCCACCGCCCGGCGACACGGCTCGCAGTGCCACGGACAGGTAGGCCACGTAGCCCACCAGCAGGCCGATGCACAGACTGGCCAGGTTCTTTTCCGGGAGGTTTTTGGGCTCAGCGCCTGCACAACATCCACAGCATCCGAACAGGACGAGATGCGCGACCAGCGCGGCGGCAGACACGCACGATCCAATCACGCCCGCGTACGACAGGTACACTGCGTACGCTGATTGCTCGTACGGTTTGAGCAGCCCGTCCGCGTCCTCCGTGCACACCTGCAGTAGAGACCCTGCACCCTTGACCGCGAGCATCGGCCGGTATCCCGTCCTGTATCGGACGCGTTTCTTGTACGCATACACGTACGCCGTACTGTTGCCCACTGTCCGTCCGTCGTATTCGCCTTGGCCGAACGTGACGAACGTCAAGCAAGCACCCGCCTGCTCTTCGCGAATCACGTTCCTGCACTTGGCGGCGGGCACGTCGTAAATCTCGTCCGGGGGGCACAGGTCGCACCGTTCGCCGGCCCCTCTGACCGCGAACAGCGACCCGAACCCTACTGCCACGCCGCTGAGTAACGGCGGCGGCGGTGGTTCGCACGTCAACTGGTTTATGGACAAGCCGTTGCACCGGGCGCAGTCGGCGTTTCGGAACACGCGCCTATCTCGGCCACCGCTTGGTTGGTACTCGAAAAGGGTGTAGGTGTGCGACGCGCATGCCGAGGCCATGGCGGTCGGCGTGCCGATGGGACAGCCGTCCACGATCCCGGTGGATCCCTCGCCGATGCACGGCCGCAATGGTGGACTGCCGGTCGCGTCCGGTGGCCGGATCCGGTAGTCGCACGAGAATAACGTCCGGTTTTTGTAGTCGGCGTAGTACCACTGGCCGTCTCGGTACAACAGGGTGTGGTCGGACGCGTTCTCCAGCCGAACCTGCAGCGGTAACATCCGGCCGTCGTGGCCGTAACACTTGAATAGTGGTTTCCAGTAGACGACCCGCCGACGTTCGCCGTGGCACAATGCGCACCAGACGTTCTTATATGCGTGTCCCGCGTCACTGCTTGACACGGGGTAGGCGGATATGAAATCATCGTCGCGCCGCTCACACTTGTCGCGTTCAGCTAGTGACGTATCGCGCGGACACCTGCCGATCAACCTCGCTTGCACCGCGTCTATGCCGTGCTTATTGAAACACCCGTACCGGCTGTTGTTGTACACGCTGCCTGTGATAGCCACAGTTTGTCCTGGCGCGTCATAAAACTTACTGTCCCGACAACAGTCACCGTACAACTTGCAGTGTGAATCGTTGTAACAGTGCGACAACTTTTGGCCGTCGTACTCGAACGTTTGTCGACATATCAATTCCGTTTCAGTCCTAAAGAGTACAGAAATTGTGTAAGTATTAATTTTTATTATTCCTTGGTTTCCCACTGGTACATAGGTTTTTACATAATCCCTCCCATTGAAAATATCTGTGTACACCATTGCTTGGGTCAATTTGTGGTCAGACTATTATAATGTTTCATTCGTCCGATTTTACTTTATTCTATTCTATTTCTTCGATCACATGATACTTTATGCCAAAAAAGATTTAATTCTTTTAGGTCATGTTTCGCAGTCGTGCAGTGAGTCATTCATAATGTTATATTCACTTTATACAATATTTTTATTACCTAATTATTATTTTTTTATAACATAGAAGGTTAAATAGTGAAAAAAACAATCTCGTTCTTTTATGAAAATACAACTATGGGTTTTGAAATACACATACTTATTATTTAGGGACGTAACAAATAATAATATATACCTCTTAGTAACACCAGCGTTAAACATTTTTGTGTTCGGCTTTGTTGGATAATCCGTGGATTTGACATCTTCGTCATCTTCGTCATCGTCCAAAAGTAACGTGGTTTCATAATCGTCCGTTATCGACCTATAATATATTAATCAAGTTGTGTAGTAGAACAATAACCATATGTACCTATAAAATATAAATAAAACTTATTCGAAATAGACTGGAAAAATAAAAAAATGTCATCACTCATCATACACGTGAGTCAATAATATTTTAACTGTCAAAATTAATAAATAATAATATCTAGGTAGGTATAGGTACTATAAGTCCACTACAAAAATGTGTGACTGAATTAATCGTTATTTGTTACACAATTATTCACATTACAATAAAATATGTTTACAGTCAAAAATACAATACAAAATAACGTTTCTTGCTGATGTCCTCTTTAGACTTGGGCTTTTTAGGCCTGCACTTCCACCGTGACCCACAATCTTTTCTGGCTCACACATCACGAGTATTTAACCTAAAAACAAGATATGAAATGGCATAATTTAAAATGTTATCAATTATCAACACATCGATCACTCTATGTTGCGAGTACAATATTATTAGATAATAATACGTAAATAATCACACAAACGTAAATAATATAATATTATGTATATACGGCATGACGCCTATTTTTAGATTTTGAGCAGAGTGGTTTTTCATAGAAATTTGGATCTAGTTGGTAGGTTAAATAATTGAAAAAGACCGGTAGAAAAACAAGAATATTTGCAAAACACAATAAATTTAATGCCATATTTTTCACAAAATGTTTAAATAAATATTTTGTAGACATGAAATAATTTTAAAAAAAATTGGTCTAATAAATTTAAGTCATTTGACATTTTTTTATTTAATAATTAATATCATGAACGGGTCAATAAATGTACCTATAAGTTTTACAATAAAGTGTGTTTATTTTGTGAATGCATGTCAATAACATGTCATCAACTTTTTCAGCAGTATTATGCTTCACATTTTAAATTTTTGAGGGTTGTTTATGGTAGCAAATTAGATCTAGTTAAGGTAAACATTTTGTGTTTTTCAAAATAAACGGGGAAAACAAAAAAAATAAAACTAAGGAAAACACGAATTTTGACATAACCGATTTTTGTTTTTTTGTCGGAATACTTGAATTTATAGTAATTTAAAAATACTGAAACTATAATATAGTCCTGTTTTTTATAATCATTTGCAGATCAAATGTTAACAAAATTTTATGAACATAAAATAAAAATTATTTTCTAGGTAAAGTAAGTAAAAAATTATAAAAATTTTAATATGTATCACTGAACTGTATCTTCACTTGAACTTTATATACCTAGTTTGTTGTCTCCTGAGTTTAATTTAATTTATTGCTTTCGTAGTTTTATAATAAAAATGATATCTTTGTAACGATCCTCCACATACTATTGCATAGCCTTAAACAATATAACGAAGAGAGGATAAAACTTCAAATAATGATCATTTGTTTTATGATATTAAATCAACTTCTTCATTACCTATGTATGTATTCATGTATACTATGATATTATTTAATATCACGAATAGGTAATAGGTAATCGACATGGTGACATTATAAAGTCACTACGCAGTGCTTTATTAGGTATATTGTACCTATTAAAAACCTACGTCAAAACTTATTCATAACAGTAAATGTGTATTGTGTATAATGTATAGTATTTTGTATACACTATATAGGTATAATGAATTTTTACCTATGTAGGTATTATACCAACAGTATAATCATGATGTATACAACAATAAAAGAAAATTGCAAGAGTTTTATGAATAAACATGCGGTATAATATATATCTATAGTAGAAACACTAGAAACATTAAAAAAATATATTTAAGGTTGTAAACTTGTAACACCATATTTTCATCTATACCAAATACTAGGTACCTATTAGAGTACAGTCAATATTTACCGAGAATGACATTTCTTTAAAGTAAATAAAAAAACATTACTAACTTATAAAAGGTAGGTACATATTATATAAGTAAGTAGGTACCTAGCTATATATAATTTATTTACCTATATACGTACCTTATAAATGGAAGTTTTATTTGTTTTACTATGTATGTATCTATAAATCGATATCTTAAAAACGCATTAGTTTATTTTATGTAGGTACCTACCTATACAGATCATTTGAATTCAATAATCATAAGAATTATGATTACATAAGGTGCAAATTAAACTATTATATTGATAATATTGAAGTTAAGTATAGGTAGTGGCATAGGTAAGTTTAAGTGATGGTTTATATTTTATCAGATACACACAAATTCAGAATGCGGTGAACATGTTACTATAGCTAGCTGTATATATTAATACAAATTACAAAATTTTATTTAATAATGTATGATGACATATAACTTTATTTCGAAAACGATTGCAAGAAATGGATTATTTATTTAGGAAATAAATAGCTATCACAATAATCATTCAAAAAAGAATAAATACATTTGCATAAACTCAAATGTATAATAATAA
Source organism: Nasonovia ribisnigri (assembly GCA_027563435.1). Classification (NCBI taxonomy): domain Eukaryota; kingdom Metazoa; phylum Arthropoda; class Insecta; order Hemiptera; family Aphididae; genus Nasonovia; species Nasonovia ribisnigri. Next base: position 350,580 of record JANEHU010001118.1, read on the forward strand.
AATACCTAATAAAAAGCTTTTTGGTAAACAACTTGTTATAAATTATTTTATGTTTTTTACATAATATTATTAACTACATAAAATATATATAATTTTGAGTATTTAAAATCTATGTATTGCTGAAATTAAATTCAGTAGCGTTTTTTGTTTTTTATAGGAGACAATTTAAAACTCTGATACACAGAGTAGAATCACTATTAATCACTGGAATAATATCATCGAAAGAAAACTATCTCTGTTACAAATTGCTACAATGTACCTATAAGTTTACCAATAAATACAAAAAATAAAAGTATTGAACGCGAACAAACAAAACGTATCGTTCAAAACTGTATTTCTTTTTTGTCATGTGTCATAACTCAAATGCCTTATTAGTTATTAACTTATTACGTTGATAACATTTAGAGATCTCCGCATAGTTCAGAACGTTTCAAATTTACTAATGTTTAATTATGACTTACGCCTGCAATATTGATTTATGTAATTTGTTAAAAAAGAATGTAACCTGTAATTTTATTTTAAGCTAAATACTTAAGCCAAAAGTAGCTAACCTGTTTCAAAGCTTCTGTCGACATTTTTAAACAGTGTACGCAATGCAGATTGCGGCCTCACTGCCTACGTGTTTGTTAGGAAGAGTTGAACTTTCTACACCATATAGTGTACAATATTATCTTCAATGTAGTTCGTCGTATGGAGTTTAGTATACGTTTGAGATTTATTCTTGATGTCGTGTACTTGCATATATTACAATTATATAGTAGGTACACGAAATACATAGGTAGGTATACCATTATTAAATTGTATTATTAAACTATATAAGTACTATACTACTAAGTACTATATTATTATATTTAAGTTATGATTCATGTTATTATGATGCGTATATTATATTACGAACATATAAAACAACAGTATAATAATAGTATCATACACAAACAATACAAATAAACTAACTAAAAGTAAGTATTAATAAAGTTCATATTATAGACAAGAATACAATATATTATAAATGTATAACTTATTCACATATAATTTATTATTATTGACTCAATAGGTAAATATTTTTTTCTTTTCTTTTCTATCTCTATAGTTATAAGTTTCAACTTTGTGTAATAATTTAATCCACAATATAATAATTATGTTTAATTTCTTGTAGCCAATGGTCTTAGTTGAGGAGGCAGTTAATATCAATAATAAACCAAAATGTTTGAAAACATTGGCCAAATAGGTATACTACATAGAATATAATATAGGTATCAATATGGTAATATACTAGCTATTACTTAGGATTTATATACGTATTTACTTCAATAATTAAAAAATTATATAGTTTTTTATATGAAAAGATTTATGTGTTCATCGCATTAGTGATATTAAATATTAATATACAATATGTATACCTATGTGGCTATATGGAATTAAAGGTATTGATATTTTAACATAAATTACGTTTGGCGTATAAATAAGATATAGTGTTATTACTTGATATCGAGTTTCAAAATTAATATGTTTAGGTATTTTTGTAATTATTACAATTATGTTTATATTTAATATCTTAAAAAGGCGGCATCACTGCATCAATAAGAACTTTTTCTCTATATCACAGTATAGAATAAGAGTAAACCTCTCTCCGAATTTCACTTGTTGTGATTACAATATTAAAATTATGGCATAATTATCTAATATAAAATTAATAATGTCTATGTTTTGTAGATGCTTTTTTTTTTATCAATATTGTGATTTTCAATGAATTTATTAGTATTTAATGTGTTTTAATTTTTTAGGTATATATAAATATTAATAACTTCCATAGTCATCAAATTATCAAATTAATAAACGCTTTCAAAAAAAACAGAAATAATATTATTTTTATTGAAAATTGTTAAAATATAGGAACCTAATTTACCTAATGATACCTCATCAATGAGTCAATACGGAAAGAGATTTTACCTATATTACACAATACACATGTGTAAGCCGGAAAAAAAATCATACTGGTGTTCCCTCCTCAAAATATGAATATTCTTTATGATAAAGTTATACCTAATGTTAAACAACAATAAATATTAATTTTGAATTATACACTGCTTATGCATGTTTTCATTACCTATCTAAATATTATATAAACTTAATTTAATTAATTCTAGACGATAAAAATATTTTCTCAAGCATCTAATATATTATATACAGTAAATTATAAATATGTATTAAATAAAAGTTAAATTGTTTACAAGTACAGAAAAATGTTATTTACTTATTTGAGTTACTGTTTAGATCTTCATCTGGAATGTCAAAAGCAGCGGTCCAGGACACAAAAAAAACAAATGTTGCGATAGTCAAATGTATTCTAATATTCTGTACAAAAACAAAACAAAAACAGATTTATTAGATAAAGGTACACTTAAGGTCGCTTATACGTTAGGTTAGGTAAGTAGCCTTGTCTTGGTAAGTAATGATTTATACTACAGTAAAGATCATTGAACAGTAATATCATCAAATTATGCATTATTAGATAATATTATAGTAAAATATAATAATTATAATTTATATCGAAAAAAAAAACGATTACTAAACGCAGTATTACTACCTACATTAATATTTACTATATTGTTAATTCTTAAACGATTATCTTAATCAATATATAGGTACCCAACGTTTTGATTCTATATGTGCATAATATAATATATAGGTACCAATATCACTATCGTTACACACGATAAATGATATTACCTACCTACCTATACGGGAAGTATGGTTAGTTCTTAAACTTATTTTTTTTTTGTCATTTACAAACTTCATTTAAAGATAATATTATGTGATATTGTAATTATGGCATTGTATAGTTAAGCGTTTAAAACCAATGTTGTAAGATTATCGCTCAACAAGTACTTCATTCGGCCATTTGAAAGAGGTTTACGTATTAAGTTAAATGTTCTAATATGTAATATCAAATTATTTGTATGATTATTTTGTGTTTGATATCTTAGATGCCGAACTCGGGTTTCATTTTATAACGTGTTCCAGTTCCGCCTATATCGGAGCGATAAGACGAGTAATTGTACTGTAGGTGGTGGAGTAGCTATCTTTGTAAATAAACGTTTTGAGGCTTAGATTATTAATAAACAACCTGATAGTGTAGAATAACTGTTTGTACTCATTAAATGGGAGAAAAACGATAAATGTGTAATAGGTGCCTGTTATATACCACCTTACGGTAGAGGTGGGCAAAAAACATCGTTGTTTTTATATCGAATTTTAGTCTTCGATGTTTTTTTTCGAACTTGAATTTATATTTTAAAAAAAATATTTAATTTGAAACATAGTACATACTATATAACATGTAATGTCCATGTATAAATCAATGAGAAAAAATATAATTTTAATTTGGAAATTGTGTTACCCATGTATCATGAATAATTCATGATTGAACGCTTAAAATAGAATTAAAGTTTTTTTTTTACTAACGAAAAACATCCATATTTTTTCCAAGAATCCGATACATCGAAACCATCGATGTTCAAAATATTTTGCCCATCTCTACCCATAGTCCATCTAACAGCTATTCAGTACATGCTGAGACGGTTGAGTGGCTATTAAATAAATAAACTTATGATACTAATTTATTAATTATTACTATACGGTGACTATAATCTACTACAGGTGCGTTTTACTAGTCCTGATATTCTATATAATAAGAAATAATTTCGACTCGTTCAGAATATTGTGTGGCAAGGGCCGAAGCACAGGAAGTGAGCTATTTCAGTCGCGGGCGACGTGTGCGGCACGTCGAGCACACATCACAATATCACATACTGAAACGTATACCTGGTCGCAGGCCAGACTATTTTTTGTCACGCCCCTGCGTTCGTGGAAAAGGTAACGTAGGGATTTAATGCAACAACTGCAGACTATTCTACGAAAATGGTTTCATGGAAGAATTAACTTAACGGTAACGTTCATCACACTAATGTGGGAACAGCGAAAATGAAATATGTTTGAATATTTATGCGTCATGCAAGGAGATTATAATACGAATATAAGAAGTAACCAAATTTTTTTATTTTGTGAGGACCGTGGTATACATTTCAGTTGCTGGTTGTGCAGGGAATACTCGTTTAGCACTTTTGGGGATTTCCACTATTCCATCCGGCATTTTTTGGGAATTCCACTTTACCACCCGGCACTTTGGAGATTCCCACTTTACCACCCGCTGGACGGAAAAAGGTCGCTCTCCAACGCTTCAACCGTGGTCGAAAACCATACTTTCGTTGCAGGCGTGACAAAAAATATATTTGATTGTTTTTCTTCGCTAAACCTACATCAATTAAATAATATTTTTAATGTCTATGGTTCTCAACTTGATTTGGTATTTTCAAACAACCCACTGGTCAATGTTATGCCATAGTATTGTTCCAATTGATTTGTACCACCCAGTTCTAATTACTAATTATACCATAAGTGTTTTTCCTGTAGTCCTGTTCTTAGTTGCCAAAATTCTTGGTTTTACGATTTTCAAAAAAGCAAAACATGACTCTTTGAATCTTACTATTGATAGTTATCACTGGTCTAATATTTATAAATTAAGTGATATTAATGCCGCATTATAGATATTTTCAATTTAGTAGTGTTAAACGCAGTCAATTAAACCGTTCCTTGAACGTTAATTTGGTCCAGCACAAACTATTTAAGTTGTCCGGTAATAATGCTGATTATTAAACTTTCTGTGTAATAAGAAAAAGATGCAAAGTGATGTCTAAGTTATGTTATGATAAATACGTTGAGCAAATCCAAATTTCCATGACTAATAATCCAAAGTATTTCTGGAGCTGAAATAAACAAAAGTGTAATATCATTCCATGTAACATAACTGACTTTATTGATGTTGCAAAAAATATGGATGATACTGTTAACATATTTAAATTGTATTTTGAATCTGTGTACAGACATCCGATCTAGATCATTTTTACTTATGGTGTTCTTTAATTGTGTTGAATGTTGATGCTAAAAATAAATTTAAGATTTATTTACTATAAACAATATAGTTTATTTAAGCATCTAATTGGCCAAAAGTGTTGTCTTTAATATTTAAATAATCTAATATTTCAAATCGATTAAGTTTAGTACTTTGACTAATTGACTATATTATATTAGAAGCCAGCATGCCATCAATGTGCAAGGAGTACATTTGCTCGCCTTATTTTTTTCTGTGTTTTATTGACCTGCCATATAATTTGCAAATGTGCCGTAATGACTCCATAATACCTAAGTTAGAATATAGTACGTAAACTATAGTGCGTATAGTATAATGTACAGGTACACTAATATTTACTTATACATATACATGGCAAAAACTATTTCCGACCTACCAGATAATATTTTTTATTTTCGTTAGTACCTATAATAGACTATAGTTGTACAATTATAGGCATACATATAAATATTGTAATACCTATTTAGTATTTATAAATTATAATTTGATAATTCATAACAATAATGATTATTGATTCACTACGGCCGGTGAATAATCAATAACAGGAAAACACATTCTTTATAATATAGAAATATACTATACTATGAAATGTAAAATTTTCAATCTGGTCCGTTTGATTAAAGACAGATGACGTTTTGACATGTTGAGATTTTGTAATTTGTATTTTGTTGTAAAGTTAATTTTACATAAACAACCTACTATAACATATAATATATTGTAGGTAGGAGCCCAAAATATACTTATAATTTATAATATGCATATTGCATACCTACCAAAAGGTAAACGGTGAAAAAGTTATTGATTAATAATTTTAATTCATTAAAATATTAAGTGTATTACAGACTTTCAACCTCATGCATGCACAGCTTAATTAAATACACATGTAAGAATTTAAAAAAAGCTGACTAAGTTAAAAAAGAAAATTGGCCTGCTTAAATTTTGGCACCAATATTAAAACACTATCATATAGCGCCACCGATTAGAAGTATTTATAATGTAGGTAATTATTAATTATATAAATATTATATTGAATAATATATGAATATCTCGTTTTGGCTATCGTCTTTGTTTGATCTCATCTTACTTTACTCAGAGATAATATTTATTATAAAGTACCTTCCTACATTATTATTCTTGATAAAATTCTTGTAAACTATTTAAGGTAAACTCATATGTTGTGTCGGTATTATCTGAGGATAGTTTTAGGTATTAACTTACTAATCAGCTATCAATATATTTTAACGTAAGCTATGAATTTTGTACTTAACAATATTATAAACTATTTTAGCGTTGTTGATTTAAAAACATCCGACCATTCTCTTTGTCCCACTAAATGGGTTTAAAATTCGTTCATAAGGCGCGCGTTCTCTATTGATTAATAGATTGAATATTGTAATATTAGAGTAGATACTTACCTAAATCCTGTAAAAAACTATTTTTACTGCCTTTTAATATTACACTATGTAATATAACATTGAGTTTATGATTTTATTAGTAACTCAACCTATCTAAAAATATTACCTATAACCTATTAAATAATGAACATATAGTATTATAACTTAATTTAATGATGTAGTTACGTTTACGATTTATGGATAAAACCCTTAATGAATACTGAAAAGATTTAAATATTAGTTATTTACAAATAATTATAACTAAAACAATTGTACACATTTTAGAACTGATATAATAGTGATATAAAACATTTTATTGTAATTTTTATCGAATGCATAACGTTCCAATTAGTATACTACCTATTGTATATTACAAAATATGTTACAATTTTATATTGGTCATTACTTGGTTTACATGAAACAAACAAAAGATGTAAAGTGTAAATTTAGCTTGAAAAATAGTATATTATTATTATGTGAAAATCTTAGATCGTACTATTAAAATGTATTTTAAAACGTAAGGTAAACATTGACATCATATTGATTGCGTATTTCAGTCGTTAAATTGTAATTTATTTATAGGGAGTAGCGATCTTATATTTTGCATATGCTGGTTGTAACATGTAGGCAATAACAACATAATACATCTGTTCATTGCATTTTCTCTGAACAATGTTATAAAACTACGGTTACGGTTTGGAAACCATATTTTTTGCTAAAATGTTTAAACAACACTTAAGTATGTAACTTTTTCAGTCTAATATGTAGACATTTGGCTAATATGTTTAATTGTGTATGTATTATAGTAAACCACGGGTTGAATTTTTCAAAATTAATTTACTTAACTTTTTTTTTTTAAATTATAGACTTTCTTCTCACCCCAATCTCTTAATATCAAATCTAGCTACTCTAACAATTCCGGAAAATCCCCCACGGCGTTTGAAAAGAAATTGGTACCGTGATTTGCTCAATGATAAATTAAAAAAAAAAAAACAAAACAGGTACCTAGGTAGTGCTTAAACTGGATGGCTTCTTCTCTCAAACGTAAAATTGTTATTAATTCACTGTTATCACATATTCCAAGGACATAGATTGTATATTTTTTGTTTAAAATAATAAAATAAAAATTATAGCTAATAAGTATATTTAAAATTATAATATATTATATTGTGACCATTATTGTTATTTTTTAATTTATTTCCATGATCTTTTTAAAAATGTATTTTAAATGTAGGTGTATATTTATTAATATTTAATATTAAATTATGCTAAAATTGTCACTATTTTTTGAAAATACCGAGGAACAAATACTAATCTGACAACCTCTAAGGGACCTCATAGGTTATTAAATTCAAGATATTCAATGAAAAATTTAAATAAATTATATAAATAATAACTATATCTAATACTTGTTTATATTATAATAGTAGCAGGCATAAAAATAATTTATATGTTAAAAGCACATTAAAATAATAATAGTAATAATAACAATAAAAACGATAATATTGCAGATTTTAATAAAAAAATAAATAATCTTTGGGTATTTACTAAGTAAAAATGTTAAATAATATCTATATAATCTTTGAAAAAATACATAAATATTTTTAATTTTATAATGAAAAAGTTTAAATAAGTAGTAAACACAGGAAAATGCAGAACAGTTTGATATAACAATTACGTTCATAATTAATTGCCCAACGATTTTATACTGAAATTGTTAGAGTAGGTTATAGCAAAATTGTAAAATATGCATATTAGTTATAGTTTATACTTTATTATAATAGTCTAACGATAGGGATAAAAAATAAATCGGGTGGTCGTTGAAAGCCGTTCTAAATAATAGGTAATTTTTTGTAAGTATGACGATGTATCCAAATATCAAATAGATATAAATAATAATTTATAAATTATAGGTATTGTGTGCAAACCATCGTATTATGTATGATAAGTGTTGTGAATGGGGAAATATACGAATACAGTTTTCACACCTAATCGTCCCAATCATACGTATAAATTGGCCAAGTTAGAATTCTAGTATTAATTATATTATAATACATTTTAAAATTTACAAATTTACAGATTTACTCACGTCAGATTTCATATTGTCAGCCGTGTCGTATAGGCTATTTCACATCCATGTTCAATAAAGTGCAATAAACGTGGAAGACGAACGCACAAACATCGAAAATCGTTAAATATTAATAATACTTCAAACAGCACAGTCACACACTCCACGCGGATAATATTTTAGTGAGTGTTGAACCATTGCCGGTCGCATGCACGATGAGACTATACCTAAATTTATCATAATATACTTATCTTGGGTGGCGGCGATACCGAAACACATCGCCAACGCGTGTTAATCTCGCCCCTCCTAGTTGCCTATATGCCGATACATGCCGTAAGCTGTAGATTTATGTGACGTCGTACGGACTACGATGTGATATGTACTATATCGTAACAGAAGACAGGAGTTGCGTTGTTCAGTTTAGATTTTATTTTTTTTTTTTTTAGAAAAATATCGGTTTAAAATTTTCCCGTGAATTAGCATAATTTTATCATAATTTTGATTATTGCAGATATAATAATTTCTGTATAATATATAATATAAATATCTGTATTATGCAACCCTCGTAATGAATGAGTTCAAACTTTAACCGAAGTAATTTGTCCGTTCATTCAAAATTCAAAATGCCCAAAAGAAAATTAATTAGGTAACTTCATAATTTGTTTTTAATCAACCTATTTCGTGTTTAGATTCTCCATGGGCCATGACATTTTTTTAAATGTTTAGCATGTTATAACCCAAAATTATATTTTTAATAATCAAATATTGCATGTTAAAATTTCAATCATATTCCCACCTTGACAAAATAATTTGACCGCCACTGTGTTATGCATAATTATTGTAATTAGTCAATAACGATGATTTGTACAATATAGAACTGAGCATAAAAAGATAGGTAGGTTCGTGGTATAGAATATACTATATAATTTAAAATTAGCAAAGGTACCTACATATTTTAAAATTGTATTGTGTATATAAAATAAAAATATACGTAAAGACAATAAGTCTTTTGATTTACAACAAATTCGTTTCAGAAAAGCATGTTATTTTTCGTCTAAATGACCAATTTTGTAATTTTAATCTTCAAATATCTATATATAAAATAGACGTACCTTCAGTATTTTGAAATTTTTATAATAAAAACGTATAAATTATGTAATTGTATTCAATCGTCAAGGCTTGGCTATTAATATTTAATGTTTAAAATGTAATAAACTTTTAACTGCTGATATAAAGTAATTTAAAAATATTCATTATTTTAAAGAATTTTAAACACTTTAAAAAAAAAATTCCCACGAATTTTCGATTCTTTTAAATTGATATTATAGAAAACATTTTTAGGAATTTTGTAAAATTGTCTAGATGTTTCACTTATCTATACATACAAATTACAAACATTTTATCATTCATATCTATAAATATTTAAACACAAAAATAATTAATATATCATGTTTTTTTTTTTTAATTATAACATGTTTAGTACATTTGTATATAAATAACCAAAAAAACTCATTGTAAATTATATTAAATTCATTTCTTTACGCTAAGATTCTAAAATTATAAATTAAAATTAGCTACAATTTATGTTAATATTGATCAAGCATTTAGATCAAATTTTAACATTATCTATAAGTTTTCATTTTCTTATTATTTTATATAAATATTAATTAGTTATCCATTTTTATTAACATTATTAAGATAGTACATTAGAAGTACCTATATGAAGTAATTAAATCTAAAAGCCGAAATGTGAAAACAGTGAATGTGTGCTGAAACAATGTACAAACTATAATATGCACTCTTGAAATTTAATAATATAAAATAAAATGTACTATATAGTATAACACGTAAAAAACAATTTTGGTAATGCGGTCGTTCGGCTGTGATAAATATTGTTATATTCTCCTATTATTATAAAAAACGGGCGTGGGTCATTATTTTATTACGTTTATAATATTTACTCAAAACTTGATAAGTATTTTAGTACCTACCTATTAGTTAATTGGTCGTGTAGACGGTTTTTCGTTACATTATTTTATACTATACTTAGTAAACACTGTAGAGGTGACATATATTAAAAATAAATATATAGTTAAAGTAATGGATCGAGGTTTACTATCGGGTTAACAGGTTTTTTTTTTTTTTTGGGGGGGGGGGGCTTCGACAACTACGATCATTAGCCCCTGTGTAGGGTTTGATATGGCAGGTTTTTCAACACGTGGGGGTTAACAAGATTATAAAATGATATATTATTATAAGTTATTTTGTTGGATGTCTGGTGGGTAATAAATAATAATATCGCCATTCGCCAAGCTTTTTGTTCTTTGTAGAAATAATATTATGCAAGGTTAAATTTAATTTGAATATTAGTTACTATTACATACTATATACTACTATATTACATATTATTTCGCTAATTCAATCAAACATTTATACAATATTTGTATTTTAGGGAGTACAACTTGAATTAAATACCAATAAGATGCTGAAAATTATTTGACGATACAATTTTGAAATTCAGTGATACCAACCGCGTACGCAATTTGAACCCAATCGGTTCGTACATACTATCATAGCAATACGTACTATTTCTATTCGGTTGTTTTTCAAAACATATTGTTTTAAAAAATAGTAAATTTTGTATCAAATTAAGAACAAAAAACTTCAAAAATATCCACTTACAATACGTACATAAATAAATAAATTTGATTTTAATGAATAAAAAAGGTGGACAAGTGGGTGTCACTCTGCTGTATACAGTTGGTTACAAGTGGGTCACTGTAATGGATGTTGTTAAATTTGAATTCAATAATAGAATATCATTGTATATGAAAAACGATTCCTGAGCGAAGACGGTCAGTAAGCCTATAATATTTATTTTATGATATTATTGTGAATAAAGTAATTTATGTGTACCTATATTATGACCTATTTACGTTGAACATTGTTTTAAATTATCAATCCTTAGTTATAAAAGTTAAAGATTTTATAATTTTTAACTACTTAGAGACATATATTAAATATATTATAGTTGAAGTAATGGATCAAGATTATAAAATGATAAATTATTATTATAAGTTATTTTATTGGATGTCTGGTGGGTAATAAATAATTATATCTCCAAGATTCAGATTTGATATCGTCTCGCGCAAGGTATTCCGATTGCTGTCAAACGCGATTAAAATGAATGCGCCATGCAGAGGCTTTAAGGCCATCCGTTAGGAGCTTTTAAGTGAAATCGCTGTCAGCGATCGCGCTAATCAGGCCAAACACCCGCGTCAAGCTTATAATCACTGATAGGTGCCATTTGATAGACGATTACGTTTTTGTTTCCGATGAATCGTTTTCTGGACCTGCCGACCAGCCAGACGTCGAAGAACGACACAAAGTTGAAGGCGAACGCGATTCCGGCTGGGACAGCAAACATCGCCCCTAGTGACTGTGGGTTCTGGAATCAGCAGTCGTAGTATAAGTTTCGCCGGAGTTCGGGGAGCAGCGTTCCAGTGGCCACCTGCAATCGTAGTGCGGTGCGGTCAGAGCGACGGCGACGGGCCCGAGCCACGCAAACAAAGAATAGACGATCAGATCCTACCGTGTTGCGGTCCACTGGCCACCCAAAAGTTTATTTGTGGACACGCACGCAGCACGATCCACATTCCAAACGTCAGTCACTATAACGAATATTCCCATAAAAGCGGTCAGGAAACCAAACTGCGTGTCACTATAGGCACTGAGCGCGGACACTAGGCACTGATAAGCACACGGACAGACGGGCTAGGCAGATGGAACAGCACCAGTGCATTCATTACATAATATGTTACATTATTGGCCATGGCATAATAATGCAACAACCGTCATATAATGTCTGTCTTTATAAAAGTCGCCGGCGATGCAGGCCATGGTCTGCTCGAGATCGTCCCGACAACAAACGACATACAGTTTGCAGTGCTGCTAGACGTATAACAGTGTAACAACGATTAGCCCTCGTAATGGAAATAGTTGTTGCATATCAATTTTGTTTCCTTCCCGTGTACCATCATTTTGTATTAGGTATAGTTGTTGACCTATACTTATATTTGCAATATTATAAAGAGAAAAGGTTGGGATGTTTGTAACAAATAAACTCAAAAACCGATTTCAAAAATTCTTTCCCCATTAGAATGCTACATTATCCCTGAGTAACGTAGGATAACTTAATAAGGATAAATGTGAGTTTCAACTCAGAAACGTGCTCAAACAGTGATTTTGAGTTTTACGATGGAAATTATTGTTTATAAAAGGTTGCTATTGTATAGGAGAAATAATCATTAGTAAAAATCAGTTACATATTTTATTTGTATATTGGTTGCCATCGGTTAATCGGTAGATCAAGCATACATACAATCGAGTTTTCACACAATGCCTACATGATATGATGTCGCACATGGTACGCGACCTGCGATATAATATATTACATGTTTGTAATGCTATTGTGAATATTTGTAATAATATATTGCCGATGTTTTTACATTATAAAATTATGATCTTATAATAATAATTACTGCCTTATGAAAATATAATTCGTTTATCCAATATACCAGTACAGATAACTACATTTTTATTGTTTATTTGATTTGTTACCCTTACGGTTTTTCATTCAGTATTATAGCAATAGCCTATTGGTAATAGGCTATTGCATTTATTGACTCAATTTTACTATAAATTAGTCCTACTTTTACAAAACGTTAAAATGTAAATTATAATTTATATTTAGTAAATGGATTAATTATTTTTTTTTAACCAGCCTATAAATTAGAAACTATAGGTTTTGTTTTTACTGAAAACGAATTTTAGTACACTTAATACAAAATATGTTATACGTTTATATTAATATATAAATCATAGACCTCCAAATAACATTAGTTATGCACTGCATTAAAAAATTCACCAACCATTATGGTCCATCTTGATATCACAATTGTGATCTGCCTTCGACCTATAATTTAAATAATAATAATACTAAACAAACTCATGTAGAGGGATTAGTAATAAAACTATATAAGAATAATCAAAGTACGATTCCAAATGGTCCAAACGAATAAAATAGCAGTCATCGTACTATGTCAACAATATTTTAACTATCAAAATAATAATAAATAATAAACTGTAGGTACAAACTATACGTGATTGAATTAATCGTAATATAAGTTTTAAGAATATAATTTACATACAAAATGTCAATATAATGCGTATACCTACAATTTAATAAGTAGCATAATTATGCAAAAATTTAAGTGCACATTTCTTATTCATAACCTGATTCGTAAACCTATATATATATTAAAAACGAAAAATTATACAATAATACGCGTACAAAAGACGATGTACACGTATCACACATAAAGACTCGTTAAGTACATGAGCTCAAGTAAACTTATAAATATCATAGGTAAGAAAAGTAAAAAAAATCAATAAAACAGATCTTGGGAGGGTTAGAGTAGGCCGCGATTGCGTGTTCATCAACACCGTAAAAAAGCTAGTATACGGCGGCGGCACGTGAACGCGATGAACACGAACAGTCCCTGGAACGTGTTGAGGATAACGAACACCATCCACATATACTTGGCGTCCGTGTAGCTGGCCACTATGCCAGTGGACCACGTCAGGCCCATAAGTACGCCGAGACGGCAGTACATGCGGAAGTTGCGGCGCACGCGACGTGCGCGGCGCACGAAACGCGTGTTCATGTAGCGGACGGTGGCCCGGCTCGAGTGGATCATGTACGCGGTCCAGCCGAATAGCACGACATTTATGGCCATGATGGTGGTCAGTGGGCCGGCAAAGAACAGCAACAGTGCTGTCTTGCTGCCGAACCAGCACTGGTCGTCGCCGAACCGGGGACGGACGTCGTTGGGCACGGCGGGCACGGCGTCCGCGGCCACCGCTACGAACGTCATCATGGCCGGCACCAGCCAGCAAACAGCCGAGTAGACGAAGAACTTTTTTGTCTGCCTGCCACTGGTGACGCGCAGCTCGACGGTAGCCAGGCGCAGCGATCGCCAGCAGTCGAAGCTCATCACCAGCATCCAGGCAAACGACGTGAGGAATGCGTAATAGGTGAACGCGGCGCCGGCGTAGCACGCGGGACCGGTCAGCCAGTTTCCGGAAACGAACGCGGTGTACGAGCACAAGAGCGACACGCAAAACGACGCCAGGTTCTTGCCGGACAGGTTCTTCATCTCGGGGAGCACGGCGAACACGGCCAGGTGCACGATTAGCAACACCGCGGACACGCCCAGTCCCACGTACGTGAGAACCGCATACCTGAGCTTCTCGGCGGCGGCCGGATGATTGGCGTCCACGCACACAGCTATCGTGCCGTTTTCTAACGTCACGTACTCGGCGCCGGCGTCGGGCGGTCGCCAGCCTTCGGACGGGGCCGAGTACATGGCCACTTTGGAACAGTTGAGCGGCACGCCGTCGTCGGCCACCGACGTCCGCAGGGACTGGCATGTCTTGCTGAACGGATCGTAGAACGAGTCTTGCCTGCGGCACTCACGATGGTGGGGTTGCGCTACGAGTAACGCGGTGAAGCTTCGCGGCTGAAATACATCATCAGATGGCATGTAACATATCATACCATTCTCGTAACATGGTGTAAATTTTCTAAGAATCTTACACATAACGTTCGGCACGAGCACGTGGTTGCATATGGCGCAGTGTATGTTCTTGTACGGCAGATCGTCGTAATACATCACCGTGGTGTATGTCTCGCACATTGACTGGATGTCGTCGTTCGGCCACAGGGGATGACAAGTGACCACGGTTTTCGGTAGACATTTCCGAATACTAACAGCGTTTGGTGGTGCTACAAACTGGTCGCAATCGTATATGCTGCCGATATATTTGACCTCCAACCGGCCAGCCGTCACGTTATACTGGAGCGTGTCGAGCACCGCTTGTATGTAATCCGGGTGCTGGAGTGGAAGATTATTGCAAGCGATCCGTGTGGCCCAAAGAATCGGGTCGGCCGCATCACCGTTGCACGCCGCGCAGAAACGGTTCCGGTACGTGTGTCCCGTCGTCCGGCTAGTCACGGGATTACCGATCATGCTGTCCCTGTCCACGGCGGGCGCGTGGCACGCGTCCCGCACCCGCGTGTTCGTCCACGTGGCCGGACACCTATTCACGACGTACGCGCCGCTGTTTACATCAGTAAGCACGCAGCCGTATCGAGCAGCGGCGCTCTGCTGTTCCACCGGGTCAAAGTGCGTCGAGTCTGTGCAGCAATCACCATACTCGCCGCAACGGTCGTCGCACAGGCAGTTTCGCCGCAGTCCACCGTTGCCGTCGTCATTGTCCAACACCTCCGAGGCTGCCGTTTTCTGGTCAACTCCCGCACAACTGGACCGTGGTGGACAGAACCTGAAAGCAATACCATCATTATGGTTTAATTAAAATGTTCAATAATAATTTCTAATGCCCCGAGATCGGATTTATTAGTAAAATCGTCACTGTTTCGACTACAGTGTACAAACTTATCTGTAAGGCACTGTCTAAATTGCAGATTTCGTTACGTTAAAAATATAATAACAATATGAATAATAATAACAATAATAATAATAATAATAATAATAATAATAATAAATTAAACACAAATTGTGTGATTTTTCACATGAATTAATTTTTTTTTTAAAACACATATAGATACAACGCTTCGATGCAATAAGTCATAAAACAAACTATTACGAATTGTATACACAGTATCCTACCAATTCTGTGTAGTGTGTACACAGTTAAATTATTAAAAAACAATAATAAATAAACGAAGTATGTAGATACGCTTGAACTATATTACAGGTTGTCTCCCAAATGTTGACTTCGTACAGTTTTTGAAACACTAAACGTGATTTAAGCAACGGCTCTCGCGTGGGATAACAATCGGCAGAAAAAACAATCGACTTCTGCTGTGTTTCATTTGAAACTGATATTTATAATCAATTATATTATTATAATACTATTTAGACATAATAACATATTATTATGTTACTATAATATATAGAAAAAATCGGCTTGTAATACAGATATTTCACCTATTAAAATGTGTAAAAACCTACACACAACATCAAAATATGAAAGTAATGCACTATAGTATTAACTTGTATGTACACAATAATATAAATTAAAACCGCACTGGTATTTTCATTAAGCGTGGGCTGTGTAGAAACTTTGTTCAACTTTTAACCTCATCCATGTTTAGTGGCTGAGATGATTTGAATATTTTTTCTTAACTAAAGTATTGTATATTTTAATTAAATATAATTTTCGTTTTCTATTTATAATACTAATTAATGTTAAAGATCAAATCCAGTTATTTTACGTCTTATTTTGAAAAATTATATTGGTAGGTATTGCGTGCACTAATAATAGTCTCACGTGCAAATTAAACTTATACATTGTATACATACACCTAATAATGTTTTTCACAATTTAATTTCAAAAGTAATGATTTGCATTTTATCAAACACACCGTTGATATATGTAGTAAACAATTAATGTAGGCAAGCATTAAAAATTCAAATTAATAATATTATATTATTATAGCTGAAGATTTTTCAAAAACTGATATACATGAAATGGATGCATTAGTTAATGGTATATTGTATAATATAACAGAAGGTATTCGATAAAATAATTTTAAAATATTCAAATAAGTAAAATTGTACATTTTTAATTGATATTATTAATGGTTAATTAACATAGTTAAACACCTAAGTACTTAATTTAAGTCTAAGACGCTCATTGGTGTACATTGGATAGTTTATAATTGATACTTTATTAGATGCATGTATGACATTTTAAAATATATTACATTATGATATATGAAAATTATGTATTTAAATTACAATTAATTATTATAGTTAAATTATTATGAGGATTTTCATTTTTCATTTATTTTCAAAAAATTCAGGCATACAAATAAAACCAATATTGATTAATTTCACTTATCATAAAAAAAACATTGCCCGTGATTATTGAAACTACATTTTTGTGTCAAAAGTACCTAATCTTTTTCCGAGAAGAGCTATGATGTCGACATTTCTTAAGAGGAATCCACACGGCTGAGATTTCTACCTAAATATACCTATATTTTGCCAACTGTATTGACTGTTCTAGTAATCGGAAACAAATTTCGAAAATTTGAATTCGTTATGAAATTCAATTGGAAACGACTTTTCAGACTTTTCAACTCTTTTGAAATTGATCACTTTTTTAAACCTTTGAAATTTCAAGTTGAAAGTTTCAGTTTTAACTGTTTTAAGAATTTTAAAATATTGTATAAAAAAGGGGGTCAAGTGGATGTCGCTCCGCTGTACAGTAGGTTACAAGAAGATCACTGTATAATGGATGGTATTAAATTTGAATTCAATGATATAATATCATTGTATACGAAAAACGATTCTGAACGGAGACGGTCTGTCAGTCTAGGATATTTTTAATTATATTGATATTGTTATTATACGGTAGCTGGTAAGTTGAATTAATATTATTCATATTATTTAATTATGAACCTAAAACTATCAGCGATGCTGGAAAAATATCATATTATATATTTTTCTCTTTAATATTGATTTTAATATGTAATTTCGTCCAAATTTGAACTTAAAATGTCTGTAAAAAATAACTGTGATTATATATTTTTTAGATTTTTTGATTACAGTATGTACTATTTATTCAAATCTTTGTTTTAAATTTTCAATCCTTAGTTATAAAAACTGACCATTTTATAATTGTTTAATTACAATGATTGATAATTTTCGAGATTTTGATGAATTTTGTCAAATTTCGAACTTTAAATACTTATTAAAAAAATGTGTGGCCATGTATTTTTAATATTTTCCAATTGCAATTGTAACAGTATATTAGGAGCCTTGTATTAAATTTTCATAATTTTTGGCCCAACAAATAAAATTTTATTGGTATTTATTTAAAAAAAAAATTAAAAAAATTGAAAATTAAAATGGTCCATAAAAAGCTCAAAAACAGTCAAAATATATTCAAAATTATAAGGTGTATAGGAAATGCTAATATAAACATTCAGTGAAATTTTCATGCATCTACAGTTATTCGTTTTCAAATTGCAATAAAGTAAGAAAAACGCTACATGAGAAATCGAGTGAATATCTAATCTTGTAAAAATTTGAACATAAAATGCTCATAAAAATTTAATTTGACTTCATCTTATATATTTTTTTTTTGATATACTTAGGCAAACTTATGAGAAATCATGTGTTACGTTTTTAAACCTTGGATATAAAAAGAAAAATTTTTGTGAATTTTGTCAAAATTTGAACTTTGATTACCTATAAAAAAAAATTGTGACTACGGATTTTTAATATTTTTCATATATTATTGTAACAATATATTAGAAGCCTACTATTAAATTTTCAAGATTTTTTACCCAACAAATAAAATTTTATTGACATTTATAGAAAAAAAAACTAAAAAAATTGGAAACTGAAAATGTCCGTTAACAGCTCAAAATAAGTCAGAATATTTTGAAAATGCTAGGGTGTGTAGAAAATGCTTATATAAACATTCAGTCGAAATTTCATGTATCTACGGTAATTTCTTTTAGAGTTATACCAAAAACAAAAATCAATTTTGTTGAAAATTGGTTTTCCGTAAAAATTCCCGTTTTTTCCTTAATTTTTCATTTGTTTTTCACGGCGTTCATGAAAACTACTGGGAAATTTTAACTTTTGACCCTCCTAAATACCAACTAGATTCACTTTCCATCAGAAAAAGTACTATTGATGAAAATCGAAGCATTTTTACTGCTCTAAAAGGTGTCCCAGTGAGGTTTACACTATATAAGCATAAGATATTACTTTCTAGTAAATCCTTCCATCGGAATAACACTTATAAATATTTATAGCTATTTTTTCATAATAGTTCATATATAAGCCACGTGTTAAATAGCTACTGTTTAAATCCACTATCCGTACAAAAATAGTTGCTTACTTGTATGGGTAGTTAAGATCTTCATTAGTAATGCTAATAGCAGCGGTCCACGACTTGAACAAAATTAATATTGCAATAGTAAAATATATTCCCATCTGTACAAACACAAAATAAAAAAACCGTTTTATTATACGTAGGTAGTAGGTACACTGCAGTTTGGTCTACTAAGCAAATTATTTTCAAATTAGTATTTCATGCATTGATCTATTATTCAAAATTATACAATATAATCAATGTGATCCAAAATGTGAAAGAACTACAAGTCGCCCAGTAGTATTTTTGACATTCCAAACATCTGACGAAAGCTTAAATGATTTTCAAATATTTTTAAATCAATTTTTTTTATCCATTGAAAAGTATGTTTGTGGTAACATCTCTTCAAACACATTACTTTGTACTAATACAAAAACAATTATTTCAAAATTATCACCACCTTACATCTTTATAAAAGTTTTATATTGGAATAGTAAGTATCATACTTTTTATATGAATACCTACGTGATATTATTGATTAAACTTAACAATTATTTCATATATAAATGTATTATTTAGATGATGAAACTAGCTGTAGTACTGAGGCTGGTAATGCTATAGAAGTACAAATTTGTGATATACCCAAGATTCTACAAAACAATAGCTGTACATAAGAGCTAAGAGGTATTGTAAATTACCGCAGTGGGAATACAAGAACAAAGTAATCAATTGGTCATTATAATGCATACCTATTGCAAACGCAGTGTTGTAAATAACTTGAGTAAAAGCATTTCAGTTAAAAATATTTAATCACTATTAAGTACTGAAATGCGTATTTTAAATACTTTTTCGAATTATTTTTCTAGACTTTTTATCCGCGAAAGCTTCAATGATTTTTTCATAATTTAAATTTTCGGACTCTTCTTTTCCTAATAAAGCTAAGCCAAAAAGACGTTCTTGGGACATGGTAGGTACTTCTCAAATACGTTTTTATAAACTTTAACTTTGAGAAACTGCTTTCCGAGCTAACTGAAGTTATTAGAATAGTTAATATTATCCTAACAGCCACCGCTAAATATGAATAAGCTACATTGCTTTTTTTTTTATAAAATCGAACATGCAATATTAATATTCTTATTATTTTTAAAATATGTCCGCACTTATACTTTATTTAACCATCATAACATGTACGGTATCAAAATAAGTTATTTTAATTTAAAATGTATGGCTTGTGGCAAGATAAAGTCGAATCATATATGTATCTAACTATTCCATAATAGCTAGCAGCGTGGAATCGATTGCCATATATTTTATGTACAGCAGTCAGCAGTGAATATCTGTGTATTATAAAATCAATGACGCAGCATAGAATTACACTAATACCCAAACATATTGATATTCACATAAACATGTAAGGTGCGATGCCCTGAGCGTGGACCCTACTCGCCCTGCCTTAAATCCTGTCCTGTCTGAGGGGCTACTCTAGTTATAATAAATACGATTGAAAACAATTTAGGAAATGTATGGAAGGGGTATCTATTGAAATATTTTGGAGGGCTTAGCCCTTAAGCCTCCTCAGTATTACCTCTATGGTGTTGTGTCGTAACTCATAAGTCTATTGGTCGAGTCAAAAAAATAATTTTTTAACACTCGCAAATCACGCAAACTCAAAATAAAAAACATTTTTCTGATCGACATGAGTTTTTTTTTTACAAATGCTTACTAATTGCATACTAAATATTGGTAAAAAAAAATAATGAAAATCATATGTGGGGGTGCTGGGGTAACATACGTCGGTATCCTTTACTTGTACTGTAAGAGGACATTCAAGCAAAATTTCAGTTTTTTAAGTTACTACGTGAAAGTATAATAGTTATGTAGGTACCTACTCAAAAACAAGTGGAACGATTTTCATCTTCACGTGTTTGCCCTTTATATTCAGGGGTTAGACAGCAGATTAGGGCATTATCGAATGAAATTTTATTTAGATGATTATTTAGATGATATTTTATTCGAATGATTTTTTCACGATTATTCGAATAATAAATTATTTATTTAATATTATAAATATTATTTGAACTTATAAATATGAGAGAAAACATATATTTTACCTTATAGTATAATAATATATAATATTATATACAATAATAGCTATATGTCTGTATCCAAAAACTAAATGGTATTTGGGTGTACGACATGTGCATGTGCTAATGCCTAATAAAATAAAAACAATATTCTAATGTGCCGTGCAGATCATGCTATGGCTATAATATGCTCTTCTTAATCGTGAAGCGTCAGAACAAGTTGCAGTATTTAAAATTATATAATAAAAATCAATAAAACGTTTGATTAGTAAATTATTAAAAAAAATTAATTTTGTTTAATATATAACAGTTTAATTAATGCTATTATTAACTAGAAGACTTATAAATTATAATCTTATCACCATTATATGATACATATTTTGGACTAACTAGTAAAATTTTTTATTTGAATAATAACGTTTTGAAATTATCAAAATAATTTTTATTCGAATAATAACGTTTGAAAATTATCCGAATAATTTTTTATTCGAATAATAACGTTTGAAAATTATTTGAATACATTTTTATTCGAATAGTTATCTAGATAAAATTTTGCCCAACTCTGTCAGACTGCAGTCACGTATTCTAATCATCTAAGGCCGAGGAATGGGTAAATAGTTTTTGCATCGACAGCTAAATCATGCTCAATATTAGCATAATAAAAATTTTAACGATACATTTTAATGATTCAAAATTCGTAACAAATTTAAATTATGTTTGAGAAAATAAAATCAATATTATGTTTGAATTTGTCAATACACATTTCATCGATTTAATATGTTTTGATTTGATTTTTATAATTAAAAGTATATTAAATCTTACATGTTTATATGACAAGCTTAAATGAGGTTTATGAGTAATTTTAGTATAGCATGTTGTATTGAGCGTGTCTACTCTACCCAAATCGCCGAAACCCAATTTGCCGAATCCTATTTCGCCGAAATTCCATGTAAATATATAATATGGTATTGAGGTAAAAAACTGACGGTATAATTATGTTATTTTAAAATTGAAATTACCTAAAATGACAATATAAATTTAATGACTATAGATATACAGAATTAAATTAATTAAATTGAGTACTATTGTATATCTATATAGGTATACGGATTTTAATAGATCACTGTAATATATTATTATTATCTTTACTAATATACCTAACAGATGTGTGATTAAATTAAATCATTTAATGAAAAAAATTATCTACGAATAATTATGAGTCACCAGCAACTAATTTCAACTTACATATATTTAAAACTAAATAGTACATACTACATGCATTTGTTAAGTTTATTTGTTGACCACCTGCAGTTAACTGAATGTTTTAAACTCTATGGCTTACAGTGTATCTTACTCATTAAAAATACTTGAAAAATGTATTTAAATAGATATTTCGATATTTGAATTTTTAATACTACATAATAAAACATAGGTTTTTCCTCGTTCTAAAATGTATGTATTATTATTTAATATGGGTATGTCGCATGCATGCATGCATGCATGTATGTATGTATGTACATATGTATGTATGTATGTATGTATTTATGTATATATGTATCTATATACGTAAGAATTCCGTTGACCATATACACAATTTATTTCTTGGAATACATATTTTTAATTTAATTCATTTATTAAAAAAATAATACTTAATATGTTGCTAAAAAACAAGAGATTCACATTGGGCTAGGAAAAACAACATTAACCATATATATTTATTTATTTATTTTTTTTTTTTATTCATTAGTATAAATAGGTAGGTATTTTGACATAAATTTTGGTCGAGACTACAATAAAGAATAAAAAATTCATGAGTCCGTGGTTAAATTTAATTTTGAAAAGGATTAAGTGTAGGTTCCTATTCAATTATCTAAAATTACAAACTAATCTAAAACCAATTACTTAAATTTAACTAACCCATGTCCCCATACGAATAGAGCTATACATGTCTTCTAGTGGTACATTTCTAACTCCTGTATGACTGTTTTCATATATAATATTATACTACATACTAAATATAAAGCACATTTTTTTACTGAATTAATTAATATTTAATACGATGGTGGTTAATAAAACAACTGTTACGAAAACCAATTCTTCTTAAATAGAAATTTAAATCAAATTAACGAATTTGTTATTAGAAAAAGAATTAATTAAATTAAATTCAGATGTAATCAAATCCTGATGTGGCCATAGAAAGTTAACAATATATAATATATAATGTATTTTTATGACTCATAAGTTATATATTAAAAATTAAAAGTAGTTGTTATTATTTTATTATAATTAACTAAATTATTAGTTGTACCTACTAACAATATAATAATATAAATTGTAAAACAAGATATAGAGCTGACTTAAAATTATGAAAAATATATTATATAGGAACATCTTTTTCTGATAATTTAGTAATAGTTATTTATAAATTAAATATAAATAAAATGAAGAACTTTACGTTTACTAAAGATTTGTGTTTTTTTTTTTGTAACTTTTGAATGACTAAACCTAATAATTTATATAAGATATGAATGAATATAAATTTCTTAACTACTTTCTGAATTTTTGAGGACACTTTTAAATTTAATTTAATTTGTTACATTAACAATTTTACATTTGCTCCAATTATTTCCTACTATAATCTGGATAGTATAGCTTACATCAGGGGTGGGCAACTGGCGGACCGCGAGCCTTTTTATCTGGCCTGAGCTAATGTTTATAATTTTAACTATAAACAAAATAATTGCTAATTAAAATGTATATTTTGAATGACCCTTTTTTTTTTGCTTTTTATGTTCTGGATTATAATTTTTTTTAAATTAGCCCTTTAGTAACTTTGAGTTGCCCTTATCCCTAGCTTACATCATTCAAACTTCAATAGTCAGAATCTGTCCAATTTTATTATTCACAAATAATTTCACATTTTTAATTGCTTGCAAATATCCTGCTTCTTTTAATAATTGTACTATCGATATTATTCATTATTTTTACATTTATGTCACCCAGTTATTTGCATATTTGCATTCAACAATAATTAACAGTTGCAAAAACTAAAAATAGATCATTATTAATATGAAGTACAAAAAAATACTACCTATTATTTGTATTATTCAAAAACCTCAATAATTTTATTCAACTCCTAAAATAGATACTTAATGTTTTAATTCAAATAAAATAAATACATGAATAGCTGTGTTAAATTATTTTGAAAAGTGAAAACTGATGATAAATTATTTAACTACAGATTCAAATAAATGATATAAGAACTAATTCTATGATTTGTATACCAAGTATTATTGTAATTTTATGTACTATGTAGATAATGTTATCAAATAAAATTTAAGTCCTACTGATGAATATTCAATAATAGAAAAATAAATTGTTATCAATAAAATAATAAAGGCAGGTATACAATTATATCTGTATGTCTTAGTAACTATGTAATTTAAAATATTCTAAATTCCATTTTGAAATCAGTTCAAGATAACAAGATCAAAAAACGCATTTGTAAATTGTACTTAACAACAATAGTTTAGATATTTTAAAATGTATTAAGTCAATAAATATGAAGGTACATGTTGTCTTAATAATCAATATAGAAATGTATTATAAATTTAAATATTTAACAGTAGTGGAGTGTAGTTGGTAATACAAATACTTAACCGTCATCTGTGAGTGGCCTTAAAAGTTATAATTATTATTATAAGCGGAATAAAAGTTCGATAATTAATGAATAATGTACGATATGTAAATAATATGATCACCCGCATGTTGCCATTTTATTTACTTTATCATTTATAACATTTTAGCATTATTTTATAATACAAAGATAGGTATCTACTTGGATAGTTAACCTATAACTGATAATTAATATAGTTGAAAATTAACTTAACTATTTTTAAATATTTATACATCAATACTAAAATAATAAAACTTTTTTTAAATGCACACAGGTATCCATCATAGGTAAAAAATTTAAATAATTTAGTTGTGAAGTCTGTAGAACAGTTTCGTTAAAATGTATGATACAACAACGAATTTATACTCTGAGAAAATTGCGGGATTTTTCAATACATTTTTGTTATTAAGTTTAGTTTACTAAAAAAAAAATGTGAAATTTGCTGAGCCAGTTAAGATTTCTGCTTCTTCAAACTCCCCCTAAATTTTGCTATGGGCACAAACATGCAAGCAGCTTAATAATATTTATAAAAAAAATAAAATATTATTAATTGGTTTTTATACATCACTATAATATTAATATTATGTATACATTTGGACTGTGTTTAATTTGATGTAACCAAGTAAGTAATATTCAGTTAATATAATATTATTTAATTTATTTAGTATAACATTTAATTCAGTTTTTACTTACATCAGCTGTCATATTGTTGACCGTGTTTTTTAGCAAGTGGTGAACCAGCGCCAGTCACGCGTACGAGGAGACAACCTGGGTACATTATTATAGCTACCCAACCAGCTATATTGGGGGCGGCCTCAGTCATCGTTAACGTGTTCATCTCGCATTCTCGTCCCCTCCATTCGTGCAAAAGGGAGGACATGCTCAGAATTCTTGTGGTCTCGTAGTGACTAAGCGGTAGCCCGATGTTATTATAACTTTATTGCAACCATAATCGTATTGTGCGTCTTATAAGCCTGCAGAGAATAGTGCAAAATTGTCTATACTGTATGATAATCGAAATGTTATTATTGAGATACATTAAGTTAAACATATTAATTTGTGTCTTATTATAATGTAGGTAGCTGAAAAATATATCTAATAGATAAACTTGGTACTTTTTCGAAAAAAAATTAAAAAAGTGCACCTAAATTGGTCGTTAACTATTAATATTGAATTACGTATTTTATTTTATAAATATAAATTAGAATACTAGGTATTATTTTAACAGTGAACAGTCATATTGTTATTTCAATAAGTTCGTATCTAGTATCTATCTATTATTATTAAAAATATCCCGTATTTGCCATACATTACTATCATATTTTGATGTATGTAGGTGGGATATCATGATAGATTATTAAATGGCAACATCTTAACGTATAAAATAATTAATACCAACATATTATTTAAACTATTTAAATGATTTTTAAATGTATTTTTTCGTTTATTTTGATATTGGTTCACGAAAAGTCACAAGTAGCAGACAGTTATAAGAAAATATCGGAAGAAGTATAAATAATTTTCAGAAAATTGCAGAGTGTCGACTGTTAAAAGAATATTGTTCAGTGTATTATTATTATGCACGTACAAACTTTTGATATTCTCTATGTAGGTACCTTATTGACAAATAGCGGCTAAGATCAATGTGACCGTATCTAATGTGATCGAGAATCGCATTTATTGGACGTCCATATAAGAAATATCAGAGCCACAGTAAATATTGACATCACACTAAAACATCACTATCCACATATTAAGCACGATCGGCAGGGTGAAAACGTTGTTTACGCTGGAAAGAGGAGGCTGTTTGAAAATTGCGATAGTTCTGTAGACATTAAATTAACTACACTATTTGAAAATATCGAATATCCATGTCGTACTGAATATTAATTTAAAACTATTGTTGAAAATCACATAGACCATTGTAAATTGGTAAATTTGTGGGGGGGGGGGGGTTGGTTTGGACATGCGTATGTGTGGCAAGAATTTGTCTCTAAAAACCTGACTGGTCACCCATCCAGGAATTAGTGACACCGGCCGGTTCGTACACTCAGAACACGTTTCGTGACTGAATGCAAAGACCGTGCCAAACCACGTCATATCAAAATGAATTGTTTGATATATGACTTTCAAGCAATCTTATATTTTAAGCGTATACAGTAAACGCATCCTTGCTACAGAAATGTTCATACCTCACATTTTTTCTTAGACCATTATAGCTTATCTATAATAAATTACTCAATACGGTGAATTTAATAGGAAAAGTACAAATAAGCGATGAATCGAGTTATATATACGTTGGTAGTCTATTTTAAAATTGATTTTTTATAAGATTTTTACCAGCTATAAACGGAAAAATAAAGGTTGAAAACAATTATTTAAAATGCAATCATTTTGAAAGAAGAAACTAAATAATTGTACAATTGCCAAGGACGACAAGTATCAAAATATATTATCTAAATATTGGTAAATAATCATCTTAAGAGGACGCCACACCCGCATGTGTTGTCTCCGTCTTACAAACGCGTAATATTATACCATATTTACGCTCAACAGTTCATGTTGTATTCTGTTAAATATTAGAGTTATTCGATCTATTATGAAACTTGATGGTAAGAACATTATCTGTGTTTTGTTACGATAATTCAGTTTTTAAGTGAATTATGAGCATTTTTAATTTACATTTATTATGCACGCATAACTTACCTAAAAACTGAATTATTGTAAAAAAACTTTCATCAATATACAGCTAATATTCTTACAATCAAGTTTCATAATAATTCACTCAAATTTTTAAGGTAACGGAATAACGTGAACTGCTGAGCGTAAATATGGTATGTTACGGGTTTGTAAGACGAAGACAACACATGCGGGTGTGGCGTCTTCTTAAAATGCATGTGATGAATAAATTGGTGGAATTTGAAAAATATAACTCTCAAGTTTGGTTTATAGCGTAATGGAGCACCACTTGTTACAAATATTTTTTTTTGTATCGGGTACCAACTACCTAGTTATAATAATATATTTATGAAACAATAACTGAATAACTACTATAGGCAGTGGTAGAGATGTAAGCTTGACAATTTTTTTTTTCATTGAAAATATCTGAAAATGTTTATCTTTCTTTGAAAATTTTAGTTTCAATGTATTTTTTTAACTTAATTAGTTGTTGAGGTTGTATGGTTGGTATCACTGTACCATAGCTGTTTATTTTGATGATTATTATCTAATATAATTGAAAATAAGTACCTACTTTGTAATATATATATTTTTTAAGTTTAATATATTAATTTGTATCAACTAACAAAATACGGTTAGATTTAAAATTGGTACTATATTGTGAAATATTTTATTATTTTCAAGTTTAAATAGATTCAAATACTTTATAAAATTACTATTTCATTTTATTTACATTGTAACAAGGATAACGTCAGAGTCAAGCAAAACACTTAAAATAAAAAAAAACTATAATTTGGATAAAATTGTGGGAGTGACTCAAATTATAAATTAAAAAAAAAAATTGTAATCAAAACGATCAACATTTATACTGAAGGAAAAATTCAACATTTTTAATAAAAGAAAAAAATGCACATTTATTACTGAGTTTAATATTATACATTGATATATAGGTATAATATATGTATTATGTATATAATATATATTTAATTATTTTTTTTTGAATTTACTATATTATGTTCAATATAATAATACCAAAATAATTTTAAAATGGGTATAAATGGTAATAAAAGTATATAGCTTAAAATATAATTATGAATATATGAATAATAATATAATTATTACTATAAGTATATAATATCAATAGATTTATTTGATAAGAAATTAATATGATAAATTATAAAATTTTGAAAATTTTCATGAAAATGTACATCACTAGGCAGATATATCAACACTAAAATATTTAAAAAAGATAAGGCACTATATAATAATTTAATCAATGATGTTAAAAAAAGTTCCTAACTTCTACTCAAGACTTATAACTTACAAACGTCAACTTTCAACACCCACCATTTTTTTTTCGTGACGCAGCCACTGAGTTTATAGGTACTAGCAGCCATAGTGTTTGAAGTATGGCATTTTTTATAATACAAATATTAATGATGATTATTTTATTATTTATCAATAATTATACGGGGGACGAGGTGGCCGAGCGGTCTAAATATAAATCTATCTTTATAAATAACATTTGGAGAAGATCTTTTAGTTTTTTACCCATTTTAAATATTTTATACTTCAAATAAGTATTTTCTGTTAAGAGTAAGCCTCGCTGTTCTTGAATTAACGACATAATAATATAGTAAATTATACTTAATTATTCACAAACTGTAAAAATCTAAATAATAACCTGACACGTATGATATTGATACTTGTCAGCACGAATGCACGATATGTACTGTGTGTAAAAGTAAGTTGTACTTGTTATAAAAAAAAATAATCAAGAAATCGTATGCGTTTTCCCGCGTATTTGAATGCATCAATTTTGCCATTGTTGCGGGTACTAGAATTCGGTGTGGTGCGGTGAAACATCGCACCGTCTTCTCGTATTGCGTGCACGCACCAGCTAGGACATATCGTAAGGCGTCGGTTGCGGCGCTGCCGTCGCCGTTTCGATTCTCGGTCACTGGGCGGCATTTTTCTTCGGGCAAGTCACGGTGTCCGGAGAACAAGTGCCGCTATCCCCCACTCCGGGGCATGGCAGAAACCTACACTAGAAATTCTGCCACAACACACATACGTGTACACGAAAAAAAAAAAAAATAAAATAATTATACAGTCCAAAAGTACTAGGTATAATTATTGGTATTAATGGAATATGAGTGCGTCAGTTGACATAATATTTCTATAGGTATGATATTATGTATAATATTGTATATTAGTATCATTTAAACATTTTTGAATACCATTTTAAATTTATAATACCAAAGGTTAGGTATAATTGATTTTTATTTTTTTTATTTAGCTTTCAATACTTAAATTATTTTAGCTCAACAGTTCGGTATCAGAGAGAAAAACATAAGTGAACAAAAGGTTAGATATAAATATACCATACATTTATTAAGGTAATTAATAACAATGATATGTAAATATAAAACTTATTTAAAAAAAAAAAAACAAAGTTTATTAAAATACTGAAATATTTCACGCATTTGAAATGTCTTATGAAATATTATACAGTTTTAAACTGTATGAAATTTTAAAACACTAACTATAGATATTAATATATTATACTCAGTTCAGTGAGAAAAAATGACGATTCAGCGCATCCCCCCCCCGCGTCACCCAACCCTACCAATCTTTCAGGCTAGTGAGTAGTGACCTTAGTTATCGAAGCCTCAATCCAAAAAAAATAAGATTATTTTTGGCAAGAAGTGTATATACATTATATTTATCTAGGCGTAAGACATAAATCAATTGATTTCAGATAATAAGTAGGTAGTTTATCCACAAAATATCATTATGTTATTTTTGTTCAATTTATGGCATTTGTTGGCATTTTACTAAAGGAAATTCCCATTCTTAGTCTCACACATCTATCTACTGAGTTAAGATTTGTCTACTTTTCTATATTTACAGTTTTACATACAATGGAAATCATTAATTCCAATAAAAATAACCCCTAATTTTGTTTGATGGTGTTAAGAACCCCTGAATACTATTAGTTATATTATTCTATAGTTCTTGTAGTATAAGTGTAAATTTCTGTTCAATCATATTGTAAACTGATACGTGTGTGGCACAGGCGAGCAGGACTCCCTCTCCATACGACTGGTCTAAGGAATCTGCTGAATAAACCCTTTTTGTACATTTACGACCAGCTCGTATGCGGGGCTCGCACACGTAGCAGGAGAGTCAGTGTTGGTGTCACGACAGACCATTACAGACCATTTCAGAGCATTTCTTATAATTAAACGTTATTACAATTAAATAAAGAATATTATTTTGAGCCAAAGTAATTTAAACTCGTTTTATTTTATTTGTGTGGAATCGCCAAGTGCGCGTCCATAACAATGGTTACATGTACTTTTTAAAACATACCAGGAAAAGTTGTATTACATGGCGTTGTAGTAAAACAACCAAGCTCAGATGTCTTGGCCTCTAGGGATCATTTATAAAGATATTTAAATGTCAACAATTCATAAAATTGGAACATCTCTTAAAGGCAAAAGTCCAGGGGTGTGGTGAAGGGGCTTTTATAACGCCCAGGCGTCATGGTGAAAATGTTAAGGGTGGGTGGGTGTATGGTTGGATTTAGATGTTTAAAGATTTTGGATAAATACACACGTAGCAAATTCACAACTTTACAAGTTATATCAGTATATCACTAACACGAAATATGAATGAAGCGGAATACACGATAATCGTTAAAAATATAACACGACAACAAGATCAACATTCTGTATTTTCCCATTTGTAGTAGGAAAATAGATGTAATAATATTAAGTTATTAACTAAGTTTCTATAAGCGATATGCTTATATTTATAATTCAATTGATGTGTTGTGCATGCGACAACAATATTATTAGTATTGAACGAGTACATACTCGACTTTGGAAACATTTTCGAATAGAGTTCGATTACTCGACTCGACTAAATTATTTCTTGTACTCGTAATTTCGTCTTGAATCGAGTACTCGACTAGTAAACATATGTTTCTACTTAATATTTTGTTTTAGGGATTTTTATTTTTATTATTTTGGTTAAATTCTATTTATTCTATTATTTTAGTTCCAATATCAGAGATTAATTTTTTAGCCGAGTCAAATGGTTATCAAATTCAATTTATTGTAGGAATAGAATCTTATCAAGGCCACCAAAAACTAACGCTCGGAAACAAGTAATATATATTTTTCTTTTAAATAATAACTAATAAGCATAACACAATAATATTTAAGATCAGCCACGTAATTTTTTTGAAATAGTGGTGAATGTATAAAATCCCATTTATATGCATTTATTTTTTTTGAATTAATCAATCGACGAATTCTTAATTTTTTTTATAATTTTAGTTGCACAAATTAAAGTGGATGTTGGAGAGTCAAGTGAAACAGTAGACAATTTATGGCTAAGCTTAAAGGTAGATACTAGATACCTACTATCTAGTTATTTTATTTATTTTCAAACAGTTTTTTGTTTTCTTTTAGTGGACGTTTTTTACTAATAATTTTTTTATTAACTATTTTAGTCTCACAACTTTAAATGGATACTTGAGAGTTAAGTACAAATATTACTATGTTAATCGCCCCGTCGGGGAACAACTGTAGACTCCGAAAGGACGACACAATTGAAATTCGTTCTGAAGGTTGAACAGGCGTCTTTTTGATGTGTGTATACCTATTGTTTATATTATGAAACATACTATTTTATTCGCAATATTATATAATATATTTTGTTTAAATAATAAAAAATAAAATAAAAAATTCTTGTAAAAGTCCGGATACACCACCGAACGAACCATTGGAAAGAGAATATTACCATCTGTAATCGTTGTCTATAGGTAAGAAGATCTACGTGTCCTTTAAAAATATTTTTAATAGATATTACGATCGTACTTAGAACATAATTTAAGTAACAATTTTTTTAATTTTACATTGCTTACTTACTTAAAATTAAGTTACGATCATTTCATAATGCATATGAACGAATACGTTCAAGTCAGAACTAGTTTTTTATCAAAACCAAAAAAATATCTCTATCGATTATCTAATTGAAAAAATCCTTGGATATTTTATTTTGTTTCATTTTAAATTCATATTGTTAGTGTCTACAAAAGTGTGAACCACTGTTGTAGATTTTAGTGTATTACCACGAAAATTTCTTCTCTTGTCATGTAATTCACGTAATGTCAACAGGTACCTATGATGATGCCATGCCATATTATTTGAGTACTCTTACCCTAACCGAAAACCACTCCAAATTTTCTAAACATCATTGTAGGTCTCAAAGAATAAAAATACACCTGCATCGGGTAGAACTTAGCCATTAGCCAAATATATTTGAAATGTTCGTAATGCAAATTGAGCTAAAGCTCATCTCATTCGCGAGCGAACTCTGATCAAACAGTATCCAATCGTTTTGCGTATGAATCATTTGAAAACTTTATCCGATCACAATACAATAGTTATTTACTGTTTTATTAAAGGTAATGTTATAAATAATAAACATTTATAACGATTCAGTAAAATAATATTATTATACAAGACCGTGAAGGTGTCTACTACACCCAACCACTACTGGCACTATACTGGTCCGTGTGTACCGTGTGTGATTTATATTTAGAATTTTCATCTTATTCATCATATTAAATAATACTGTTTAGGTAAAACGATTTGAATAGTTATTAACAGTCGTGTTTACTAACCATCAAACCACATGGTGAAGTACCTAATTGAATATTTTAAAGTATTTGGTATATTTTAATAAGTAACGCATAAACCACACGATTTACACGGAAAACGGCGACTATGTTATAATAATTATAGTAGGTACCTCATTTACTCTATAATATTAGCACCAGATTGAGTTTGACATACTTAGAAAATCCTGAGAAAATTAATGTTTGTAATGTTTCTGTTGAATTTCCACAAGATAGATTGATTATAAAAGTGCATCTGTACCATGTGGAGTAGGTTTGTACTTGTGTTGCAGGTGGACTGAAATACACGGATATGTAGGCCCGTTTTATTGCCCGTAAAATATGACAACTCTTAAAAAATTGTGATTACTCAACTCTTTTTGTGTGTAACTCGCTGCAGTAAGTGCAACTCAGCCACTCTGGTAGGCAATCCGACGTAGTCGGATCGCGGACAACGCCGATGAGCGGCTATATGCGTGTAAAAGTTCGATTTGATGCATGCTTGTACCTGATGTACCCGATTAACCTTTGGCAACCAATAAAATAATTAATTCTAATTTCTACTAATTATTTATCTTATAACTAATAGCAATGGTTTAAAAACAAAAGTGTCCATCGTAAAACTCAAAATCCCTATTTGAGCACATAACCAGGTTGGGCCTACCGTGTTCAATGACCAATAATTGTGAATCTAAACCATTCAAGAACCCCTCCTTTTTTTCTATTTTTTATTATTTATTAATTTTTTGGTTTCCTTAGTAATTATGAAACACTCAATAATATTTAAATCGTTTTTAGACGTTTGTATATATATATAATTTATAGGTATACAATTTATACGTTTATTTTAATTAATAATAACTGATTACTTATTAACTTTATCGGTTAGTTAAATTACTAAATTTATGCCTAAAACCTGTTCCATGATATCCTCTTTCATTTAAAAAAAACTGCATGACAATTGGATAAGAAGTTTCGAAGCCAACCCGTAACAAAGATTTCCTCTTTTGCTTGTAATTATATATATATATATATATTATATATATCCAAAAACATATATTTTGTAAACTGTAATCGTAATCGTTTCGATAAATACATTGTCAAGACTATACTATATTATACTTTTATCGAATATATTGTATTGATAATATAAGTGTACTTACCAAATGGCCAACCCGTATTTGCAGCTTTCACGGTTTGAATATGTCTCCGACCAAAAAATGTTTTCAATACATTTAACATTTTATTGTAATCAGCTGATATAGCAGTTTTGAAAACCATAAATGTCATAAATATAAACAATTACCCATTATTTATCAAACTTTTAAATTTTTGTTCACAAAATTGTATGTTGGTAAATGAATAATGATATTATATATTATTTATTTATTTATTATTAACAATACGGGCTGAGCCAAATTTACATAATAAGATAACACTAATTAAATTTTAAATATAGTGTTTGAAATTAAATTAAAACTTCTCATGGCTTATACTCTAAATATATATGTTCAACAATAATAATAATTCAATAACTATTTAAAAATAATAAAAGCGCATAAATAAATGTTAAATAAAAGAAATAGGTACGCGTGTGAAAATCAAAATAGTAATTTTAGAAGGAAATTAAAATTTTTAGCAAACCATTATTTTGTATTACGTTTGAAACAATCTATATGACAATGTTAACATAATTATTATTTATTAAAAATTAAAGAATAAAAAATTATCGATTATTTTATATTAAATATAGGTACAATACATTACAAAGAATATTGAAAAATAGAAAAATAAATACATTGTATATTAAAGAAAGCTCTAATTTACTTTCAAATAGAATTAAAAATAAATAAATATCAAAAAATGCATTTTAAAAACGATGTTTTGGTATAAGTATTTTAAAATAAGATTTTTTATTGGCTAATCTATACTTATTAATTTATTGAAATGAATAAATATTGATTTTTCCACATTCAATTTTGATATTGGCGTGTCCGTGTATCATTATTATATAAGGTTGGTTATAACTATTATATATACTAGGTAGTTACTCTAGCATGTTATTTCATGTGTATTGGCTGTACAGATCAAATTCAGTCTGAAATTATGATGTATTTCACCATGTAGAATAGCATACATAGTCAATAGTCATGTGCGAGGTTTCCACACGTAGTTGATGGAGTGTTTTTGTTGAGATATAATATTCAGAAAGCAGGCTGCAATAATACATGAAATCAGGTTGTAGAAACATGAGTTCATACTTCATAAATGGTAATTTTGGGAAACAGTCCGAGATAAAATGGTTTTGTTGTTGTTGGAAATAAGAGTATTTTATCTTTGGACTGTGATTTACTGTAATTAACGAATATTCCCATGAAAGCGGTCAGGTAACCAAACTGCGTGTTGAGTGTGGACTAGATGCACCAATAACAAGCACACGGGCAAACAGGCCACGCTTTTTCGGGCAGGTTCTTGGGCTCAGCGTCTACGTAACATCCATCCCCTGCGTACTGTACGAGATCGATCGAACCAATCAAGCCAACCATCAGCGCATTCATTAGGTTCGTTTATGCCATGGATCTGTTAGAGTACACAAATACATACGGTTATATAGATAGCCGTCGATGGTTATCTGCTCGAGTTCGTCCCGACCACAGTAATCGTACTGTTTGCAGGGCCGATCGTCGTAACAGTGTAACAACGATTCGCCTTCGAACTTGACATTTTTGTTGCAATTTCGTTTCGTTCCCGCGTACCTACAACAATTATTTTGTATTAGATATAGTTGATATGATTGTAATTTTTGAACTAGAAAAACCTTTCAATACAAATATGCTCTTTTCTTTCTACATCCTTTGTTTACTTCATAATATTCTCACCACTCGACACTAACCCAGTCTCAATAATATTAGGTAAGCTATTTGCAATTAAAAGCTACTATATAGGGCTATATACCTACCTCTAATCATTATTGCCTTCCTAGTCTTAGTATCTATAGTTATAGGCTATATAAGTTAATGTAATTTACAGAAATCACTTATCTCTATAACTTTTATACTTTATTACACAGCACATATTAGAATATTAATAGTTATTAGTTTTTAATAATCAAATATTCTACTTGTGTTGATATCATAATAAAATCGATATTCCCGTATACGTATATTATATTCAAGAATAAGTGGGCTTCAATACATACATACATTTGGCCCACTAAATAAGTTAATAAAGAGTAATCAATATTTATTTGTATTTGTTTGCAAACTTAAATTAATTTTTTTTTTAATTATGAAGTAAAAATACTTAGGTAATGGTCTATAATTTATATTTGCAATTTTTTTTAACACTGCAAATATATTTCAACTGAACGAATAATTGGCTTGCACACATCATCACTTGTGACGTGAATAAATATTTAATAGTTTGTGGGTGTGCAAATTCTGTGTAAGTAGAGCTCTGACTCCATGGCACACGATACATTTTAATTTCAACAAATGCTCGTTTTTCATACCTGCGCTTCGAAAACTGTGCGATATTTGTTTTCACTATATACTACCGACGTTCCTTTGCACTACTTACCACGACGCAACATAGCACAATAATAATAATAATACATAATATGTAATTTGTATACCACAACGTGGGTTGTCCGCGATGGCCACGCTCTGCTCGAGATCGTCCCGACCACAGTCGCCGTACAGTTTGCACTTTTGCAGTGCTGCTTGTCGTGTAACAGTGTAATAACGATTCACTTTTGAACTGGAAATTGTTGTTGCATATCAATTTCGTTTCGTTCCTGTGTACCTACAACAATTTTGTATTAGGTATAGTTGTTGATATTATTATATTTCAGCTGAAGTGGAATTCGGAAGACTTTTCGATATAAACACATGCTCTTTTCTTTCCACATCACTGGTTTATTACATAATATTCTCATCACTCGACACTAACCCAGGCTCTCCACTCGAATCTAATGCTAACAATAAAATTACGCTATTTGCAACTAAGAACTACCATAGGTCCATACGTACCACTGTCCACTAATCATTATTGCCTAGGTACCAAGTATTAGTACTTATAGAAATAGGCTGTAGGTTAATGTAATTTAATGTGGCTAATACATTTTTATCTCATTAACTTTTACTTTATTACAGTGCACATATTGTACTATTAATTGTTATTAGTTTTAAATAATCGAATATTCTACTTGTGTTGATATTATAATAAAATCGATATTCACGTATACATATGTTCAAGAATAAGTGGGCTTCAATATATGCATACATTTGGCCCACTCAATAAGTATGAGTAAGTTAATAAACACTAAACAGTAATAAATGTTTATATGTATTTGTTTGCAAACTTAAGTTCGTTTTTTTCTTATAATGAAGTGGTTAGGGCAATTTGAAAATAACATAATAGGTTGCAGTCTATATTTGAAACTTTTATTTAACATAAATATATTTCAACTGTACGATGAATTGGCTTGCACATATCATCACTTGCGAAGTAAATAAATATTTAATAGTTTGTGGGAGTGCAAATTCCGTGTACGTAGAGCTATGACTCCATGGATCACGATAAAATATTTTAATTCCCGACACATGCTCGTTTATCATATATACCTACGCTGCGAAAACTGTACGATATTTGTTTTCACTGTATTACCGGACGTTCCTTTGCACTACTTACCACGACGCAACACGGCATAATAATAATAATATGTATACCACGACGTTATCCGATCTTGCCCGTTCCTCCGCTGATTTCAGACTTGAACCGGTAAATTAAATAAAAAAATTAATATAGGTATGCACCAAAATATAATATAATAATAATATAATCTAATCCGTCATGTAAGTACACGCACATCAGGCGCCACGGTACGTTTCTTCGCATGCGCGCGCGCAACACACCACACATACGCCACTCACCGTCTTCATCGTTATAGTATGTATAATTATTATTATTACATAAGAATTAATTTTAGTACACCGCGTCCTATCCGCAATACACACTAACTTTCACCTCCTAACTCATCTGTGTTTAGAAAAAAATAAAAACACGTATCACACACAAACATTTAAATATTATTTTGTCAGGTATACACCGACATTGGTGTGAAACATGAGAGAATATAATATATTACATGTTTGTAATGCTATTGTGATTATCTGTAATAATACAGTGCCGATGTTTTTACATTATGTATAAAATTATGGTCTTACAATATTTATTATTGCCTTATGAAAATGTATTTTTTTTTTCCAATATAACGGTGCAGATAACTACATTTTATTGATCGTTTGATTTGTTACTAACTACGGCTCATTCGTACAGTATTATACTAATGGTTTAATATGCAATAGCCGGCTTTTATTGACTCGATTTCACTATAAATTAGTCTGACTTTTAGAAATCCTTATAATTTATAATATTATTTATATTTTGTAAATGGATTAATAATTTTTTTTAACCAGCCTATAAATTAGAAACTATAGGTTTTGTATTTTACCGAGAAACAAATTTTAGTACCTACATTTAATACGTACCTCCAAATAACATTAGATATACACAACATTAAACAATGCGCTAATCGGTGGAGAAAACCTCGTAAGATTGAAGCCATTGCGGTCCATCGTGATATCACAATTGTCTGCCTTCGACCTATTATTTAAATAATAATAATACTAAATAAACTCGTGTGGAGTGTATAGTAAAACAATATAAGAAGAATAATGAAAGCACGATCCCAAATGGTCCAAGCGAATAAAATAGCAGTCATAATATTATGTCAACAATATTTTAATCATCAAAATAATAATAAATAATAAACTGTACAAACTATACGTGATTGAATTAATCGTAATATACGTTTTAGGAATATAATTTACATACAAAATGTCAATATAATGCGTATACCTACAATTTAATAAGTAGCATAATTATGCAAAAATTTAAGTGCACATTTATTATTGATAACCTACTTCGTAAACCTATATATATATATTCAAAATCGAAAAATTATACAATAATACGCGTATAAAAGACGATGTACACGTATCACACATAAAGACTCGTTAAGTACATGAGCTCAAGTAAACTTATAAATGTCATAGGTAAGAAAAGTAAAAAAAAAAATCAATAAAACAGATCTTGGGAGGGTTAGCGTGTCCAGCTGGCGGCGATCGAGTGTCCATCAACACCGTCCAAAAACATAACATATTTTTGTATTCATCATCGTCGGCCGACTTCGAATCATCGTTCAGTCTTCGGGTTGTGTTTTGATTCGTGTTCGGAGCAATAAAATCGAACGCGCGAGACAATATTATCAGTATGGTGGATCAGTATAGGGTGTCGGTAGTTTTCTCCGAACTGATGGGCACGCCGTTTTCGTTGGACGACCAGGAAAACGACGACGGGGGTGGTCCGCGGGAGTGCTTGTCACCGTCCTTAGACTTTTCGTGAGACAGGTGGCCGAGGACTAGGTTGCCGCCACCGACGCTGCGAACAAGCGAGTCCAGTATGCGGCGGCGGCACGTGAACGCTATGAACACGAACAGGCCCTGGAACGTGTTGAGGACGACGAACACCATCCACATGTACTTGGCGTCCGTGTAGCTGGCCACTATGCCAGTGGACCACGTCAGGCCCATGAGTACGCCGAGACGGCAGTACATGCGGAAGTCGCGGCGCACGTGGCGCGTGTTGATGTGCCGGACGGTGGCCCGGCTCGAGTGGATCATGTAAGCGGTCCAGCCGAACAGCACGACATTTATGGCCATGATGGTGGTCAGTGGGCCGGCAAAGAACAGCAACAGTGCTGTCTTGCTGCCGAACCAGCACTGGTCGTCGCCGAACCGGGGACGGACGTCGTTGGGCACGGCGGGCACGGCGTCCGCGGCCACCGCTACGAACGTCATCATGGCCGGCACCAGCCAGCAGACAGCCGAGTAGACGAGGAACTTTTTTGTCTGCCTGCCACTGGTGACGCGCAGCTCGACGGTAGCCAGGCGCAGCGATCGCCAGCAGTCGAAGCTCATCACCAGCATCCAGGCAAACGACGTGAGGAATGCGTAATAGGTGAACGCGGCGCCGGCGTAGCACGCGGGACCGGTCAGCCAGTTTCCGGAAACGAACGCCGTGTACGAGCACAAGAGCG
The DNA here is from genome assembly GCA_027563435.1 of Nasonovia ribisnigri. NCBI lineage: Eukaryota > Metazoa > Arthropoda > Insecta > Hemiptera > Aphididae > Nasonovia > Nasonovia ribisnigri. The sequence goes on from JANEHU010001118.1 coordinate 391,302, forward strand.
ACACGCAAAACGACGCCAGGTTCTTGCCGGACAGGTTCTTCATCTCGGGGAGCACGGCGAACACGGCCAGGTGCACGATTAGCAACACCGCGGACACGCCCAGGCCCACGTACGTGAGGACCACGTACCTGAGCGTTTCGGCGGCGGCCGGACGATTGGCGTCCACGCACACAGCTATCGTGCCGTTTTCTAACGTCACGTACTCGGTGACGGCGTCGGGCGGTCGCCAGCCTTCGGCCGGGGCCAAGTACATGGCCACTTTGGAACAGTTGAGCGGCACGCCGTCGTCGGCCACCGACGTCCGCAGGGACTGGCATGTCTTGCTGAACGGGTCGTAGAACGTGTCTGGGCCGCGGCACTCGCGGTGGCCGGGTTGCGCGATGAACAACGCGGTGAAGCTGCGCCCGGCGAATTGGTTGGGAAACCTGACCAGTAAACTGTACATCTGACACGTAACGTTCTGCACGAGCACGTGGTTGCATATGGCGCAGTGTATGTTCTTGTACGGCAGCTCGTCGTAATACATCACCGTGGTGTACGCCTCGCAGTTCGAACGGATCTCGTCGTTCGGCCACCGGGGATGACACGCGACCACGGTTTTGGGCAGACACTTTCGGACACGTGTCGTGGCCGGTGGCACTACAACCTGGTCGCAATCGTACGTGTCGCCGATGTACTTGACCTCCCACCGGCCAGCGGTCACGTCGTACCGGAGCGTGTCGAGCACCGCCTGTTCGTCGCCTGCGGACACGCCGAGGAGCGTATTGCAAACGATCCGCGTGTCCCAAAGGATCGGGTCGGCCGCATCACCGTTGCACGCCGCGCAGAAACGGTTCCGGTACGTGTGTCCCGTCGTCCGGCTAGTCACGGGATTACCGATCATGCTGTACCTGTCCACGGCGGGCGCGTGGCACGCGTCCCGCACTTGCGTGTTCGTCCAAGTGGCCGGACACCTGTTCACGACGTACGCGCCGCTGTTTACATCAGTAAGCACGCAGCCGTATCGAGCAGCGGCGCTCTGCTGTTCCACCGGGTCAAAGTGCGTCGAGTCTGTGCAGCAATCGCCGTACTCGCCGCAACGGTCGTCGCACAGGCAGTTTCGCCGCAGTCCACCGTTGCCGTCGTCATTGTCCAACACCTCCGAGGCTGCCGTTTTCTGGTCAACTCCCGCACAACTGGACCGTGGTGGACAGAACCTGAAAGCAATACCATCATATCATTATGGTTTAATTCAAATGTTCAATAATAATTTCTAATGCCCCGAGATCGGTTTTATTGCTCCCGATAATGGCAGAGACAGACGCGGCCCGTAAGTTTTGCTGGTTCCACTGCAGTGTACAAAGTCGATTCGTTGAAGAGGTTTTATTTTTTATGAATAACGCGTATTGGGTGTGCCAAATTTCAGTAGTATTTTTTTAAGGTCTGTAATTTATCTGTAACGCACTGTCCAAATTGCAGAGTTCGTTGTGTGAAAAAGTCGTATTACGCGTATGAAAATCGAGATTTTTGTATTCGGTAGGTATATAGGGTCTATCGTATATTGTAGGCAGTCGCCAAAATAACATTAGTAGATAATATATACGTAATATAGGTGGGAATATTTTAAGACTGTAAACTATTGACGTAGGTCAGGCCAGCGAAGCAAGATGTGCTGAGGCGACAATTATATTTTCTATATAACACCGCCGTACGCGCAGGCACAGGCAGTCCCGTTGGCCGTTGTCGCTGCAGAGTGATTCGGCGAGAACGTAGGTACGACGATCGTACGTGTGAAGCAACGACCGTAGTACGGGCTAGGTGATCTAAATTTGCTAAGTGTTTTATATTTGTTTGTTTTAATTCAATATAAGTGTTTCCGACCCGAAAACCCGAGGTACATATTATTTCAAGTCTTCTTTTTACCTTTTATATTGGAACAGTGCTCAGACAAGCATACCTACAGTCAATGAGGTTTATTTAAACTGAATAGCGCTACGGTTGTGATGTCCTAATAGTTATTTCAATTTTAGGGAAAGGATATAGAATCGACAAACGCATACCATCGTGCCTAGATAATTTACAAGTGCTAATCTGAATTTATTCTAGAGATTAGCTTAGAGCGTACGAAGGTAAGGCGTATAGTTGGTTTACCGCGTATGATCTAATACGGTTGATACCACAGTCCACAGGTCCTTCTCAAACAAGTTTCACTGAGGCTCGAAATATTTTGGTTTACTCTGAATAGCTAATAATAGTTACAAAATGTAAAGGTATGCGAGTTGTGAAGAAACATCATCGTTAATATATTAAACACAAATTAGATGATTTTTTCATGCCATAAGAATTCAATTTTTTTAAGACATATACACATATAACGCGTCAACGCAATGCGTCATAAGATAAACTATCACGAATTGTATAATACACAGTATCCAAAATATTCTGTGTCGTGTTTACATAGTTAAATGATACAAAAATAATAATAAATAAACGAAACACGTAGGTACGCTTGAACTATGTTACAGGTTGTCTCCCAAACGTTGACCTCGCACAGTTTTTGAAACACAAAACGTGATTTTTAGCCACGACTCGCACGTGGGATAACAATCGGCGGAGAAAACAATGGACCACGGCTGTGTGTCGTCCATTTAGGATTTGAATCCGATATTTAATCGATTATCTTATTAAAATATTATGTAAACATATTATCTTACTAGAGTATAAAACCGTCGCGTGTATTACGGTTATTGCACTTTTAGAATGTGTAAAAACCTACACACAACATCAAAATATTAAGGTAATGCACTATAGTATTTACCTGTATGTACACAATAATATAAATTATAACTGCACGAGTATTTACAGTACGAGTGGGCTGTGTAGAAACTTTGTTCAACTTTTAACCTCATTTTATATTTAGCTGATGAGAATATGAGATGAGTTAATATATGAATGATATTCTTTCTTAACTAAAGTATTGTACATTTTTATTCTAGATTGTTTTTGTTTCCTATTTTATATTTTATAATATTTATTAATGTCAAAAAACCAAATTCGGTTATTTTACGTCTTATTTTTAATAACAATATTATAGTGGGTATTGCGTGCACTAAACCTCACGTTCAAATTAAACTTATAGGTTTATACATAAACCTAATAATATTGTACACAATGTAATTTTATATTATGTAATGATTTGTATTTTTCAAACGCAAAGTTAATATGTGCAGTAAACAATTAATGTGGGTAAGCATAGAAAATTGAAATAAATAACATTATAGCTGATGATTTTTCAAAAACTGATATGCATTCAATGGGTGCATTAGTTAATGGTCTACTATATTAACACACACAAAGGTATACTGTATAATATAACAGTATGTATTCGATAAAATTATTTAATAGTGTTCAAATAAGTGAAATTGTACAATTTTAATTGATATTATTAATTAACATAGTTAAGTACCTATCTAGGTACCAAATTTAAGTCTAAAACGCTCATTGGTATACAATAGATAATTTACTATTGATACCTACTTTATTAGTAACATGTACCTATGACATTTTAAAATATATTGCATTATTACTTATGAAAATTATATGGGTACTTAAATTATAATTAAAACTAAAGCTCAAACAAACGTAAACAATATGAAATAAAATTTAAAATTATATCAATGTAGAATAGTCATTTCAAGCATACTATGAGACACCCAAAAATAATTTGTCATTATAAAACGCAGACAAACAAAATACATCGTTAAATGTTTTCTTTTGTAATGTGATATATCTCAAATACCTTATATTAAAAGATTTTTATTTTTCAATTATTTCTAATATATTTATTTAGGCATAAAAATAATACCAATATTGATTAATGTCACTATTATCATAAAAAAATCATTGTTCGTGATTATTGAAACTAATTATTGAAGTTAAATTATAGCTAATCTTTTTCCGAAACGAGCTATAATATCGAAACTTCTTAATAAAATATTTAATGGATTTTTCAGTCTGAGTATTCATTAGAAGAAGTTGCGTCTTCAAACAATTCAAAACCACGTTGGATATCTGCAACTATTTTGGTGTTATGTGCACGAAATATATCCCATTGTAAAAGGTAATTTTAAATACAAAAACAAATACTGACAAACAAATAATAATTAAGTCATTGCGCATAACTCACAAGCTATAATTTCAGAGGTTACAACAAACAGTTATCTTTATCACAGATTAGCAAAAATAATTGAAGAATTCAGAACTCAACACAATTATAAACTTAGTAGGTTAGTGAGGTATACACATAGGTATAAGCATAAGATAATATTTATGGTATAAGGTATAACACTTATAAATATTTAGTATTAACTATTTTCCATTAGACATTAGGTTATATAAAAGGTATTGCATTAAAAATTAAGTAACAATAAAATAAAACAATTTTTTTTATAAGACTTATGTGTTCATTACATTAATAACAATGATATTATTCTTTACGCGAAGTTAGGATAAATTACATTTGGAGTGCAAGTATACAGTATTGCAATTGCAATTGTTTTATACTCTAGAGTTCAACATTAAATTTAACACTTTTGTACTAACTTCATTAAAACAATTACACTTGTCTGCTTACATAATTTTTTCTTAATATATATAACTCATTACTTAAAAATTTAATTAAAACAACTAACTGTTATAAATAAATATTTTTATCAAAACACATAGGTACTAAAACACTGGTATATTAATTTATTCATATTGTGTTCTGAATATATTACCTAAATATTATGTTCAAGAGTTCAAAACTCAACACTGTAAATTATGATTAATAAAAAAAATTAATAATTATTTTTCATATCTAAACTACGTGTTAAATAGGTAATATTTAAATTCACTATCCGTACAAAAATAGTTGCTCACTTGTATGGGTTGTTAAGATCTTCATAGGGAATGTCAATAGCAGCGGTCCATGACTCGAACAAAACGAATATTGTGATAATAAAATATATTCCAATCTGTACAAACACAAAATAAAAAAAACCGTTTTATTATACGTAGGTAGTAGGTACACTGCCGTTTGGCCTGCTAAACAAATTATTTTCAAATCAGTATTTCATGCATTGATCTATTATTCAAAATTATACAATATAAAATAATAATATAATAATAGGGTCCCTAATAAAACCTTCCCAAAAGCGTGATGAAATCACATGAAACTAAGACTTCAGCAGAAGAATAAACGTAAGATTCAACGAAGGATAAAATGTCTGCACGCTCCTTAATTACTTCATAATAACCATACGGATTTCTTATGTGTCATTTAAACGTTGGCGATAAAATATTATTTTTGTTGCATCAGATGTATAGTGTATGCACGCAGAGAAAGGAGACAAACGTATTTAACGAAAAAATAAAGTAATAATGAAAGGCGATTCGCATATGTATATTATACATTAGGACTAGCATAATACTAGGTACGATAGAAATGTCAGTTGTTTATTTGTCGGTGTAGAATTATTGTCACACGTTAGTTCTTATTATTTTGTAGAATGTAGATACTTTAAATTATTATGATACAATTACATTATAATATTATATAGTATTAGGATGAGTAACTAAATTTAGTTAAAATGATGTTATAATAGTTATGTTGGCCTCCAGAACACATATTATGATGGTGACAAGCTGGTTATTATAATGATTTAAATGAATTTTTATATTTTTTTTACTGCAAACGAGAAAATGTTTGAATCATGACGAATATCGTCACAATAATATACCATATAGGTACGCTTCAGTATTTCTTTAGAATTGAATAACAGAACAGTTATATAGTATAATACACTGTCCCGGTCCTGTAAAACGTTCAATTCACGTTATCGTAACGATTTACTTGTTATAGAAATTGAATTGATGTGCATATTTATTTATGCGTGTAGTGTATAGGTACCTACCTAAAACAAATAATGTATCACACCGTAACGCCTGTTAAAAAAAATAAGTAACTAAGTGTCTTAGATTTCACCTACACCTAGCGCACTTTATAAGTGTCCTCATAACGAATCGTGTCGTTTGCATAGATAAATATTATAAAAAGTTGTAGCAACCAAATATTGGTGTATCATAAAATTATAATGAATAACATATACCTATAGGTAACATTTCAATTTGTAATCGTAAATAGAAAACAATTCACCTATATATTTATGTATCATTATGCACTACATAAAATAAATTATTTTAAATTATGCACGCAAAATATGCTTGGTATTTAAACTTCCTTTTTTATTATTATTATTATTATTATTATTGTTAAACCACCGTTGGAGAGATATGTGATGACGTCACTGCGAACGATTAAAGTCAATGTTGTCAAATTATCATCCAAAACGTTCTTCGGGTCGTTTGCAAGTACCTACCTAGCATAATAATTGTGGGAACAAAGTTAAACAGTCACAATTTAAGGTTTTATAAATTTGTAAAGCACTATTCAGTCATTTCTAGAAGATATATTAATAGTTGCTAACTATTTTTCTCACGTGCCATATTATAGCTTTCTAGACGATATTTTTGCATGAGTCAACATATCCCGCAAAAAATGAAACACATTATATAATATATGACAATATTATAGTATATTGTGGGTAAATGACATGATATCGACATCAACAACACCCGCGGTTAGATGTCGGTGAATAATAAATACTTTGATTTGGATATTATATTATTATAATTTATTAATATGATTCCTCCCTTAATAAATCATTTTAATATCAAACTAAAATTCGTGTTTTTTTTCCTAGACACATGCATGTTATAACTTATATTCTATATACCAATTACGAATACCTATACCTACTTACATAATATTAAATATGTCTACAGTATAATCATTGACACGGATAACCAACAACTACCTACTTACCTCATGTGCCTAAACTTTAAATATTCGGTAGGTTAGTACATTAATGAATAATTATTATTGGTATCAGTCTATCACCAAAGTTGTTATAACTACAGTATTTCATCTAGAAATATTCTATTTTATTATTCTATTTTAAAATAACCTACAGTAAAGATCATTAGACCAGAACCTTTTTTTTTATTCTAATTCATGCATCCGACCACAAGAACTATTTACAAATAATATTTATACAAGTATCCAACCATCAGAAAATACTGTATTTAATTTAAATATCTAGTCTATAATATCATACAGCTGCTATTAGTTAATATTTATAAATTTAATAAAGTTTATTTGTTTGAGTTTTGACTTATAGGAAATAGACTCATTTGACGTAGGTATTTAAAATACATACGTATACATATTATCTAGTTTTGGCTATCATTTATTGATCTCGCCTTAAGCAGCGAAGCCCCACTTTTCTGAAGACTAGTTGTGCTAATGATTGGTTATACATATTATAATTTATAAATTATATAAAATTTATTCTAGTTAACTATTAAGCTATTTGTATATAATATAAATTATTATTAATCAATGTTTTAATTAAAATTATTTTCACGATCGTGTGTAGTTTTTAAAATATTTTTAAAAAGTTGTTATGGATGAGACCTTATAAGTAATTAATCACTAATATGCTCATAATGTGGATGTTAAAATATTGTTGTATTATAGGTAGAGCCATACAGGTGGTCGTAATTTTTATTTCGAAATCTTTATCATACAAGTTTCCAATTTATCAAAAGCACAATTTAAAAATCACGACATTTTAAATTAAAAGTATTCATGCTAAGTAATATGCTAATATTTTTTAATTGTATTATGACATAGATATCTATACATATTACATATACCTATACTTGTAGACAAAAACGTGTATAGAACACCAAGTATAATGTTTTTTATTAATTCACAGTTCACATGATATACACACGTTATTCCTTTATGTTTACAGCCGTATTCAAATATAAAATGTATTTCCAAGGTCTTGTGCATATTTTTAATGCAATGTTTGTGATGTTTCGCCAAGTTTTTCTTTTTGTACGTAATTCCTATTTTACTTAATCCTAGTGAAAGCGTTGTTTTTTATGTATATGGTCTAATAAACTTGGACTTGGATCTACAGGTTGCACTCTTCTGTTTGAACGGTAATCAACGATCAGTTACCATGCACACTTAAACCTTAAATAAGTTTAACAGACAAGCATGATTATTTTTCACGTATACGTTTTAAAAGTGTATAATGTGGTTAAACAAAACACTTGTATACATTAATACACTAAAGTTGAAATATAACTACGCGTCTACGCCTCGTTCTTGATTAGGTTAATGTACAATAGAAAATCAGTGTAAAAACTATATGGGGCAAATAAATAAATAAATAATGACAATGTTACGCGCTGATTTCGAGGCAAACCTACGTTGTGTCGATATATTGAGTATAAAATGTTTTTGTATTATGATTTAATGTTATTCATAGAAATTATTGCAAGTCGGCAGTTTCTGAACTTAAAAATCAAAAAACACGCATTAACTGCAGAATTATTATACAGTAATCAAAAACTGCAACCTTATGGTGTAAAAATGAACCTTAAAGATTTTAAACTTGACAATAAATTAAAATAAGTAGGTGCCTAGCTGCACCGTCCAAATCGCACAAACAACACAATTTCCAACTTCCTCGTATGTAGACGTTATAAATCCGTTTTGGAGTTAATGATGTATTTGTACTTGAAAATGATGTCGTATTAACGTATTGATGTTACATGGTTTAAAAATAATTAAGATAATATATCTTTCAAAAAAAAAAACATTCCACCATCGAAAATATAAATACCTATTATGGTAGTTAATACTCGTATTAATAAAAGAAGTATTTTTGGAAAAGTACTTAAGGTTATTAAATAAATATTTAGTATATTTAATATAATATAATAGATCCTTTAAACAGATTAAAAGTTTTAGTTTGTAAATGTGTTATTTTTTCTATAAAAAAACTTGAAATTCACACGATTACGAAAAAGGAAACGTTTGCTCATTATTAAATTACAATTTCATAGTAAAAATGTATAAAATAGCGTAATAATATGTTGTCAATTCTACATTTGAATTATTGTTATTATTATGTTTTAAATACAAAATTCCTATAACATTAGGCTAGCTACACATATTAAATATTAATTTCATTTTTCTTGACATTTCTTAGAAACGTGCACTTTTACTTAACATGTTGTACAATAGTTATCCTCTATCTGTTAAAATAAGTTTGATATTGATTTTTATCGTGTACATATTCTCGAAGGTAATGGTAATTAGGATGTCTGCGCACTATTTGTTTTCTCTATCCGACCCACACGCAACATATCAAATGTTCGTTCAGCAGGACATTACTAGCCTTGTGTTGTTAGCCTTACTATTAGAGTAAATTAACTTATTAGAACATTGTAAGAGTGTGTGCGTACTACGTTTTAATTTTTACGATATTTTAATTTCAAAAGCGAAATAATATTATGAACATTTTTAAATTGTAATATATATTACATACCTTCTTAACTTTTATAAAATTGAAAAATCGCAAAAATTCAACTTACAAACACAGATAATTAGATAGTGTTTTTTAATTTCGATGATAAGTATTTTTCATTCTCAAGCTAACAACACAAGGTTGGTTCTGCTGAACGCAAATTGTCCATGTTGCGCGTGGGTCGGAGAAAGAAAACAATTTATAGTGCTCTGAAATCTCGACGAATGACGATGTTTAAACTAGATACCTAACATATATGTACTTTGTCAACTAGCACAATGCATAGCGTTCGAAACCGTCAAAACAATCGATACAATGGAAGAACCTATTTAAGGTTCATGACTATTGATTATAATAAGTAATAACAGTATTAATTAACAAACACCTATTATTATAAGACGGCACTCGATGCCCATTCATCAAAAATTCGTTTGACTGAAATCACGAGCTAATCGAATTGTTCACGTCTGTCTGGGTAATCACTCGTGTTTTTGATCCATAACAATGACCAGCTATTCTATGAAATATTTTAAGTGTTATGTGGTTATCCAACATTACTTAATTCTATGGCATGCCATATACATGCTATATATATATATGTATTATATGACAAGCATGTAGATTGTATTTTGTTGTTTACATATTATATTGGTCTGGTAATCGTTCTACTTATAAATTGTTATTAATAATATAATGAGCTATTATGACAAAAAAAAACAATTTTTTATAAGATAATATACATTTTAATGGCTTTTCAGAATTGATTCATTTTATACATTACCTAAATCCATCTTTTATTACCATCTTAATTATATGTTATAAAAAAATTAAAACTAAAAATATTTTTAAATATTTTTTTTTTAAATTATATTTTGACAATTTAAACATAATTATTATTTCAAATTATTGGTTCGCAATATAAAAATAAAAATATAAAATTTTGATTGTAACAATATTATATTTTACCGGGTTTTCGTCATAAGTTTAAATAATATAAACTAACTACTAAATAGAAAACAACATTACACGTTCCTCAAGTTATTTAAATATCATTATGTGCTTATGATAACTTTATATTGTATATCATATTATTAAAATACTATACACTATCAACAACACTACACTTGGAAACAATGTAGCAATCTTTACATCGTTTGAATAAATTATCTATAGAAAAATCTTAAGACATTGTCATCTTAAAGTAGTGTACACGTTTTGATGAATCATTAAGTCCTAAAACGGTTCCTCTAGGCTCAATAGTGAATAATAGTTTTACAGGAAATTTTGTAATAATTGGTATCCATGTAGAATAAATAATATATTTAGTCTAACCTAAGCTTACTTATAGAGATATATAAGCTGATAAAACTATGTCAAACACCAAACAAAGTAGGTAGGTACCAAATTATAATAGTATTATTACAACATTTCACAACTTTAACAGCACTCGGCTTGCAATAATTTCAACGAAAACAATTTACCACCAAATACTAATCATCATTTACGCATTGTAGCTGTGGAGCCTGTGTAAGTTACAGCTAGGTGTATTAAAAATAAATTGTTCTTGCAATTTTTGAAAATATGAGGTATGGTTAAGAAAGGTAGATACTTATACATATTTTGATAAGAGGACCATGTAAGATTATTGTTACCAAAATTATCGAATAATTTAAGCGAAATTTCCATTTTTTAAATTACTACGTGAAAGCATAATAGCGATGTAGATAGGTACTCAAAAACAAGTGGAAACAATTTTCGTCTTCACCAACGTGTTTTCACTTTTTATTCAGCGGTTAGACAATCACGTGTTCTAATCGTCTAACTGTCTAAGACCGAGGAATAGGTAGGTATATAGTTTTATTTGCATCAACAGCCAGCCTCAGTGTTAGCATATAAAAAATATTAACAATACATTTTAATGATCCACAATTAGTAACAGATTTAAGTTATGTTTGATAAAATCAAATCAATATTATATGTTTTTCATTTTTCAATACACATTTCATTAATTATGTATTATATTATTATTATATGTTTTTATTTTATTTTTGAATTAAAAGATAAAAAATCTAAAATGTTTGGATGATAAGCTTAAATGAGGTTTAAGAGTAATTTTATTATAGCGTGTTGTATTGAGGGGAGCTGAAGCTGACGGCATAAATATGTATTTTTAAAATTGAAATTACAACAAATTACAACTAATTGCAATACAAATATAATGACAATAGAAATATAGAATTAGATTAATTAAATCGAGTACTATTGTATACCTATATAGGTAGTTGAATTTTAATAGATTACTGTAATATATTTTCTTTACTAATATTTAACAGCTGCGTGATCATTTAATGAAAATTATTATCAATGAAAAATAATGACTTACCTATTAGCAACTATAATATTAAATTACATATATTATAAACTATATTATAGTACATGCCATTTGTTAAGTTTATTCGTTGACTTCCAAACTTTTTCCTTGATCCTGTTGATTGTTTAAAATACGTACTAAGGCCTGCAGTGCATCGATATTTAATGTATCATACTCGTTAAAAATACTTGATAATTGAATTATAAATAGATATTGCAATATTTGAATTATTAATATTAAGTAATAAAAATATTTTTTTTTTAAATTTGCTGAGTCTCTTGATTTATTTGGTCTACATTTATGTAAAATAAGAAAGATTACAATTTATAAAAAAACATAAAAATAGTTTATAAGATATTTTATATTTATTATGGTTATTTATTATTATGCAATTATCAGTGTCGTTCTTCTTTTAGGTTTTGTAGGTACCTACCTATACATTATATGTTTTATACAGAATAGCTTAATTCTCCATGAGTTCAATGTTTTACATATTTGTTTGTACCTATTTAATATTTTTCACGGTACCTATTTATACTTTTTTCTAAAAGTATTTAAAATGTATTTAAATAATTAAAGATTATGGGTTATAACTATTAAATATATTAAATTAAATTTTAATTAGGTCACTAAATTGTACTTTTAATAATCTACATACGGTATGTTATTACAGAGCGATCTTAATACAAGTTACGGATAAACCCTGAAATGAATGATTAATGGATTTAAATATTAGACCGTAATTTGCGAATAATTGTAATTAAAACAGTAGTGCAATAAACGTTAACACATTGAGTAGATAACGTCCTTACTTAATTGTATACACACTATGTTATTTTGCCATGCAAAAGGTTAATTAAATTTGGATTCGGTTAAGGGTCACCATCAGGTTGTCGCTTGGAAGCTGTTGTGCACCGAAAGTAAATCCTTGACGTCCCCGATAGACGTGGGTCGTGGTTCAATGAAGGTGTCCAAAACCCGAACTAATTGCATTGCATTTACTCAATGTATAATTAGAAGAAAAACAACAAATACAATAAAATAAAATAAAAGAAGGAATTTCCACACGTATGACGGTGATTGCTGTGTTAATAATTTTTAACTAAAAAATAAACAAAACAAAAACAAATAAACTGTTTAAAATTGATATTACGCTTTCACGTCTCAGGCTGCTTTGAAACATGAAACATTTAAAATGTTCCGAAGGACAGTAAGATTTTTGAACACATTTTTAAACGCACTTATCATTGCAAGTATTATAGAAGATGAATATTATTTTCAATTCAGACTTTTAGTACAAAGAAATGAGATCAATATTGCAAATTTAAAGCGATACAATACAACGAGATATATAATGTTTTGTGGCTGTGAATGGCTGAATGTACATGATTGAAATGTTGAATGATTAGCATTGAGTGCATTTTTTATTTTTTATTTTTTGTTCTAAAATCTATTTATTATTATTTAACATAGGTATTATTATTTTAACTATTTTGTATGTACCTATGTATGTAGCCATGTAGGTATGTGAATTGAACATCAACATCCTTTTCGATAGGACTACGTGTCTATATACGTCAGAATTCCGTTAACGATACACACGATTTATTTCTTGGAAAAAATATTTTTACTTTTATTCATTCATTATAAAAATAATTTTAAATGTGTTGTCAAAAAACAAAAGATTTACATCAGGCTTGGAAAAATAACATTAATCATGTATTCATTTGTATAGATAGGTATTCCGAAGTAATTTTGATCAAGACTGGGTCTGTGGTTTAATTTAATTTTGGAAAGGATTTAGAGTAGGTTCCTAATCAATTATCTATAATTACAAATTAATCCAAAACCAATCATCTATATTTAACTAACCCCGTAGGAATAGAGACCTATAATAAGTCCTCTATCATTAGATACATTTCTAACTCCTGTATGATTGTCTTCATATATTATATTATACTACATACTACATAGAAGTCACGTTTTATACTGAATTTATTAATATTTAATGTGATGGTGATTTATAAAACAACTGTTATGAAAACCAATTTTTCTTGAACAGATATTTAAATCAAATTAACGTATCTGTTAAAAGAAAAAGAATCAATTAAATTAAATTCGGATGTAATCAAATCCTGATGTGGCCATAGAAAGTTAGCAATATATAATATAATATAATGTATTTTTATGACTCATAAATTGGATATTAAAAATTAAATGTAGTTACTTACAATATAATAATATAGATCATAGAACAAGATATGTAGCTGACTTAAAATTATGAAAAATATATTATATAGGAATATCTTTGCCTGATAATTCAGTAATAGGAATTTATTAATTAAATATAAATAATATGAAGAACGTTACCATTTACTAAAGATTTTTACAAAATATGAATATATTTGATAACTATTTTGTGAAATTTGTGAATACAATTCTAAAATTTAATTTTTGTAATTTTAACTATAGCTCTTATTCTTTCCGACCATGTTCTGGCTGAAAAAAGCTACATAATTTAAACTTCAATTATTGTCAGAATCTATCTAATTTTAAAATATTTTTATTGACAAATAATTTCACATTTTTCATTGTTTGCAAATATTGTGAATAATTTTACCATCGATATTATTCATTATTTTTAAATTTATGTCACCCAATTACTAGCATTGAACGATAAGTAACATTTGTAAAAATAGACCGTTATAAATAGAAAATACTATTTTTTGTATCATTAAAAAACCTCTAGGCAGTTCCTAATACCTAATTAACTAAACAATTTTTAATTTTATTCAATTCCTCAAAAAGATAATTGATTCAAATAAAATAAATATATGAATGGCTATGTTCAATTATTTAATTTCCATTATGTTCACTTTGAAAACTAATGATGAATTATCTAACGACGGGTTTAAATATATGGAATAAAAACTAATTCTATGATTTGTATACCAAGTATTGTTATTATTTTTTGTACTAAGTAAATTATGTCATCAGATAAAGTTTAAGTCCTACAACTGATGAATATTCAATAATAAATATACGAATTGTTATCAATAAAATTAATAAGGCAGGTACACAATACTATTTGTTTGTCTACTATTTGGTAGTTATATAATTTAAAATATTCTAAAATCCATTTTAATTTCAGTTCATAATAAGATCAAAAAACGCGTTTGTAAATTGTACTTAACAACAACAGTTTAGATATTTTAAAATGTATTAAGCCAATAAATATGGAGGTACATGTTGTCTTAATAATCAATATAGAAATGTATTATAAATTATAAATATTTAACAGTAGTGGAGTGTAGTTGTTTAATAAAAATACTTAACCGTCATCTGTGAGTGACCTTAAAAGTTATAATTATTATTATAAGCGGAATAAAAGTTCGATAATCAATGAATAATTTACGATATGCAAATAATATGATCACCCATGTTGCCACATTATTTACTTTATCGTTTTATACTATTTTAGCATTATTTTATAATACAAAGATACTTAGATACCTAACCTATAACTAATAAGTATTGTTTGAATAATAACTTTACTGATTTTATATATTTATCCATCAATACTAAAATAATGAGTCTTTTTTGAATGCATGTATGTTAGGTTAGGTTAGGTCCATAGATAAAAAAGTTAAAATAATTTAGTAGTGAAGTCTGTAGAACAGGTTCATTAAAATGTATGATACGACAATGAATTTATACACTGAGAAAATTGCCAAATTTTTCAATTCTTTTTACTTCTTTTAAATTTGTTTCGTGTATGTAGAAAAAATATTATATTTATTGACGGAACTTTGTTTTATTTGGTGTGTACCTACAATTATATTATACCTGTCTGCCCGTGACCTCCAAAAGTGAAAATATTTAGTTTAATATATTATATAAACATGAAACGTTTGTATTAAAAAAAACTTATCGTGTAAATTATACTTAATTTATAATACTATTCATCTGCATACTACAGTTTTACAAAATTCATAATTATGTGTACATATATTTTCATAGTTGATATTTTGTTATAGAGAAACGAATGGGACTATAGTCGTTTGAATTCAATTGAGATAATATAAATGCTACCAGTATTATTTTAATATAGTAAATATTGCTATTTCCGATATGGTGGAGGCAAATCATGGATATTAGATATAACATATTGGTACTCATAAGCATATATAGACTTTTTTCATCTTTGAGCGACATAATTAAACGACTCCCTCGCTTTGAACACTTTTTTGTTTACTCAAATATATTACTTTACAATAATTGTGATGTTTATTTAATAAATTTTATTCAATAATCAAAAGAAAAATAATCTTTATATTTAAGTTTTCACTACATTTTTATTATTAAGATTAATTTACTAAAAAAACATGTGAAATTTGCTGAGCCAGTTAAAATTTCTGCTTCTTAAAACTCCCGCTAAATCTTGTCATTGGTACCTACCGTACAAACAGCTTAGTAATATTTATATTATAAATAAATTATTATTAATTGGTTTTCATATATCTATATATTATTAATATTATATATACATCTAGACTGTGTTTAATTTGATGTAACCTAGTAAGTACTATTTTTTGAGTTAATAATATTATACATTTTAATATATTATTTAAATCAGTTTTTACTCACGTCAGATTTCATATTGTCGACCGTTGTATATTATGTTACATGTCAATGGTCAAACGTCGTGTGTACCTTTAATAATAACAACGTTTACGATAATATATTAATGCGTTACGACTAACGACGTGAAACGCGCAAACATCGAACAAGCCCGCCAAATACTATGATGTAGAGTTCGCAACCAACGCACGTTCACATGAAAAATAATATTTTACCTAGCGAGTGAACCAGCGCCAGTCACACGCACGAGGAGACTACCTGTCTACATTATTGTAGCTACCAAACCAGCTATCTTTGGCGACGGCCTCAGTCGTCGTTAACGTGTTCATTTCGCATTCTCGTCCCCTCCCTTCGTGCAAGAACGCTTGGAGTTCTTGAAGTGACGTAGCCCGATGTTACTATAACACTGTTTCAACGATAGTCTTAGGAGTTTTGATTCCGTAAAAAGAAATAAAAAAAAAAACCGTCTAGGAAATCATATAAACTCGTTTTCGTTTGCACGCGTAATTCTTTGTCGTGCATAATAATAATAACATTATTATAATAAATAGGAACCCTATGCATTACGATACGCAGCATAAACGCAAAACACCGATTGATTTATCGATGGTCGATTTCTATATGCCTAAAATATATAGAATTCAAATTGTTACCTACTATTATTATTATTTGCTCCCGAGAATCGATGCACACGTCTTTATATAGAGATATCATGAGAACAATTTTCATAAACTTTTATTTTGGCTCTGGTTTTTAAATCGAGTGAAATGAAAAAAATGTCAATTCGAATTTTTCCTCGATTGACAAGGTAATATGTTACATATAGATATAGGTGGGAGGCGCCTATTCAAAAAACAATACATTTTAATAAAATGTTGTATTCTGTTGTATTAGTATTATATAATAATAACAAGTATACAAAAAAACGCAACTTGTACCTACAGGTTAAACTTTATTTAATGAAATTGTTCATCTTATACGTATGATTTGTATATAATATGTGTTATAACTTATAAATAGAGATAGAATATTGATAAACTAAAAACACACAAATATGCTCTTAAAAAAATGCAAGCATGTCATAAAAGCTCTAAACAATAAATTTAAAAATTACTTTAAGTAAGTTGAAAATTTCTAATTTTAAAAGAATAACAATAATAGTTATATATCATATATATTATTGTGTATATATTAAATCTACACAAATATATTTTATCACCTATGTAAAATACGTCTTGTACTTTATATTTTATTAAAATAGCATTCCTCAACATAAATTTGATATTTTTTTTCTAAAAAATGTCTAATCCCTCGTATGTTATTTAATTTAGAAAGCGGAGTTTTAGCCATTAATAAAGTATCACATAGGTTTAAATTAAAGTAAAATTGATCCCTATTATTTGTTGGATTAGGCAGTTATAGAAATTGATCGATTTGTTTCATTTGATTCAGTTTTCGTTAAATTCTACGAGCATGTTTTTTTAATCTAATGTGTTGCGAAAACATTTAACAATAATACAAATATTTTTAAAATCTTAAACATTTTTTTTTTAAATTAAAAATGCCAGAAAAATAACCTACAATGAACAAGCATTATAAAAAATTATATAATAAAAAATGCTAAATTATGCACTATGTCTTAAAAATATATAAATTACGTAAAAAACATAAAAATAGATTAATAATAGCTAAAAATTAACTTATAATATGCAAAAAAAAAATGCTCAATAAAATTAATATATTCTTTGTCAATGAATAAGCATAATACACATTTGAAGCTCGGTTAGTATTGTATAGAATTAAAGAAAAATAATTTAAAAAGTCATTATCATCCTGTCTTTAAATAATTTGTAGCATAAAATACAATAATAGAGGTTCAATTTTCTGTCGTACGGAATTTTGTTTAATCTTACATTATTATACCTACATTTAAACGATAAAGAAATTATTATATTTCCCCATTATTCAGAAAACATAACCATATTATGTAAAATTAAATGTAGTAGATACGTACATTATGACATATAGTATCTACCTATATTAAGCATTTAATTATTGTAATTCATTGCTGATGGTTTGCGTTCGGGTGAATTTCTAAAAATTACAATGCGTTTGAGCCTTTTAGGTACAATTTTAAATACTAGTTGTTACGTATTTCAATATTAATTTTGTATGACCTTAATGTGCTATAATGTATTTTGGAAATATTTTACCAATGCATTTTCCATCTCATTTTAACAGACCTGAAGGGACTATCTGTGTGATGTATGGTTACAATTATTGAGTTAAATTAATTTTTTTTTTTAAATTTTGTTGAACAACATATCATTTAAATATTTATACATTTTTATCAAGAAGATGTTTTACATTTTCAATACTTGTAAATAAAAACAAGAACATACAGTTTCTAGTATAGTGTTATGCATATAAGAATATTAAATTTATCTTCACAAATTATAGTGATTAAAACCTATTGGCTATTAAAAATATAATAGTTTACTATATTATTATGATTATATTCAATTTGTTATGAATAAACGACGAAATATGTAAATCACCGTATTGGCGTATTCTAATAATATAGGTAGATTATCTACTTATTCATATACCTATATATAATAATATACATATTACATAAAAGATGATCCATTTAAGTGGTTATAATATATTCATTATTTCGAAATATTAAAATGTACTGAAAATATTATTTATATATATTGTAATGTTCATTTTTGAATTTTTCACTTTTTTTAATTGTTACAGATTTTTTTAAAGTTTTTAGATTCTGAGCGGCGCGGAGCGATGAATGTATTGATTTTATCATGATGGGTGTTTTTTTATTTTTTTATTTTTTTTTGTGTCTGTCATCACCTTTTGGCTTTTAGGACAGTAAAAATGCTTTTTAGGTAAGGACATTGTAACTCAGTAAATATTTTTTAACTTCTAATAATTTAAAATTCTGTCCTTATTTCATAGAAAATATTTACTCGAAGAATGTGATCAGATATAAAAAAAATAATGAAAGACATACATTTCAAGCGATAAGCTTAAAATTAGATGCAGTCACACGGCTGAACAGAGCATTCCTAGGAATAAACATTCAATATATTGTCAATGATAGTATTATACTGAAGACGATTGGCTTAATAGAACTTACCGAGTCACATACAGGTAAAGTATACATTTAGTGTTGGTAATGAAACGTTTTTCAGTTTTTCAAAATTAACTTCAAACGCTTTACACTTTAGATTCTGAGCGGAGCGATGAATGTATTGATTATACAATGATGTGTGTTTTTTTTTTATTTTTTATTTTCGACAAAATCGATTTTGGTTTTTGGTATAACTCTAAAAGAATTTACCGTAGAGACATGAAATTTTGACCGAATGTTTATATAAGCATTTTCTACACACCATAGCATTTTCAAAATATTCTGACTTATTTTGAGCTGTTAACGGACATGTTCAATTTCCAATTTTTTTAGTTTTTTTTTCTATAAATGTCAATAAAATTTTATTTGTTGGGTAAAAAATCTTAAAAATTTAATAGTAGGCTTCTATATATAGTTTCAAAGGCAGATGAAATATATTAAAAATCTGTAGTCACAATTTTTTTTTATAGGTAATCAAAGTTCAAATTTTGACAAAGTACGTAAAAATGACGAAAATGTGCAATTTATTTTGAGTTAGAAATTCATAAAAATTTTTCTTTTTATATTTAAGGTTTGAAAATGTGATACAAGATTCCTCATAAGTTTGCATAATTTTATCAATAAAAAAATGTTTATAAGCAAATCAACATACATTTTTATGAGCATTTTAAGTTCAAATTTTTACAAGATTAGATATTCACTCGATTTTTCATGCAGCGATTTTTTTATTTTGTTGCAATTGAAAAACGAATAATTGTAGATGCATGAAAATTTCACTGAATGTGTATATTAGAATTTTCTATACACCATCTAATTTTGAATATATTTTGACTGTTTTTGAGCTTTTTATGGACCATTTAAATTTTAAATTTGTTTAGATTTTTTTTATATAAATACCAATAAATTTTTATTTGTTGGGCCAAAAATAATGAAAATTTAATACAAGGCTCCTGATATATTAATACAATAGCAATTGAAAAATATTAAAAATACATAGGCACACATTTTTTTTATAAGCATTTAAAGTTCGAATTTTGACAAAATTCATCAAAATCAAAAACGAATAACTGTAGATGCATGAAAATTTCACTGAATGTGTATGTATAATATGAATAATATTAATTCAATTTAGCAGCTACCGTAAAATAACAATATCAATATAATTTAAAATATCCTAGACTGACATAGCGGAGACGCTCATAATCGTTTTTCGTATACAATGATATTATATCATTGAATTCAAATTTTATACCGTCCATTATACAGTGATCTACTTGTAACCTACTGTACAGCAGAGCGACATCCACTTGACCCCCCCCCCTTTTTTTTTAAGACAATATAAATTTAGATTTTGTATTTCAAAGCAGAATATTTTTTGAAGTAGGTACCTACTTAAAAATGCATAGAAATCAAATATTTCAAATGAGTAGTTACCTAATTAGTTATAGATGATCAGGAAGTTGGCCCGATCACTTTCTCTCAAATCAATCTCACCCATACATAGGTATTTGCTGCATTCATAAAATATGTAGGTACCTAGCAACAATTTGCAAGTTAGGTTTTCAATTTTGCAAGCTATTATTTTTAAGTATAAAACAAAAATAAAGAATAATAGGCTAACTTCACAAAGCTCATCATCATTTTCTACCCACTTGTTCGAAACTGGTCTAATTCTCGATTCTTATTATAATTGGGAAGTCCATACAAACAATTTTCAAGTCTATCCTACGATCTGTGCGAGTTTTATATTTTTTCACTAGTATATAAAATAATTTAGCTTATTTCTCAATTATTTGTTGTCATAAAAACAGTTAAAAAATTGAAACTATAAAAAGTTTTAAAAATATCTTTCAATTATATCACACTATGTGAAAAAAATATTTTTAAGAAAGTTTGAATTTCTAAATATCGAGTATAGATATGTATCTAGATCACATCACTATACGTTTTGTAATTTGTTTTTAAATGCCATACAATGGACAAGTAAATCGTTTTTGTTTCTTCCAAAGTGTAAACAAAATATAATAAGTACGTATCTGATTATTCTTTTTTTATAAAATGCTAATAAAAATAGTCTATTCATTTATTCTATTCTTGAAATATATATAAACATGATTGTGTTATGGCTCCAATGTTTCTAATAATATTTATAGGGTAAAGGAGCTATTGACTTTTACACATCTGATTTCCGTCTAAAAACCGCTAGCAGTTGAGAAATATTATTGCGTAATGACATGGTTAAATGAGATACCTACCAATCTACCATTATTATATACGTGTGTAAGTATGTTTATATTTCAAAAACATATTCAAATTTTTTTTAGAATTTACATGAACCTTAAGAACGAAACTTATCGGTATAATATAATGTATGTCAATATGCCAACCAGTAATCATCGCAGCCTCGCAGGATTACAAGAATACTAGGTATATTATAATGAATGTGTTAGTGTTATGTTATGTGGATTTTATCATTGCAAGTCGTTACGAGGATTGTAGTATTGAAATGTCGAACGCATCTTAATTACATAATAATGTAATATTATCGTTATTACATAATTTCACTACATATCTGTACGAAAATACCAATTCAAAATACATCACACGAATAATATATAATAATATTGAATACCTATCTGAATAAAGAAATAAAGTTGATGTTTGAAATTAAGAAAATACCTTTAATAATTCTAAAATATGACAATTATTACAGAAATATAACTTCATGCTGTAATAAAACTAAAAAGTGAGATGCTGCAGCAGTATAATTGTAGTTGTAATCGGATATGGGTCACTGCTGAAGATGCAGTAACGGATGATGTTTTTAGATTTAAGAACAACATTGCAGCACAAGAAAAACGAGTTTTCTGATAAATTACAATTCTTATCGTTTTGTCAAATACGTCAATATAATTGACGAATACCTATATTTTTATTCGGTTTTCAACCGATATTGGTCATAATATCCAATGTTCCTAAAATAATAACCGTAGGTACCTAAAAAATATTTTTGTTGCCTATAATTTCATAAAAATATAACGTTACGTATCTGTGTGTGATTTTACCCACATTCTTCGCAGCTTAATAGTTTTAATCAAAACGTCTATGGAAATATTAATCCATCGAATTTTGCAATCCCCGAGTGTTTCATTAACCGCATTGGTCCGTATCGCGCGCTGCAACAGACGTTAATCACTGTTGCACGCAATGCGCACGGTGTGCCACCGTTAATAGTTTTTGAAGTTTCAAAACTCCGGATTTGCACTCGATCAATGGGTATTATTCACTATGATTATGATTATTACGATTATTATTATTATATCGATTTCCATCGATCGTACCTATATTTTTGCTCTAGGTCGGGTGGAAACGGATGTGGACCGTTCCGGTGTAGGTTTATCTACTGCATTCGATCGATCGATCTCTCGCGTTGCTGGCACATTTCCCAGCTCATGTTGTTATAATATTTGTGTTTCTATTATTCATCAATATTAACGTAATGTATTTTTCATACAATAATAATCGAAACCTTAATATTTCTAATGCTTTACCTGTATAAGTCAACCGTAGGAAATAAAATAGGTTTATTGAAAGTTAGTTCGAGTTAAAACGTGAAGTTAATGGGATTTGAAGATTCCGATAGTGAGTATGAGATGTTCCTCCCCAAAAATAAATTCCAAAAGAAATACACATAAGTACAGATATATAATATATACTAGTATTAAGTCCATAGGTGTATACACCTTTAAATTATAATATAATTACGTATAATCATAGGTACGATTATTTGCCGCTGGTGTGCCGACTGTCGACCAGTGTGACTATGACGTTTTAGTAGGTAAAGGCGTATAGCTTCTAATTTTTAGGAGCAGTATACAATATTAATATTTAATATATCTTAACACAAATTAAAACAAAAATACTATAAATCTTACATTTATAAGATATTTTTGAATACCTATTGGCTATTGGTATTGTATCCTAAATACTATTTGCAATGCTATAAGATTTTGCCATTTGGCGGTGTGACCGCTAAGTCGACCGCAAAAGTTAGGTGGTCGCCGTTGTTTCGTTGTGAAACACCAAATACGACTATGACGTATTTGTTACTTCCACTGTTACTTGCATTCTGGTAATCGATAAGTTTATTGTAGTTATAGTTTAATAATAAATAATGATAATAATAATATCCCCATTCCCCAACTATACTCCTGTTTAGGTAAATGTGAAATCAACATCCCGGCGGAATCGCGGCACAGCCTACTCCTACTCCTATTACCGAGTTTCGAGGCGTTTGTCATTTATTATTACTAGAAGCCGGATTTTTCGTTCTAATAAATGGTCAAATAATACATTTTTATGCAGTAAAAATAAAGGGAAATATTTTCAAAATGTATTTAACTCTTAAATATGCTATTATGAAAAAAAAATAACTAGTTATAATATTATTATGATTTAAGTGATACAATTTAAAGCTCGGATGAAAGAACTACAAGAATAACAATTTAAATACAATTTGTAATATGGTAAATCTGTGAAAAATAAACTGTACCAAGTCAAAAAAAAAAAACAATTAATAACTTGAAGAAATATGTTTCATAATCAATCAAACTGAAACAGTTTGTGACAATATAGCATATAGGTACATCTCTAGATGTTCTACATTAAACAATTTTACTACAGAAAACATTATTATGTGTCAAACTTAGACTGCTAATATACAACAATGGTGTATTCAACATAATAAAAAATTTATATTTCCTATAGGTATACAATTTTTTTTTTTGAAGTGCCTTGTTATTTGTTTTTCAGATAGAAGAAAATATATTCCTAAATTATGTCATTACCTATAGGACATAGGTACATATGATATATAAAATATTTTATAACATATAAATAATATGCATTTGTATGTAAAATAAAATGTCGAGAAACCTCACAGAAATTATACTACTATAGCCTCAGTAAAAATATGTAAAAATTCGTTATCTAATTATCACATTGTTTTTAGTACGGTCATCCATAATTCGTGTGCATGTACACTGTAGTACTGTACACATCACGTACGAATAGCCGAATGGATGAAAAAACGCGTGAGTGATTTTTATATTAAATGTAATGTTTATGTTTAGGTGCTATAGGTACCTATACGTATTTTTATAAGTTAACCCATTTTATACCTATTATCTACAACTATCCAACGCAATATAATTGGGTGTATTACACGACCATGACTACAATGACGATTATTACGACGTTCGTCCGTCTCGTTAGGTAAAAAGATCACTGAAGATATGGCGTGTTCGTCTTGTAGAAAATGAAAACAATGGTAAAACAACTATACACCAGCTGTAATTACTGGGTGCAACATTAAGTATAATATTTATTTAAATATTTATACCGTGTATTGGTGTGTTAAACGTAATATGCAGAGTGCAGAAGTTTAATGTATTATAGCAGATCAACATACGGACCATCAAACCGCGTATTATAAGAATTTCAATTTTGTTACCTGTTTAGATTATTACCAGTAATTGCGACCATAAGTCGTGCTCGAATGCAGCCGCAGTAGTTCACCATATATCATTGTACATATCAATAATTTTATATATACCTACCTGTTATAGGTATAAAATATAATATTATTTGCATCTTTTTTCTTCTTCTAGATCCTTTAAATATTTTATTATATTTTACACTATAGTATTATAAATTGATTGTGAAACTCAGATTTACCCATTGCTTTATATTGCACTAGTAAATAAACAATAGCTTAATAAATCAAATATTGATATCAATTGAAAACACTGTTTACTTGAAATAAATTATATTAAATTATAATAACTATTTTATTTTCTGTGAGCTATGGAAATTTACAAAAAATATTCGTTTTTGTAAGCTAACAAATCCCAGTGTGAGCCTCTCTTGCGAACAGTACGTCATCCTCGTGTTAAGTGCAATAGACTTGTATACACACAAACAAACGCAAACATTGGCTTTTTTAATATACATTAGTTATTTATATTTTAGACTACCGACTTACGTCCGAGCATTATCCTTAGGTGTAAATAAAAAAAAAACTGTTTTAAAATCAATAAAATAATAAAAAATTAATTTTATTAATAAACCTACATTTTTTTTTTATTTCAATTATTGTATGACGTAATATTTTTTTTACATACCTACTATTTACCTACCTACCTGATTCTTCATTTCAGTTACACAATATTTTATAACGTGACAATGACCTTTACATAAATACATATTTTATAGTTTATAAAGGTAGGTATCTACTTATGACTCGACAAAACTTGTCTGTGTAAGCTTAATGTTAACTTATCAAACTCGATTTGCTTGTTATTATTATCACGATATTATATCGATAACATTACATTAAAAGCGTATAGTACTTAATTTAAGGAATAAAAATTATTTACCAAAGCTGTAGTCTACGGTAGGTATACTATACGTTTTAAGTTTATAAGTTATAACTATTATAGGTACCGGTTATATTATTATCGTCCATAGGTTTTAATTCAGATTAAAAAATACATAATATTATCGTTTTAATTATTGACCAGAGCCAGTGAGATGCACTATAAAATTGAATCGAAAATAAAAATAAATAACACATATTTCTGACATTTCTGCTGTGATAATTTAAAATGTTTATCATATTGAAAATTGTATTATTTAAAATAAGGGATAATATTAATGGGGATATTTTTATATTATTATTATGACACTAGCTGACACGGCAATGCGTTGCTATTGCTAGGTTATTGTGATTATGCGAGCAGCTTATATTATCAGGTATAATACCTGATCTTATCATAGTTATAGTACCAGTAATGGATGTAAATGTGCAGGTGCACCAAAGGTAATTACTTAAAAAAATTGTTATTTTTTATTTAAATATCCACCCTACTATTTTAAAAATAATATGAATATGTATAATTGATATTTTTAAGTTTTATGAGATAACTTATGTGGAACCTGTATTAAATTTTCAAGTTATTTATTCACAACCTAAAATTGTTTTGAATTACAAATAAAAAAAAAATATTGTTCTCGAAAACAAGTGTTTTTCTCAAAAATTCCCACTTTTCTGTAATTTTTTTAGTTATTTTTGATTATTAAAAAAACTAAACTATATACAAATCCAACTATACAGATTCTACCAGAAACCACTCTCGACGTTGACGATTGAAGCATTTATACTGCTCCAAAAGGTGAATACTAAACAAAAATAAATAAAAATAATAATAATAATGATAAAACATAACATTGTAAAATAAAAGTGTAAAAGCAATACGATTCATCGCTCCGCTCATAGTTGAATAGAAGTTATGTGTTATGACTCTTTACACGCTATAAATTATAATATATTATATTATTATTGATACAAAATTATTCTTTATATTCGCCAATACGTCATAAGAATAATTAATCGCTGTCGTTTATATCACTCACGGATACCGATGGATTAAAAATGTAACTGGTTTGATCTTTGATACAAAAATATACACCTATAAATACATCGAGTTATTATATTATGCTCCCCGTGGGTATATTTTAATATTTTAATATTTAATATAAATTCTATCAGCTACGACTAGAGGCATGGTCGTATACTTACGTAGTTACGTGTATATGGATGGAAGTAACAAAAATAATAATACTAAACTAAAATCTACTAACTTAACTTCGAATATGTACATAGGTACCTGCGTGTAACTACATATTATTATATTTAATATTTATTACCTATGCATAATATATTGACACAGAATGGGCATAGGAAATTAATCACAAGAAATCTTACAATTATTTTTATCAAAATATTCGGAGTTATTAAATATATTCTTATGATATTTTATATAATACTTGTAATTTATTATAATAATTCATAGCACAATTGATCATATAGTGCACCTAAAATACGCGAACGTGAGATGGACGTCCTTGCATATGGTTTACGCCAGAAAACTTGTCGGCCCAACCATGGACGAATGAAAAAAAAATCGAGTGAAAAAAACAACAACCATGCATACTCCGAATCGTACAATGAAACGCTCTGTTTATTTCCTAATTAAATAACTTCACAGCGCACAACTTTGAGAGAATCATATTTCAATACATAAAGATGTGTATTATAATATATGTTCAACCGTCAATTGGCAGCATCCAAGGTGTAATATACATGTAGTAATCGGTATACGTGAAATACAATTTATGTTACTCTGGATGATATATTACATGAAATCAATATAATGTAGGTAGTACCTATGTAGCTAGGCTATAGGTATACTGTAATTTATAAAGCCTGAACTGCAGTGAAATGTGTGCTGCAATATAGCCTGTAACGCTGTGATATAATTTAAGGTTTAAAAATTAATTAATAATAAAACGTACTATTTAACGTTTCTAATAGAACACGTACATGGTAAACGTTTTTAATTTTTATCAACAAATTTGTCTAGTTCTTGAATGTGCGAAATAGATGGTTTTAATCTTCAATGTTATAACTTGGGTAGGTCGTAGGTATTAGGTACCTACCTTTATCCAATTTGTCAAACTCTTTTGTACACGCTTTTTATAATTAATTTATTTTACGAGTAGTTATTATATTGTTATAGGTACAATAGGTACACATAATATTATAAATACTATTAAGCGATAATAGTTCCGACCAAAGTATACGAGAGTTAACGATGTGTAAACTATATTGTCCACACAGACTACCCCACCACTGTGATATTCACCATCGCCATCAGATAATGTCGTAAAAATAATAATAATGACAATACGTTTTCTATAATATATATTATAAATAACACGTCGTGAAGTACGCTCAGCATGTTTCACCTACCGCCAAAAGACGTGTTATTACAACGTGATAATATCTAGACGGCTGAACACAATAATTTTTTATTATTATAATATTATAAATACCTATACATATCATATCGAACCGTTTTGATTTCGGCGTCGACTGTAATATTAAATAATAATTGATCGGGTAAGGATAAGTAGCTGGTTGGCACGTACTGAGTAGTATTATTATAATGGACGATAATATCATATTACACACGGTCGTGATTGTTGGGAATCAACCGCAATGTAGTTATCAGAAATGTTATCGTCCGCGGCAGAGAATACATAATATATTGTGGCGTTCACGCGTATCATTAGAGGAAAGATCCAAGCGAACGTGTGGGTGGGTTTACCGCGGCCGGTGTGCGTAAACCAGCAATAGTATTGCGTTCCGAATGGTATAACTGCATAAGTGACTACGATACGAATAATAACAGGGCAAAGGTTGGGTCAAAAATAAGGTGTAAGACATGACTGTAATAATAATCATGGATTGAGATAATTGTATTATTATGATCTCGGTGGTTTGTGCCGAATGATGCCGATAGGCGATAACAATGACTCAGTCATACTTCCGGAACGGTTTACCAGCTAGTTATTATTGATATTAAGTACCTAGGTATTGTTTTCACATTTTCGTGCAGACAATAAAAATAAAAACGAACTTGGAAAGAAAAAAAAGAACCAATTTGTGTAGCTACTGAAATAATTTTCATAAACTTCCCACGGTTAAACAATAATAATTAATTATATAAAAATAATATAATACCATCGTACATAATTTGTGTTCGTGTATGCGCTATACAATTATACTGTATCATACATCCAAGTTCGTGCTGGTCTTATCGATAATAATAAACTTTTTTTTTAACTTGTCACACACGAAGATCGAACACTATAAATACTTAGTTATTATACTTATAATATATTTATATATAAATTCTATATCATACGAAAATTCACTTTGCTTACAATTTTCATGTTTTACATGGGATATTTTACCATTTGGATAGGTACGTAATACGTAGATACCTATGTGACAAACCATAAACTTGTAAATCATTTACAAGTGTGCGACACTAACCACACGAAGCACACATTTTGGTCGCTGGTAGTAAAAATTCGATAAATTCTTGAATATAGGTAATAACGATCGGTAACTCGATATGATATTATATTAGGTATATCGACGTAAGTATATAGCCATATAGGACGTAGGTAAATAATATGACTTTACACTTGTTATTTGTTACTATTGTTACTACTGTCAACTATAATAATGCAGAGTTTAGAGTAAAAAAAATAATTGAATTATTATAATAGTATTATTATTTATTACATACAATTATGTATCACTTTTATCATTTATGCATACCTACACTGTATATACTGTAGTCTGTATGTGAATTGGTCAAAGAGCTTTAGGATCTCGAGAGACAGTACTGTGAATGAAAAGAAAATTTAGCTACCCGACGAATTAGAAAACTCCAATGTCGTAACCGTGCTCTATAAAACGTATCATTTTCATACTTAAGCACGCACAGTGACACCACACTATCCTTATCGATCATCGTGGTGCATTCTGCATATAATATACCAAATGTAAATATTCTTGCGTGTGAGAGCTTACGTGTAGATACGACATAAAAATATATGATTTGTAATACACGAAACCTAATATGCATTAAGCGCATACACTGACATTAAATTTGGTATTAATATTCCTATTAATTCTAAATCAGTATTTTTTTCCTAGTTGTGTATAAGTATAGAAAAAATACGTAAACGCGTGCACGCGTGCACGCGTGTGTAGACGACTCAACGCATCGTCAGAAACCCAGTTACAATGTTTACGTCATGCACACGCCAATATTTTTTATCCGATACAACTAATAGTTATCAAGCCGAAGGTCGTGTGAACTACATTTCGCCGGTCACACTACAAGTTTCTCTTGTCAACCTGGGAAATTGAAAAAAAAATGTTTTTATGTAAGTAGTTTAAAGTATATTCATAACATTATATTTTATATACTACTAAACAGAAACTCAAAAAGAGGTTTTTGTTATTTGTAATTTTGTTTGAAAATCAGTATTATTTAGTTTCATAATTTAACGCAGTCACGCAGAATACAGTTTAAAAGTTTAGTTGATACACTTTGATTATTAAAGTGTTTATTACTAACATTTGCTCAAAGACCACATTTGTTGCAAAACCGGCAGCTTTCTATATTACATACCAGTCATCTAAACTTTAAATGCTTATTAATATAAATGTACCGTTAATTTTTTTTTTAAATCAATTGAAATAGAAAAATGAACCAGCAGATATATATGATATACGATTTGATGTGTTTTCTCTGCAGATGATACCCCAAGCTGAACACATCTACATGAGTATTGCCAACCAGCTTAATCACAGTCTTCACTGGTAGATTTCTGACTTAATGCTAACCAAAAATTCTTATGAGGTCTATTTCCTGTTACAATTGAAAAACTCTTTAATCTTTAATTTATTTTAGTGCTCCTTTTTTACCAATCAGTCTAACTACTCCATTTTACATTACTAGATGCTCTATTGCCAATAGTATGTGTTAAACGGAACAATCCGCAGTTTAATGCAATTATTAGCCAATTTGGACCCCATTTTCTTTGAATAATAATAATAATTATTGTATCTTATCACTAATGTTTATTTCTGTAAATTAAATAATATCTGTAACTATTATGTCTATTTTATGGCTGTAAAAATGGCTCACCCGTAAATATAAAAATAAATAAATAAATGTATATTATCTTATAATATGTAGTATTGGTATTTTGTAATGATTTAATTTTCTATTAATTGTAGTATAGGCAGCTAAATTATATACAATATTGCAATGTGTGCTAAAAATTTCGATGGAAGAAAAAAATGTGACTTACAAAAATATATGAATTATAACTATGCAATATTAATGAAAATAAAACTACTAGGTACCTACCCAATTATTGTTCTCCAACACAATGCGCCTACACGACTATCGTTTTATGTGTTTACTGCCACATTACATATAATTTTTTTTTATACATTTTAAATTGTAACTGCAGTGTTGCTTACGTTTTTTATGCGAAACTTTCGATTTTTGTTTGGCAACGTTAACGCTAATCAAACCTTTAAATGCTTAATAAGTTAGAGCCTACTCAGTGAGTGTGACGAATTTCCAGTTGTTAAACACATTTTAAACAATTTAAACTATAATTTCAGAAATGCATTTCAAAAGAATTTGGTTACCTAGTATAATATTATAGTGTAGAAACATAAATAAATTAAAAATATTAAGATTAATTTGCAAATAGTTTACATGAAATTTTAAAAAGTACTTATATTATTGTTCCTATTTTTAACACCTAGCTATTCAAATTTGGATATGGTATAAATTTATGGTTAATAGGTACTTTTACTTTGATATTTTTAATGAACCTAACCGTAGTAAAATTATTTATTTATTAATTTTCAATATTAAAAATTATTAATGAGACTAACTAAATTTATTTCGAGTTTTTTGAGATGAATTCTAATAATAAAATCGATATTATTATAATGACTCGACCTATGACCTCATCATATGTATCATTGTAAAACCACATAGTTAACTACAATTATTAAATTATAATATATTTTACCAATCAACAATCATAATTATGGACAAACGAGACGGATTTATTGGACATAATGGGGATATATATATCTAAATTCTAAACTTAAGTTTAGAAACCTAAAATAAAAAACCTTTATAACTGAATATACTTAAACACCTAAAATGTCAAGAAAAAAATATTATTTTCTAGAGTACAAAATTAATAAACATAGGTTACATCGTATTTATTATATTCAATTGTTTTGTAATAAAGTAAATTCTTCAAACAGTTCTAACTATATAAAACACAATTTGTTAAATATAATTGACAAGAGAAAAATATTGTTGATTTTGTTGAATAGAGTAATAAACCATCTTA
Organism: Nasonovia ribisnigri; assembly: GCA_027563435.1. NCBI lineage: Eukaryota > Metazoa > Arthropoda > Insecta > Hemiptera > Aphididae > Nasonovia > Nasonovia ribisnigri. The sequence goes on from JANEHU010001118.1 coordinate 423,805, forward strand.
AACTATTTACACATATTCATTAATATATTATATTATGATATCCTATAATAGAAAATAGTGTAATATGTATACCACACACACACACACACACACACACACACACACACAAACACTGTCCATACGCCTATACGGAGTCATACATTATCTTGTTTCTTTATAGCACAAAAATAATATAATATTATATAGTATGGTTATTTTTTTTACAAGCCTAATGCATTATTTAATGATCTGAAGATGACCGTGTGAGTGCGAACACATATATCGTGCGTCCTATTTAGAGATAAAACGTTTCCATCATATATAAAGCCCGAGGGTGGGCTAGCGAGTTGCGCCATAATATCGCATCTAACTGTGTTGCAGACGACGACTTCGTTGGTCCGAGATATTTTTTTAACAATTTTCATTTAAAAAAGGCCACTCAATCCGGCAATATTACAAGGAAGACACCTTGGGGCGCCGCCACTATGCCTCCACCACCGCTGCCACCGCCGCAAAATATTAATATAATAATATAATGACGAGAACAGCGCAGTTCATGAAATTCCGTATGTCAATGTACTTTGTTGGAAGAAAGGTGTCGAGAGTTAATAACAATAATACCAACAATATTTCAAGTTTCAACACGTACATAGATTAAGACATTGGCTAAATAACATTGTGTTATTATACAATTATTCAATGATAATAATATTAAGTATACGCTGTTTTTGTTATTTTGAAATAATGTTACAACTTACAGGTTATATACCTATGTATTATATATAATATGGAGACTACCTGTATGTGCTTAATTTTTTTAGGTTGAATAGACACTCGGACCCAAATATCGTATAGCTCAAATAGCTCGATTAAACTCGTTTAGGCATTAAATTATAATTTTATCTAAACAAATATAGCCTTTCTAAACACAAATATGAATACCTCAACAAGTTACTTTAATAATATTGGCAAATTTAAATATCTAATAAGCCTACAAATTGTTATGAACTTATTTGGTTTAAAATTTAAAAAATCAGATGTCGTTTTATTTCTTATTTAACCGTTATAAATAGTATATATCATCCCGATATGTGACCGTGTGTAATGTGTATAACAAACTGTTGTATAATAAATAATAATATAGTATCTCTATAATATTATTTACTGTATAGCTTATTGCTACCTATTGTTATATTGTAACCACAACAAAATTGTGTCTTAATAACATTAAGCTTAGATAACTATATAAATAAAAAATATATATGTAAGTATATTGACAGTTTAATATAGTACTGACATGCAAGTGCGATGAGATTTTGAGAATATTATAAACGTGGACTTACCTATACTTATTTATTTATACCAACAATGTCTAATTTACAATATACAATAACAATAACAATAATAGTATAATAATATTTGACAATTAACACATTTTAAATAATTCAATATAAGTAGATAGTACAGTTAATACAAAGAATAAAATAATAATAAAAATTAGTGATTACATAGATATAAAACCTAAAAAAATGGGGACAGAGTGAGATTGTGTAATACAAAATAATATTAAAGGAAATTAAATAACAATCATAATGTTTGTTAATTAAATGATTACTTAAATAGTGTATTTAGAAACTTGATTATTACTTGTTTGCTGTTTACTGTTCATTAAATCAAATTGGTACGATTTTAAAATGTACTTTGTATAATGTAATACCTATATTAATTAAATGTATTAAAATAAATGTTTATGATGAAAATGAAAAAAACATTCTTATTTAGTATTTTCTACTTTAATATTGAAAATATTATTATGTTAATTTTTCAACATCTGCAATAGGCTTGTGCGGTTATGTCTACCACGTCTATAGTTCAGGTTAATCCATAACTGCAGGTTGTATGTAAATATGTGACGAACTGTACATATTATGTTTATGATATAATATATATTATATATATATATATGCGTGATGCGTCTGATAATAGCCTATAATGCAATACTACAATCATTCTGCCATATAGGTGTATTATGGATTGAACGTCTGTGTTCAATTGTACTAGTCTATGGTAAAATTATTGAAATTTCTCTTTTTATTTTCCCAGTTTATGAGTATGATTTGAAGTTATTTTATTTGAATAACATGCATCGAGTTGTCTGCTATTGTAAAGCGATTTTGATGTAATATAATGATGTATTACATGTCGTTATTAAATACATAGCATACCTGTACATTATATCTTTTTATAAGTACCTATATTAAGGATCAAAATACCAATTAAAGGTGACGAAATATAAATAGGTACCAGTGGCACCTCAACAATTATAATACCAACTAATTTGTAAGACACAAACAAAAATATATTGTTTATTTTCTGTTTTAATAGATATTTCATAATAATATTATAACCTCCAATATTTTCAGTGTTAAAAATAGGGCGCTCAGCATTTTGCTATATATAATATAATATATTGTTGTATACGAAGTGCGTGGGATTAACCAAGACAATAGATTGCGGCGTGCAAAGTTCTTAAGAAACATAAATAATAGTTATTGCACACCGTAAAGTACCTAATTTAAATTATTTTCAGTATGCTATCAATTTTCGTTGTTGAATTCGTTGGATTATTAATATAAAACATTTATATATGCAGTGAAATATTTATATAGGTACCAACATATCTTTTTGTAAATAGGTATCTAAATTAAGTATTTAGTATTTTGTATGATGTATTTTATCATTATATAAAGAAGGCCAGTGGCGCCGATGTCAATTTCATATGGTATTGCATAAAAATAAAATCTGAGATTGATAGGGACCACCACAATTTTTTTCCAAACATACCCGCGGGGGCGATGCCCCCACACCCCAATTCATAGCTATAACAGTTACAAAAAATGACTATAGCATTAATTAACTTCAGATGTTTCTTATATATTATAACACACAAACCAAAAATAATCATTAGTACTAATAATTGTCCATCACTTATTCACTTACATAGTTGTATTTAACAATTAAGTCTATTTACCAAATACCTGACATTGGTCGGAGTAACAATAATTTATTAAACAAAAAAAACCATTAACTTTTAACATTCTTTAATCTTTGTAATCATTTTTTTTTAAAATTAATTCCATAAATGTTTAAGTAACAACACATTTTATTAACAAAAAGTTTAATATTGTAATACTTTTACAAGAGATTTACTTTTTCTTGAAAAATTGTCAATTATTTTCTCGGTATCAATGCTTACATCCGGTTCACAAGTTATTTTCATGAGACTTTCCAAACGGTCTTCACTCATTGTTGTTCGTAATTTAGTTTTAACAAGTTTTAATTTGGAAAACGACCTCTCTGTTGAAACACTTGTCACAGGCAACGTTATTGCTATCTTAAGCAGAATATAAAGATTTGGAAACACACCATTTAATTTTGCAACACAAAACATTTTAAA